>CM059321.1:17653743-17678743 GCA_030340685.1 Protosalanx chinensis
GGGGGGGTGTCAGAGGGGCTCAGTGTGTCTGATGAGGGGGGGGGTGTCAGAGGGGCTCAGTGTGTCTGAGGAGGGGGGGGGTGTCAGAGGGGCTCAGTGTGTCTGAGGGGGGGGGGGGAGGGGGGGGGGTGGCCACCAGGTAATCAACACCACAGATCATTAACTCTTATCACTGCCTGGATTTAGAAAGTGCTGAGTGCTTTAATTGACACTCATTACAGGAGCAGGGTCAGTCTGCTGATGACTGGAGGGAGTGGGGGGGGCCAGTCACTAGGCTGGGGATGTGGGGGGCCAGTCACTAGGCTGGGGGATGGGGGGGGCAGTCACTAGGCTGGGGGATGTGGGGGGGCCAGTCACTAGGCTGGGGGATGGGGGGGGGCAGTCACTAGGCTGGGGGATGGGGGGGGGCAGTCACTAGGCTGGGGGATGGGGGGGGGCAGTCACTAGGCTGGGGGATGGGGGGGGCCAGTCACTAGGCTGGGGGATGGGGGGGCCCTCTACCCTCCCCTGTCCACTGCCGTCTCCCTCTACCCTCCCCTGTCCACTGCCCTCTCCCTCTACCCTCCCCTGTCCCCCTACCTCCCTTTCCCCCAATGGTTATTGTAGTCATTGTGATGCTGGGGTGATGTGCTGAGTTAAAGATGATCAGGGAACAAGGCTATAATTATCATGACACTCATGAATATTCGTCTGATTACAAAGCCAACCTGGTACCAGATTGTTTGGTAAACATGGTGGTGTGTCTCTCCAGCTTGCCCCTTCTAAAGTTCACTTCCTAACCACATTTAAATGTGTTTTGTCTGTAACAGTTTGCTGTTACCGAACATGCAGATGGTCGATGTGTGTGTTTATAAGCTCTGAATGAAAGTGTTTGAGAGGGTTCTGTAGGTGTATCACCACTGGCAGCTGTGTTAGAGAGCTGCACAATGCAGCTGATTACCTGAAGCTGTTTACCTCCAGCTGTTTACCTGGAGCTGTCTACCTCCAGCTGTTTACCTGGAGCTGTTTACCTCCAACTGTTTACCTGAAGCTGTTTACCTGAAGCTGTTTACCTCCAGCTGTTTACCTCCAGCTGTTTACCTGGAGCTGTCTACCTCCAGCTGTTTACCTGGAGCTGTTTACCTCCAGCTGTTTACCTGAAGCTGTTTACCTGAAGCTGTTTACCTCCAACTGTTTACCTCCAGCTGTTTACCTGGAGCTGTTTACCTCCAGCTGTTTACCTCCAGCTGTTTACCTCCAGCTGTTTACCTCCAGCTGTTTACCTGAAGCTGTTTACCTCCAGCTGTTTACCTGAAGCTGTTTACCTCCAGCTGTTTACCTCCAGCTGTTTACCTCCAGCTGTTTACCTGAAGCTGTTTACCTCCAGCTGTTTACCTGGAGCTGTTTACCTCCAGCTGTTTACCTGAAGCTGTTTACCTCCAGCTGTTTACCTGAAGCTGTTTAACTCCAGCTGTTTACCTGAAGCTGTTTACCTCCAGCTGTTTACCTGGAGCTGTTTACCTCCAGCTGTTTACCTGAAGCTGTTTACCTCCAGCTGTTTACCTCCAGCTGTTTAACTCCAGCTGTTTACCTCCAGCTGTTTACCTGGAGCTGTTTACCTCCAGCTGTTTACCTCCAATTGTTTACCTGGAGCTGTTTACCTCCAGCTGTTTAACTGGTCTGGCTGCCTCATCCTCCAGTCTGCCTCATCCCTCCAGTCTGCCTCATCCCTCCACTCTGCCTCATCCCTCCACTCTGCCTCATCCCTCCACTCTGCCTCATCCCTCCACTCTGCCTCATCCCTCCAGTCTGCCTCATCCCTCCAGTCTGCCTCATCCCGCCAGTCTGCCTCATCCTTCCAGTCTGCCTCATCCCTCCAGTCTGCCTCATCCCTCCAGTCTGCCTCATCCCTCCAGTCTGCCTCATCCCTCCAGTCTGCCTCATCCTTCCAGTCTGCCTCATCTCTGAGTTAAAGCATATTGTTTAGGGTTAGATTTAAGGGATATCTTCATCCTCCTGCCTCATCCCTCCTCTTCTTCTCCTATAATCTGTCCATTCTTCCCATCTTCCTTGTTTTCCTGCTCCATGTTACAGCAGATGTCAAAACTCACAGTAGAAAATATACAGTGAATGTGCTATAACTAATTACCAGACAAACTGATTGATTTCCCATGAAGTGAGATCACTGTGAGTGACCTACACTCTAAATCCAAAGGAAACATTCATCTGTCAGCGGTACGAACTGTCCTAAAAATATCAGAATCTGAGTCAAATAAATGATTTTCTCAGACATGAGTCCCAGGAGGTCTTTTGAAAGCAGGGAATCAGTTGTGTCCCAGACTGAATCCAGCTGCCCTACATAGTGAATACAGAGCTGTTTATGTGAGGCTGGCCTAGTTTCAGAGCAGCAGGCCACCACATCCCTGAGACGCCTCATCTTTCAGCTTCAGCCAAACACAGACAGGCTCTTTCATTGTTTAAAATGATAACTGCCATCTGCGCTGCTTCAGAGTCAGATAAATAATGTGTTCTGGAGACACAGTTCCAGTGGTTCAGGTTTCCAGAGAAGTGGGTTGTTGCTAGGTGAGGCTGCTCAGGATGGGCCAAACACAGACAGGACTAACCTCTCGCATGCTAACAGCTGCACCAAACAGGACAAAGATAATATAAATAGAAGGTTAATGTTCAGTGACCAAACTATTGCTGCTGATAATTTGTTTTCCACATCTCTGCTGTGCCATTATTTGGAAGGGAGTTCTGTTCAGAATTAATCTCAACACGCTACTACAGCGTTCAGGGAAAATACCTCCATGAGAAATCCCTGTTTTAGTTCTTTGATTAGGATCATTTGTTCACGCCAGACTTCTCAGACTATGTTAATAGGAACTGCTTGTCACACAGCTAACCAAGCGTAGCTGCCTCCCACTCTAAACCCGCCTCAACGCTTTGCGAGTTGCGCTCGCAGACAAACTTTTTTAATCATTTCCTCCGTTCACTGTGCTTGCTAATATGTGAAGGAGACACCCACAGTCATGGCAACCCACAAGGTTACCGCAGAAACGCATAATGGAAGCGGGAAATGTTGCCGTGGTCACAGAGCAGACAGGAACATGATGTCAGAACACATTCGGGAACCTTCTCTGCTGTTACATTAGTTCAACCATATTGTGTGATAGTATTGGAATATATTGGTCTGTTGCGGATAATGGTGGTCTGTAATGGTCTGTTGTGGATTATGGTGGTCTGTAGTGGTCTGAGGTGAACTGCAAGGACCCATAGAGGTTTGAGGTGGTCTTTGGTGGACTGAATGGGGTCTGTGGTAATTTGTAGTGGACTGTAGGTGACTGTGGTGGACTGTGGTGGACTGTAGAGGTCTGTGGAAGTCTGTAGTGGACTTTTGGAGTCTGTGGCAGTCTATGGTGGACTGTGGTGGTCTGTAGAGGTATTTAGGCAACTGTGGTAGTCTGTAGGAGTCTGTAATGGACATGATGAGGTCTATGGTGGACTACAGAATGTGTATGGTGGACTAGAGGTGGTCTATGGTGGTCTGTAATGGTTTGATGTGGATTATGGTGGTCTGTAATGGTCTGTGGTGAACTGTTAGGGCCCATAGATGTTTGAGGTGGTCTTTGGTGGACTGTATGGGGTCTGTGTTAGTCTGTAGTGGACTTTAGGAGTCTGTAGTAGTATGTGGTGGTCTGTGGTGGACTGTAAAGGTCTGTGTCAGTCTGTAGTGGACTTTAGGGGTCTGTGGTGGTCTATGGTGGACTGTGGTGGTCTGTAGAGGTCTTTAGGCAACTGTGGTAGTCTGTAGGAGTCTGCGGTGGACTGGAGGAGGTCTATGATGGACTAGAGGAGGTTTATGGTGGTCTGATGGAGGTCAGGGTCTGGTCTGTAGGTCAGGGTCTGGTCTGTAGGTCAGGGTCTGGTCTGTAGGTCAGGGTCTGGTCTGTAGGTCAGGGTCTGGTCTGTAGGTCAGGGTCTGGTCTGTAGGTCAGGGTCTGGTCTGTAGGTCAGGGTCTGGTCTTTATGTCATGGTCTGGGCTGTAGGTCATGGTCTGGGCTGTAGGTCAGGGTCTGGTCTGTAGGTCAGGGTCTGGGCTGTAGGTCAGGGTCTGGTCTGTAGGTCAGGGTCTGGTCTTTATGTCATGGTCTGGTCTGTAGGTCATGGTCTGGGCTGTAGGTCAGGGTCTGGTCTGTAGGTCAGGGTCTGGTCTTTATGTCATGGTCTGGGCTGTAGGTCAGGGTCTGGTCTGTAGGTCAGGGTCTGGTCTGTAGGTCAGGGTCTGGTCTGTAGGTCATGGTCTGGGCTGTGGGCATCTAACATTGACAGATGGAGGAGGAAGTAATATCACAGACCTGGGTTGACCCTGGCCAGAGGCAGGGCATCTCATAGACAGGACAGATCCATCATCATCTCCCCCCCCTCTCTCCTACATCCCTCCCTCCTTCCCTCATCTCTGTGTTGTCCACATTCAGCCCAGACTAACATCAGTTAGCCTGTGGCCCCAGATTCCATTAGTACTAAGAGGAGGGAGGGGAATGGGTTTAGAAAGAGACAGTGGGCAAGGGGGCAAGAGAGGGGGAAGTGAGGCAGAGAGGGAGGCGGGGGAGTGGATCATAAATATGTATTATTAAAGGCAGTATGAAGTCATGTAGTAAGAGCTCCCATGCTCTCCTGTGTGTTCAGAGACCTGAGTAAACTTGATCTCTCCCTCCCTCTCTCCCTCACTCTCCCTCACTCTTTCCCTCCCTCCCTCCCTCACTCTCTCCCTCCCCCTCTCTATCTCTCTCTCTCTATCCCTCTCTCCCTCCCTCACTCTCTCCCTCCCCCTCTTTCTCTATCTCTCTCTCTCCATCCCTCTCTCCCTCCCTCTCTCCCTCAGTCTCTCTCTCTCCCTCACTCTTTCCCTCCCTCCCTCCCTCACTCTCTCCCTCCCCCTCTCTATCTCTCTCTCTATCCCTCTCTCCCTCACTCACTCTCTCCCTCCCCCTCTTTCTCTATCTCTCTCTCTCTCCATCCCTCTCTCCCTCACTCTCTCCCTCTCTCCCTCACTCTCCCCCTCTCTCTCTCTCTCCCTCCCCCTCTCTCTCTGTCTCTCTCTCTCTCTCCCTCCCTCTCTCTCTCTCTCCTATAGATAAAGTGTGAGGCTGCTCTAATGTTGAACTCTAGATAATAACAGTATGTGTACAGATGTCGCTGTACACTATCATCCAGAATGACTTGAGGGGGGAGGATGAGGGAGGAGAGGGGGAGGATGATGGAGGAGAAGGGGGTGGAGAGGATGAAAGAGGATGAGGGAGGAGAGGGGGAAAGAGAGGGTGAGGGAGGAGAGACCGAGAGGATGAGGGAGGAGAGACAGAGAGGATGAGGGAGGAGAGGAAGAGGGAGGATGAAGGGGGAGGATAAGGGAGGAGGGGAGAGAGGATGAGGGAGGAGAGGATGAGGGGAATCCTCCAGAGACTCAGCAGGCTACAAACAGCACTGTGTCCCCTTGAAGCTGCTTAATCTAAAGAAGTCCTCACAGAGCACTGTGCACACTGTGTGTGTGTGTGTGTGTGTGTATGGTGGGTTTGAGTGAGTGTGTGTGTGTGTGTGTGGTGTGCATGGGTGTACACCCGAGAGAAAAGGTGTATGTGCTGTTTCAACTACTTCTATAATTACCCCTGCCTCACTCTCTCACCTCCCTCCCTCACCTCCCTTCCTCTCTCCCTCACCTCCTTCACTCCCTCCCTACCTCACCTCCCTTCCTCTCTCCCTCACCTCCTTCACTCCCTCCCTACCTCACCTCCCTTCCTCTCTCCCTCACCTCCTTCACTCCCTCCCTACCTCACCTCCCTTCCTCTCTCCCTCACCTCCTTCACTCCCTCCCTACCTCACCTCCCTTCCTCTCTCCCTCACCTCCTTCACTCCCTCCCTACCTCACCTCCCTTCCTCTCTCCCTCACCTCCTTCACTCCCTCCCTACCTTACCTCCCTCAGTGGATCTGAAGAGGTTTTGCTGATGTCTCATACACACCTCCCTTCCTCAGCTGGAAGCTTCTAGACCAGTGGTGTCAAACTCGAGCTATCGAGGGCCAAGAGGGTGCAGGTTTTCACTAAGTAGAGAAATCTCCTGGAGTAGTGCTTGGTTGGAGTGAAAACCTGCACCCTCTGGGCAGGCAGCTTCAGACAGACAGGCAGGCAGGCAGGAAGCCCCAGACAGACAGGCAGACAGCCTCAGAAAGACAGACAGGTAGACAGCCTTAGAAAGACAGACAGGCAGACAGCCTCAGAAAGACAGACAGGCAGACAGCCTCAGAAAGACAGACAGGCAGACAGCCTCAGAAAGACAGACAGGCAGACAGCCTCAGAAAGACAGACAGGCAGACAGCCTCAGAAAGACAGACAGGCAGACAGCCTCAGAAAGACAGACAGGCAGACAGCCTCAGAAAGACAGACAGGCAGACAGCCTCAGAAAGACAGACAGGCAGACAGCCTCAGAAAGACAGACAGGCAGACAGCCTCAGAAAGACATACAGGCAGACAGCCTCAGAAAGACAGACAGGCAGACAGCCTCAGAAAGACAGTCAGGCAGACTGATTGTTTGTCTAATTAACTGAAGCATTTCCCCACCACTTAAACACTCATCCTCACTATTAACACCTCAGCTCTCACTCTGAGCCAATCACACACAGAGCTGTTCCCTCCTAACCAATCAGATGGCAAGTGAGAGAGAGAAAGGGAGGGAGGGGGAAGTGAGTGGAAGGGAGGGAAGGAGAGACAAAGATAAACAACTGAAGGACAGGGAGAGAGCGGCAATGAGGCAGAGGACAAGCTGCTCTTGTACTACACACACAACTACACGCACACGCAAAGAGAGAAAAGAAGAAGTGAAGAGAAGACAGAGGTTCTCCCAGGGATGAGGGGTCTGTTCTCAGATGAAACATTCACTAGTGTCCTTCTGACTTTCACACTCTCTCCACAGACACTCGGGCTGCCAGAAAGCATTTGTCACATTAGAGAGAGAGAGAGATGGGGGCGAGAGACAGAGAGAGAGAGGGAAGGGAGATAGAGAGAGGGGAAACTTATAGAGAGAGGGGCAGAGAGAGGGCAGAGAGACAAATAGAGACAGAGAGGGGGGAGAGAGAGAGAGAGGAGGGAGGAGAGAGGGGGGAGAGAGACAGAGGAGAGAGGGAGGACAGGGGAGAGAAAGAGGGAAGAGAGAGGGAGGACAGGAGAGAGAAACAGAGAGAGCTCTGCAGATACCAGCTGACAGGTTATCACAGGAATGTGTCTCTAAGCCAGCCGGTAAGCCAGTCCGTAGGTCAGTCAGTAAGTCCATCAGTAAACCAGCCAGCTAACCAATCAGCCAGGCAGTCATCAAGCCAGTCAACCAGGAAGCCAGCTTGACATAGTTCAAGCCCTAGGGAAGGGAAGGAGAGGGAGGGAGGAGAGTTAGATTTCCAGTAGAGTTACCTCAGACTGCTGTTACCAGGCTTCACTGATCACCATTTTGATTGTTCATACATCAAGACTGGAGAACCGAATATGGGCCGAACAGACAGGAAGTGATATGAATTGAAAAGCCAGGCAACAGCATGGAGACTATGGAGAGATGACTGTGCAGGCTGAGTTTGTCCCTGTAATCTATCCACTGGTGTCCCACAGGGCTCTTACCTTGGACCCCTCCTATTCTGTGGATGAATTCTTATGAATTATATGGATCCAGACGACTGGTCTGCTCTCTCCTCCTTCTCTCTATCTCACAGCGGTGCCCTCCCCTTTGGTGTGTGTGTGTGTGTGTGTGTGTAGAACAGGTGTCAGAGCGTGAGCAGGCTGTAGTGTTTGATGACACCAGTGTTGTCCCCTCATGCCCTCCTGTCCCCTCAGGTGTCATGGTAACTTCTCAGGGTACTGACACCTCCTAAGCACAACCTGCTGTTACCATGGCATCATGCATGCATGATGGTACACTGACACATCCAGTAGATAAACCCACTCCATTCTGGGTCTGATTCTGTTCTCCAACCCCTCTCTCCCCTTTCTCTCTCTTTTCTCCTCTCTTTCCCCTCCCCTCTCCTCCTTGCTCTCTCTTTTCTCCTCTCCCCTTCCCTCTCTCTTCTCTCTTCTATCTTTCTGCTGCAGACGACGGATGATCTGCTGGTGGCGTCGGCCGAGTGTCCTAGTGATGACGAAGACATTGACCCTTGTGAGCCGAGCTCAGGTGGGTTAGGTTAGTCATCCTTTTATTCTCCTTCTCTGGCGGGTGTCCCGGTGTGCCCTCCTGTCCTCACACTGTCCTCATATCCTCCTGTGTCCTCACACTGTCCTCACACTGTCCTCTAACTATCCTGTGTCCTCACACTGTCCTCACACTGTCCTGTGTCCTCACACTGTCCTGTGTCCTCACACTGTACTCACTCTGTCCTCACACTGTCCTCACACTGTCCTGTGTCCTCACTCTGTCCTGTGTCCTCACTCTGTCCTGTGTCCTCTCACTGTCCTGTGTCCTAACTCTGTCCTCACACTGTCCTCACACTGTCCTCACACTGTCCTGTGTCCTCACACTGTCCTCACTCTGTCCTCACACTGTCCTCTCACTGTCCTCCTGTCCTGTGTCCTCACACTGTCCTCACTCTGTCCTCACACTGTCCTCTCACTGTCCTCCTGTTCTGTGTCCTCACACTGTCCTCACACTGTCCTCCTGTCCTGTGTCCTCACACTGTCCTCCTGTCCTGTGTCCTCACACTGTCCTCTCACTGTCCTCCTGTCCTGTGTCCTCACACTGTCCTCTCACTGTCCTCCTGTCCTGTGACCTGTCCACAGTAGTCCAGTCTTGACCTGTCCGCACTTGTCCGGTCCAGACTTCTGATTTTGTTCAGTCTAGTTCATTAAAGACTAGTTCAATCTAGTCCAGTCCAGACTAGTTCAATCTAGTCCAGTCCAGACTAGTTCAATCTAGTCCAGTCCAGACTAGTTCAGTCTATTAAAGACTAGTCCAGTCTTGTCCAGTCCAGACTAGTTCAGTCTAGTTCATTAAAGACTAGTCCAGTCTAGTCCAGTCCAGACTAGTTCAGTCTAGTTCATTAAAGACTAGTTCAGTCTAGTCCAGTCCAGACTAGTTCAGTCTAGTCCAGTCCAGACTAGTTAATTCTAGTCCAGTTCAGTCTAGTATTGTCATTAAATAAATCAATATTAAATATTAAGTATTAATTCTGTAAACAGGCCATTTCCACATCAACAATGCTTCAGCAACACAACCTTTTTGCCAGGGTCATTATATTAACTATAGACATTATATTAACTGTAGACATTATATTAACTATATACATTATATTAACTATAGACATATTAAATAATACTGTTTGCTAAATTTACAGGGGATGTGTT
Source organism: Protosalanx chinensis (assembly GCA_030340685.1). NCBI lineage: Eukaryota > Metazoa > Chordata > Actinopteri > Osmeriformes > Salangidae > Protosalanx > Protosalanx chinensis. The sequence goes on from CM059321.1 coordinate 17,663,095, forward strand.
TTTTATCGTTACTTCTGTCTGAGACAGGGGGGTAGGCTAGGGGAGAGATCAGGTGAGAGACCGGGGGGAGAGACCAGGGGGGAAAGACCAGGGGGGAGAGACCAGGGGGGAGAGACCAGGGGGGAGAGACCGGGGGGGAGAGACCAGGGGGGAGAGACCAGGGGGGAGAGACCGGGGGGGAGAGACCGGGGGTGAGAGACCAGGGGGGAGAGACCAGGGGGGAGAGACCGGGGGGGAGAGACCGGAGGGAGACCAGGGTAACTCTCCCCCCTGCTGGTCTCTACAGTCACCGTATGTATTCTGGTGCACAAGAGACCAATGACACAATCCTGCTGGTGTACAAAACATCTTAATTGTTTTTTACAACACAAACACACACTAACACTACACACACATGCATACACACAGGAGCCTGCTGCAGAGTTCACAAGGGACTGAAATTGTGAAATTGGACTGAGATTGGAAGGAAACTGCACCATTTATTTCTATCAAAGCTAAAGCCAGATTTCTCTGTGGTAGCGGAGCCAGTGATATCACTCTGACTGGAGGAGGAGAGACCATATGTTTAGATGCGTGTGTGTACAGTGTGTGTATAGTGTGTGTGTGTGTGTGTGTGTGTGTGTGTGTGTAAAGTGTGTGTGTACAGTGTGTGTGTGTGTGTGTGTGTGTGTAAAGTGTGTGTGTACAGTGTGTGTGTGTGTGTGTGTGTGTGTGTACTAGGAATGCCACAATTCCAAATATAATATTGAATCGCATTGAACAACATCCGGCGTATTCAGCACTGTGTCAGTTAGTATTCAGCACTGTGTCAGTTAGTATTCAGCACTGTGTCAGTGAGTATTCAGCACTGTGTCAGTGAGTATTCAGCACTGTGTCAGTGAGTATTCAGCACTGTGTCAGTGAGTATTCAGCACTGTGTCAGTTAGTATTCAGCACTGTGTCAGTGAGTATTCAGCACTGTGTCAGTGAGTATTCAGCACTGTGTCAGTTAGTTTCAGCACTGTGTCAGTTAGTATTCAGCACTGTGTCAGTGAGTATTCAGCACTGTGTCAGTGAGTATTCAGCACTGTGTCAGTGAGTATTCAGCACTGTGTCAGTTAGTTTCAGCACTGTGTCAGTTAGTATTCAGCACTGTGTCAGTGAGTATTCAGCACTGTGTCAGTGAGTATTCAGCACTGTGTCAGTGAGTATTCAGCACTGTGTCAGTTAGTATTCAGCACTGTGTCAGTGAGTATTCAGCACTGTGTCAGTGAGTATTCAGCACTGTGTCAGTTAGTATTCAGCACTGTGTCAGTGAGTATTCAGCACTGTGTCAGTGAGTATTCAGCACTGTGTCAGTGAGTATTCAGCACTGTGTCAGTGAGTATTCAGCACTGTGTCAGTTAGTATTCAGCACTGTGTCAGTGAGTATTCAGCACTGTGTCAGTGAGTATTCAGCACTGTGTCAGTGAGTATTCAGCACTGTGTCAGTGAGTATTCAGCACTGTGTCAGTGAGTATTCAGCACTGTGTCAGTTAGAATTCAGGACACTGTGTCAGTGAGTATTCAGCACTGTGTCAGTTAGAATTCAGGACACTGTGTCAGTGAGTATTCAGCACTGTGTCAGTGAGTATTCAGCACTGTGTCAGTTAGTATTCAGCACTGTGTCAGTGAGTATTCAGCACTGTGTCAGTGAGTATTCAGCACTGTGTCAGTTAGAATTCAGGACACTGTGTCAGTGAGTATTCAGCACTGTGTCAGTTAGAATTCAGGACATTGTGTCAGTGAGTATTCAGCACTGTGTCAGTGAGTATTCAGCACTGTGTCAGTTAGTTTCAGCACTGTGTCAGTGAGTATTCAGCACTCAAACATGCTTCTTTATTAAACACTCATTAACTCCTCTTCTACACGCCTCAGCTGATGAACAGCCTTCCCATGTCCCCATGTCCCCATGTCCCCTGGCCCCCTGGCCCCATGCCCCCTGGCCCCATGCCCCCTGGCTCCCTGGCTCCCTGCCCCCCTGGTCCCCTGCCCCCCTGGTCCCCTGGTCCCCTGGTCCCCTGGCTCCCTGGCTCCCTGGCCCCATAGAATCAACCAGACCACAGTGTCTAATGCACAATAGCAGAAGAAGAGACAAATAAACTAAGAAAGAATAGTAAAACATCTCATTTCCTCCTAGTCTCTCAGTATCCAATACCTCTGGTTCTGCCTCTCCTCCTCCCCTCTCCTCCTCCCCTCTCCTCCTCCCCTCTCCTCCTCCCTCCTCCCCTCTCCTCCTCCCCTCTCCTCCTCCCTCCTCCCCTCTCCTCCACCTCCCCCCCCCTCCTCCTCCCTGTCTCCTGAGCAGCCAGCCTGTTCAGCAGAGGGCAGGAACCCCCCCCCCCCCCCCCCCCTGCTGCATGACTAGAAAGCCAGGCATCACTTTGAGGTCACTCTCTCTTCATCTAATTTCACCCCTGGGTTCGCTTGAGTAGACTTCATGAGAGCAGCCATCATTTTAAACTCTTGTTTCAGGGCCCATTTCTCTCTCCGCCATTTATGCAGCCTCCCCCTCCACTGTGATGGACATCTGGATGACACACAGCCAGGTGCATGCTGGGACACGGGTGGAGAAACACAACACCCTCCAGATAAACCTGCTGGGAGGGGGGGAGGGGGGAGGAGCGTGGGAGGGGAACATAGGGAAGGGAGCTAAGAAGACTGGGAGGTCTGAGAAGGGGGGAGTTAGGCAGAGGGAGGGTGGGAGGTAGAGAAGGGGGGAGTTAGGCAGAGGGAGGGTGGGAGGTAGAGAAGGGGGGAGTTAGGCAGAGGGAGGGTGGGAGGTAGAGAAGGGGGGAGTAACACAGAGGGAGGGTGGGAGGTAGAGAAGGGGGGAGTTAGGCAGAGGGAGGGTGGGAGGTAGAGAAGGGGGGAGTTAGGCAGAGGGAGGGTGGGAGGTAGAGAAGGGGGGAGTTAGGCAGAGGGAGGGTGGGAGGTAGAGAAGGGGGGAGTTAGGCAGAGGGAGGGTGGGAGGTAGAGAAGGGGGGAGTTAGGCAGAGGGAGGGTGGGAGGTCTGAGAAGGGGGGAGTTAGGCAGAGGGAGGGTGGGAGGTAGAGAAGGGGGGAGTTAGGCAGAGGGAGGGTGGGAGGTAGAGAAGGGGGGAGTTAGGCAGAGGGAGGGTGGGAGGTAGAAACATGGCCTGACAGGTAAGAGAGCTGCTGTCAGAAAGAGGCCTGGGGGAGGAGAGGTCATGTTGGGGGAGACAGGTGAGACATGCAGAGATAAAGAAGGTCAGGGGAAGGATGTGTGACTCTCTACCTCTCTCCTCCCCCCCGTCTCTCTTTCTGTCACTCCTCTCTCCCTTTGTCTCTCGCTTTTTGTCTCTCCACCTCTTCTTTGTCTCTCTTTCTGTCTCTCCTCCTCCTCTTTGTCTCTCTCTTTCTGTCTCTCCTCCTCCTCTTTGTCTCACTTTCTGTCTCTCCTCCTCCTCTTCTTTGTCTCTCTTTCTGTCTCACCTCCTTCTCTTTGTCTCTCTCTCTGTCTCTCCTCCTACTCTTTGTCTCTGTCTTTCTGTCTCTCCTCCTCCTCTTTGTCTCTCTCTTTCTGTCTCACCTCCTCCTCTTTGTCTCTGTCTTTCTCCTTCCCTCTCGTTCTCCTGTCCTTGTTCAACCAGCCAGCATGTGTTATCTGTGGATTATGTGACCCTGTATGAAGAGCAGCCCTTAGAGAAGCAGCTATCTGTGAAGCGCTGCAGCCAGGGTTACCGGGGGGGGGGGGGGGGGGAGGTGGGGGGGGGGAGAGGTGGGGGGGTGTTGTCAGTAGCTTGAGCCTGGAGGGTGAGAGCTTTCTTCACACCTGTCTGAGAGGATAAGTGGTCTTGTCACTGCTCAAGTTAATCTGTTGCAACGCTCAGTCACACCCTGTCCTCCTTCAGATCAGTGTCCTTGACTACAGCTGGCTTTGGTGGCACTAGCTTTGTTAGCATGGATAGCCATGAGGGCACTGCTAGCTTTGTTAGCATGGATAGCCATGAGGGCACTGCTAGCTTTGTTAGCATGGATAGCCATGAGGGCACTGCTAGCTTTGTTAGCATGGATAGCCATGAGGGCACTGCTAGCTTTGTTAGCATGGATAGCCATGAGGGCACTGCTAGCTTTGTTAGCATGGATAGCCATGAGGGCACTGCTAGCTTTGTTAGCATGGATAGCCATGAGGGCACTGCTAGCTTTGTTAGCATGGGAGGGGAGAGGGGCGAGGCAGAGGCAAGGAGAGGAGAGAGGAGGGGGAGGCAGAGAAGAGGGGAGAGATGAAGGGAGACAAGAGGCAGAAGGGAGTGGAGGAGGGGAGGGGAGGGAGTAGGGGTGAGGCAGAGGAGAGGAAGGGTGGCGAGAAGAGGATGGGTGAGAGGAAGGGAGAGGCAGAGGAAATGAGGGGGGAGGCAGAGGAGGGGAGGGAGGAAAGCAGTGTGATAGAGATCTGGGTGGCAATCTAACATAAAAGAGACTGGGTCATAGCAGCGCTCCACTCAGTTCAGCCAGTGTGTTGTCAATGCTCCCTGCTATTAACTGGCTGTCATGATAATAATCTGTTCATGTAGAAGACGCTTTCATCCAGAACATCATGCATGGGGAGGTTTGAATGTAAAACCCCATGATGTTGAGCTGTCCATCCCTGTCCAGAGAGAGACTGGGATCTAGTTCTGCTGCTCTGTATCTCTACAGCTCTATATCTCTACAGCTTTGTATCTGCTGCTCTGTATCTCTACAGCTCTGTATCTCTACAGCTCTGTATCACTACAGCTCTGTATCTCTACAGCTCTGTATCTCTACAGCTCTGTATCTCTACAGCTCTGTATCTCTACAGCTCTGTATCTCTACAGCTTTGTATCTGCTGCTCTGTATCTCTACAGCTCTGTATCTCTACAGCTCTGTATCTCTACAGCTCTGTATCTCTACAGCTCTGTATCTCATCAGCTTTGTATCTCTACAGCTCTGTATCTCATCAGCTCTGTATCTCTACAGCTCTGTATCTCTACAGCTCTGTATCTCTACAGCTCTGTATCTCTACAGCTCTGTATCTCTACAGCTCTGTATCTCTACAACTCTGTATCTGCTGCTCTGTATCTCTGCTGCTGTCTCTCTGATGATCTAACCCTATCCTGTTATTTATCAGATGCTCTTATACAGAGCGACGTACAGCAATTACAGGACATTCCCCTTGAGGCAAGTAGGGTGAAGTGTCTTGCCCAAGGATACATTGTCATGTTGGCAGGGCCAGGATTCAAACTGGGAACCTTCTGATTACTAGCTGGACTCCCTAACCGCTCAACCACCTTACTCCCATTATCCTGTTGCAGTGTGTGTGCATGTTTCCACTGCCACTAAAAGCCTCAAATTAAACAATCAGATTGTTTTACTTTAAAATGACCGGCCTTATTGACTGGTCTTAAAAGTGTATTGGATTGTATATGTATGTATGTGACTGTGCATTAGTCACTGGATGAAGCCTGTTGAACATTACTAATTAAAAATGTAAAGACCACAAATCAGGTTATCTTAATATATTGAGTCACATGGGAAGTCTGAAAAACATAAAGCCAAACAAAAACTGGCTACAAATTTATTTTGCAAGTAATTTGGGGACTATTGATTTCACTTCATATTCTGAATACTTTGTTTGCTAGGAAGAATGTGAAAAAGGTTCATAATGGTCTTAAAAAGTTTAAAGTTTGAAACCTTCAGAAATGCTGGTTATACTGTTGCAGTGTGTGTGGAGCTGTGTGTCAGGTGTGTGGAGCTGTGTGTCAGGTGTGTGGAGCTGTGTGTCAGGTGTGTGGAGCTGTGTGTCAGGTGTGTGGAGCTGTGTGTCAGGTGTGTGGAGCTGTGTGTCAGGTGTGTGGAGCTGTGTGTCAGGTGTGTGGAGCTGTGTGTCAGGTGTGTGGAGCTGTGTGTCAGGTGTGTGGAGCTGTGTGTCAGGTGTGTGGAGCTGTGTGTCAGGTGTGTGGAGCTGTGTGTCAGGTGTGTGGAGCTGTGTGTCAGGTGTGTGGAGCTGTGTGTCAGGTGTGTGGAGCTGTGTGTCAGGTGTCTAACCCTACCACTGAAGCTAAAGTAATCCCCCCCCCCCCCCCCCCCCGTCCCACAGCCAGCCCAACAGGCGCCCCCCCTAAGGAGTACCCAGGACCCTCGGAGGTGTTCCGGGAGAGCAGCAGCACCACAGGCATGGTGGTGGGCATCGTGGCAGCAGCCGCCCTCTGCATCCTCATCCTGCTCTACGCAATGTACAAGTACCGTAACCGTGACGAGGGCTCCTACCAGGTGGACGAGAGCCGTAACTACATCAGCAACTCTGCCCAGGCCAACGGAGCCACACTGAAGGAGAAACCAGCCAACATGGCCGCTAAGCCAGGAGGGAAGAGCAAGAAGAACAAAGATAAGGAATACTACGTGTGATTGGCTGCTCCTCGTCTCTGGACTCTGCTGTAGAGACAGGTGCGAGGACATGCCTGTACATTCACCTCAAACTGAACTCAACTATATTTAGTCTTCATTTGGGACCTGAGGATTTGGAGGGACAACTTCCTGTGTGGTGGTACAAGAACACAGAGGATTGTGGGATAGCACATGGAGGTCACAAGCAGTTTGAGGAGCAGAGACAGCATGACTCCCTCCACTGACTCACTGCCCCCAAACAGTGCCATCTCTTTATCTCTGTCCTTCCATTTATTTCTCTTTTCCTCTCTATCCTCCTCCCACGCTCTCTCCCTCCCTCTCCCTCTGGCCTCTCGAGAGAAGGGAGGAGAGGACATTTTGAGAGAACCTCCCTATATGTCAGTCTGTGTTCTCTGACAGTGTTTGTGTTCCCGGAACCTTGTCTAGAACAGCAGCATCAACAAGCAAACACAGAATCCTGGAAGAGCAGAGGAGAGCAGAAGCACAGGGGAGGGGGGGGAAGGGGAAGGAGGGGGAGGGAAGGGGAGGGAGGGGATTTGATGTGAAGAGGAGAAGAAGAGAGGAGTATGATGAAATGACGGAAGCTGGACTGGAGTATTTCCACTTTTCCTCACGGCAGAAATTCTTGAGGGCAGCTGACTTACCTGGAGAGAGTAAACAGTCTGGTTCTGCTCTTTGGTTCTGCTCTCCGGTTCTGCTCTCTGGTTCTGCTCTCTGGTTCTGCTCTCTGGTTCTGCTCTTTGGTTCTGCTCTCCGGTTCTGCTCTTTGGTTCTGCTCTCCGGTTCTGCTCTTTGGTTCTGCTCTCTGGTTCTGCTCTCTGGTTCTGCTCTTTGGTTCTGCTCTTTGGTTCTGCTCTCCGGTTCTGCTCTCTGGTTCTGCTCTCCGGTTCTGCTCTCTGGTTCTGCTCTCTGGTTCTGCTCTCTGGTTCAGCTCTTTGGTTCTGCTCTCTGGAACTGGCCTGGACTGCTCCCTGGTGCTGGATGGACAGATGGGCACCAAGGCTCAAGCTGACCCAGGATCCAGGGCTGATCTGGGACCAGGGCTGATCTGGGACCAGGGCTGATCTGAGGACCAGGGCTGATCTGAGGACCAGGGCTGATCTGAGGACCAGGGCTGATCTGAGGACCAGGGCTGATCCGAGGACCAGGGCTGATCTGAGGACCAGAGCTGATCTGAGGACCAGGGCTGATCTGAGGACCAGGGCTGATCTGAGGACCAGGGCTGATCTGAGGACCAGGGCTGATCTGAGGACCAGGGCTGATCCAGACTCCATCGTGCCCCTCGTCTCTCTGTGCTTCTCTCTGCTTGTTTTACAGCTTCTCTGATGAGAACTATATCTGCTTCCCCCAAAACCTTCTCTCTCTTTTTTTACAAACATTTCAATAATGAAACAAAAATATAATTAAATGTTCTAAGTGTTGCTTGATATAAGGTTTTATGATGACATCTGCCAATAACTTCTCAGTTGGGTCAAAGGACTCCTTCCCTCCATTCTACATGCTAGGATGTTTAGTTTTTATACTAAGCTAACATGCCACCTGACCCAGTACTAGCCTACCTTGTTCTAAGCCTTTCCTAAGCGTGTCCTAAGCGTGTTGTGGCCAAAGACAGTTGTGATTAATGGCCCGAATCACTTCGCACACCTCAGACTGAGACCAGATGGTGCTGATGGTGGTGATGATGTTAAATATAACTATGATAATGATGGTGATAATGTTAAATATAACTAGAGTGGAGGTGATGGGGATGGTGATGATGTTAAATATAATTAGAGTGGAGGTGATGGGGATGGTGATGATGTTAAATATAACTAGAGTGGAGGTGATGGGGATGGTGATGATGTTAAATATAACTAGAGTGGAGGTGATGGGGATGGTGATATTAACTAAACTATTATGGTGATGATGTTAAGTATATCTGACAGAGATGATGATGATGGGGATAATGATTGAACTTCGCAAGTGTTTCCAAGTGTATACCTACTGTGTGTGTGTGTGTGTGTGTGTGTGTGTATGAGAGAGTGAGAGAGCGAGAGAGAAAAAAGGCAGAGAGAGAAAAGGAGGGACAATTAGATATCTGTCTCTGATTGGATGAGAGGGTCCAGGTGAGTCGTCTGGTGTTCTGCAGCACCAGAAAGGAGAAAATATCTCAGCACCTGCTAGTTCCACCTTCTTTAGGTCAACCTGTGATATTTTTTTTTACTGTATTTTATGTTCAAATGTGACAATTCTTTATTGATGTCAAAGTACAATTTATTATAAAAATAGTTTTGAACAATTAAATCAATAAACCAATAAAATATGAAGGAAATGTATTCCCGTGTATGAAGAAGGTAATTACGGAGAATGTACTATATGTGATATTTTAATAGACATGTTAGAGAAGGCAAGAAAGTCAAGCTGTACATCATAAAAAGGTGAGTACATAGTGTCTGAAATGCAGTATATGGTGTCTGTACTGCAGTATATGGTGTCTGTACTGCAGTACATGGTGTCTGTACTGCAGTACATGGTGTCTGTACTGCAGTATATGATGTCTGTACTGCAGTACATGGTGTCTGTACTGCAGTTTATGGTGTCTGTACTGCAGTATATGGTGTCTGTACTGCAGTACATGGTGTCTGTACTGCAGTATATGATGTCTGTACTGCAGTACATGGTGTCTGTACTGCAGTATATGGTGTCTGTACTGCAGTATATGGTGTCTGTACTGCAGTACATGGTGTCTGTACTGCAGTATATGGTGTCTGTACTGCAGTACATGGTGTCTGTACTGCAGTATATGATGTCTGTACTGCAGTACATGGTGTCTGTACTGCAGTATATGGTGTCTGTACTGCAGTTCATGGTGTCTGTACTGCAGTACATGGTGTCTGTACTGCAGTATATGGTGTCTGTACTGCAGTACATGGTGTCTGTACTGCAGTATATGGTGTCTGTACTACAGTACATGGTGTCTGTACTGCAGTATATGGTGTCTGTACTACAGTACATGGTGTCTGTACTGCAGTATATGGTGTCTGTACTGCAGTTCATGGTGTCTGTACTGCAGTACATGGTGTCTGTACTGCAATATATGGTGTCTGTACTGCAGTACATGGTGTCTGTACTGCAGTATATGGTGTCTGTACTACAGTACATGGTGTCTGTACTGCAGTATATGGTGTCCGTACTGCAGTTCATGGTGTCTGTACTGCAGTACATGGTGTCTGTACTGCAGTATATGGTGTCTGTACTGCAGTTCATGGTGTCTGTACTGCAGTATATGGTGTCTGTACTGCAGTTCATGGTGTCTGTACTGCAGTACATGGTGTCTGTACTGCAGTATATGGTGTCTGTACTGCAGTTCATGGTGTCTGTACTGCAGTACATGGTGTCTGTACTGAAGTATATGATGTCTGTACTGCAGTACATGGTGTCTGTACTGCAGTATATGGTGTCTGTACTGCAGTATATGGTGTCTGTACTGCAGTTCATGGTGTCTGTACTGCAGTACATGGTGTCTGTACTGCAGTTCATGGTGTCTGTACTGCAGTACATGGTGTCTGTACTGCAGTATATGGTGTCTGTACTGCAGTACATGGTGTCTGTACTGCAGTATATGGTGTCTGTACTACAGTACATGGTGTCTGTACTGCAGTATATGGTGTCTGTACTACAGTACATGGTGTCTGTACTGCAGTATATGGTGTCTGTACTGCAGTTCATGGTGTCTGTACTGCAGTACATGGTGTCTGTACTGCAATATATGGTGTCTGTACTGCAGTACATGGTGTCTGTACTGCAGTATATGGTGTCTGTACTACAGTACATGGTGTCTGTACTGCAGTATATGGTGTCCGTACTGCAGTTCATGGTGTCTGTACTGCAGTACATGGTGTCTGTACTGCAGTATATGGTGTCTGTACTGCAGTTCATGGTGTCTGTACTGCAGTATATGGTGTCTGTACTGCAGTTCATGGTGTCTGTACTGCAGTACATGGTGTCTGTACTGCAGTATATGGTGTCTGTACTGCAGTTCATGGTGTCTGTACTGCAGTACATGGTGTCTGTACTGAAGTATATGATGTCTGTACTGCAGTACATGGTGTCTGTACTGCAGTATATGGTGTCTGTACTGCAGTATATGGTGTCTGTACTGCAGTTCATGGTGTCTGTACTGCAGTACATGGTGTCTGTACTGCAGTATATGATGTCTGTACTGCAGTACATGGTGTCTGTACTGCAGTATATGGTGTCTGTACTGCAGTTCATGGTGTCTGTACTGAAGTATATGATGTCTGTACTGCAGTACATGGTGTCTGTACTGCAGTATATGGTGTCTGTACTGCAGTATATGATGTCTGTACTGCAGTATATGGTGTCTGTACTGCAGTTCATGGTGTCTGTACTGCAGTACATGGTGTCTGTACTGCAGTATATGATGTCTGTACTGCAGTATATGGTGTCTGTACTGCAGTTCATGGTGTCTGTACTGCAGTACATGGTGTCTGTACTGCAGTATATGGTGTCTGTACTGCAGTACATGGTGTCTGTACTGCAGTATATGGTGTCTGTACTACAGTACATGGTGTCTGTACTGCAGTATATGGTGTCTGTACTGCAGTTCATGGTGTCTGTACTGCAGTACATGGTGTCTGTACTGCAGTATATGGTGTCTGTACTGCAGTTCATGGTGTCTGTACTGCAGTACATGGTGTCTGTACTGCAGTATATGGTGTCTGTACTACAGTACATGGTGTCTGTACTGGAGTATATGGTGTCTGTACTGCAGTATATGGTGTCTGTACTGCAGTTCATGGTGTCTGTACTGCAGTACATGGTGTCTGTACTGCAGTACATGTTGTCTGTACTGCAGTACATGGTGTCTGTACTGCAGTACATAGTGTAGGTAATACAGCAGATATCAGAACTACTAGAAATCTTAACTACGGTGCTGTAGTACCTCAGCATCACTAATGCATCTGTATTAAATACCCAGAAACACTCAGCAGCCACTTTATTAGACACACCTGTCCAACTGCTCGTTAAGGCACATTTCGAATCAGCCCGTCACATGGCAGCAACTCAATGCATTTAGGCATGTAGACATGGTGAAGACGATCTGCTGCAGTTCAAACAGAGCATCAGAATGGGGAAGAAACGTGATTTAAGTGACTTTGAACGTGGCCTGGCTTGTTGGTGCCAGACGGGCTGCTGATCTACTGGGATTTTCATGCACAACCATCTCTAGGGTTTACAGAGAATGGTCTGAAAAAGAGAAAATATCCAATGAGCAGCAGTTTTGTGGCCGAAAATGCCTTTTTGATGCCAGAAGTCCGAGGTGAATGACCAGACTGGTTTGAGATTATAGAGCGGCAACAGTAACTCAAATAACTGCTTGTTACAACCGAGGTATGCAGAAGAGCATCAACACATCGAACCCTGAGGCAGATGGGCTACAGCAGCAGAAGACCACACCTGGTGCCACTCCTGTCAGCTGACAACAGGAAACTGAGGTGACAATTCACAAAGGCTCACCTAAACTGACCAATAAAAGATTAGAAAATAGTTGCCTGGTCTGATGATGGGTCTGATGATGTAGGGTCAGAATTTGGCATTGACAACATGACATCATGGATACATCCTGCCTTTATCAATGGTTCAGGCTGGTGGTGGTGGTGTTATGATGTGGGGGATATTGTCTTGGCAAACTTTGGGCCTTTTAGTACCAATTGAACATCATTGCAACACCACAGTATTGTTGCTGACCATGTCCATCCCTCTATGACCACAGTGGACCCATCTTCTGATGGCTACTTCCAGCAGGCTAACGCACCATGTCATGAAGCTTGAATCAGTCGTTTGATTTTGGAAGATAACCAGTATCTTGGGGTTGTAGCTATGAAGATGAATTAATATCTGTATCCTCAGTATCTGATCACTATGACAGAATTTTTCCTTTTCCTTTTTCAGATTTAAAATTCTGTGTTCCCATTCAGTTTTACACATGCAAATCTTGTCACCCCTCATTGCCCTTCATATTAGAGGTCCTGATGCATGATGGGATGAAGCACCCCTTAGATCAGGAAGATGACCTGGAGGTGACCTGGAGGTGACCTTGAGATGACCTGGAGATGACCTGGAGGTGACCTGGAGGTGACCTGGAGATGACCTGGAGGTGACCTGGAGATGACCTGGAGGTGACCTGGAGGTGACCTGGAGGTGACCTGGAGGTGACCTGGAGGTGACCTGGAGGTGACCTGGAGGTGACCTGGAGATGACCTGGAGGTGACCTGGAGGTGACCTGGAGGTGACCTGGAGGTCATTAGAGATCTGCTTGGACCATCCAGCGGCTCTAGTCTCTCTAGATGCTAAGTGTTTAGTTTGTGTTTCAGTAGTTCTTAAGGTCTTAAAGGTTTGACATTACAGTCCAGTCAGGATGTAACAAATGCATGTATTCGATTTTCAGCATCTTCCTATGAGCGTCTGTCAGAGTGATCTGTCCGATTGATGTGATTTAAACCACTTCACTAAATACAGCATAGTTCTACATAGTTCATCTATATAGTCCTTCTGTTCCAGGAAAATGTGATGATCCACAGTGTCAAATGTTGCACATCAGTGTAGAACCATCAGGACAGAGAAAGAGTCAGATGCCAGTAGAAGATCCCTGACCACTTTGACAGTGCTGTGGTGAGGACATCATCCAGAGTAGAGAGACTCACATAAATCAATTGTTCAGATTTGAAGTAGGCCAAACATAACCCTTCCACTGCATTATAACATTAATGCAATAATAACATCTCAAGTCAAGTTGTTTATTTGAAAAGTTGAACCGTCTTGGAGGAGAACTCAAGCGTGACCAATCACAGCGACGTCTGTAAACCCTGCCAGCCTAGTGTGAGAGACACAGAGAGAGGGACAGGATATGACAGACCATGAAGAAGAATCACCCAGACGGAGGGAGGGAGGGAGATGGGGATGGTGGGAAGGAGAGAGATGGATGGAGGGGGAAAGAGGGACAGAGAGAGAGATGGATGGAGGGGGAAAGAGGGACAGAGAGAGAGATGGATGGAGGGGGAAAGAGGGACAGAGAGAGAGATGGATGGAGGGGGAAAGAGGGACAGAGAGAGAGATGGATGGAGAGAGAGAGGAACAGACAGGGGGATGTAGGGAGGGAGAGAAGGATGGAGGGAGAGATAGGGACAGAGTGGGGGGATTGGCGGTAGAGAGAGGGACAGAGAGAGAGAGATGGAGGGAAAGAGAAAGGGACAGAGAGACCAACAGAGAGAGAGATGGAGGAAGAGAGGACTGAAGGGAGAGAGGGATGGAGAGAGAGAGAGGGACAGAGAGGGATGAAGGGAGGGACAGAGAGAGACAGAGGCAGATGGGACGATGGAGAGAGGTGGAGAGTGAGGGATGGAGGAATAATTGAAAGAGAGACTAAGCTGGTAAAAAAGGGATTGAGAATGGCTGAGGAGCAGAAAGGGATAGAGAGATAGGATTGTGTGGAGGGAAATGCAGAAAAGAACCTAAGCATAAATATGTTTCTATAAATACCTTCCTGCTTCCCTCCTCCCCCTCATCTCTCATACTTTACTGTCATCCCTGCTCTCCTGCTCCCTCCTCCTCCTCTTCTGCTCCCTCCTCCTCCTCTCCTGCTCCCTCCTCCTCCTCTCCACTCCCTCCTCCTCCTCTCCTGCTCCCTCCTCCTCCTCTCCTGCTCCCTCCTCCTCCTCTCCACTCCCTCCTGCTCCTCTCCACTCCCTCCTCCTCCTCTCCACTCCCTCCTCCTCCTCTCCTGCTCCCTCCTCCTCCTCTCCACTCCCTCCTCCTCCTCTCCACTCCCTCCTCCTCCTCTCCACTCCCTCCTCCTCCTCTCCACTCCCTCCTCCTCCTCTCCTGCTCCCTCCTCCTCCTCTCCACTCCCTCCTTCTCCTCTCCTGCTCCCTCCTCCTCCTCTCCACTCCCTCCTCCTCCTCTCCACTCGCTCCTCCTCCTCTCCTGCTCCCTCCTCCTCCTCTCCACTCCCTCCTCCTCCTCTCCTGCTCCCTCCTCCTCCTCTCCACTCCCTCCTCCTCCTCTCCACTCCCTCCTCCTCCTCTCCACTCCCTCCTCCTCCTCTCCACTCCCTCCTGCTCCTCTCCACTCCCTCCATCCTCTTCCACCTCCATTTTCCTCCTCAGGATTTTGAATGTCACAACAGACATTAATTAGCCCCCTTTGTTAACCTGGGCTCACCTGGGCACCTGAGCTTTACACCTGGGTACACCTGAGCTTTACACCTGGGTACACCTGAGCACACCTGAGCTTTACACCTGGGTACACCTGAGCTTTACACCTGGGTACACCTGAGCTTTACACCTGGGTACACCTGGGTACACCTGAGCTTTACACCTCGGTACACCTGAGCTTTACACCTGGGTACACCTGGGTACACCTGAGCTTTACACCTGGGTACACCTGGGTACACCTGAGCTTTACACCTGGGTACACCTAGGTACACCTGGGTACACCTGGGTACACCTGGGTACACCTGAGCTTTACACCTGGGTACACCTGAGCTTTACACCTGGGTACACCTGGGTACATCTGGGCACCTGAGTTTTACACCTGGGTACATCTGGGACAAAACCCTCTCTCTTGTATGTCTGCGAGGTGGAGAGAGAGGGGGGTGGTAGAGAGGAGAAGAGAGAGGGAGGAGGTGGAGAGGAGAAGAGGGAGGGGGGAGGGGGGGGGGGAGAGAGGGAGGCAGTGGATGGAGAGGAGTGAGAGAGATTTGATAGAGTGTCTCTACATGTTTAACAACACATTCACTCATCCAATGACGTCAAGCAGCCGTCTTCCTAAGTCATGACTAACAGGAGCATCTCTTCCCACACGCCTCTCCATCTTCTGCTCACATGCTGAGCTCTCTGGGGTTCACTTCCTGCATGGCTCAGACTTGTGGAACACACAGGAACCCCCCCCCCCCTTTCCCTTCCTCTCTCTTTCTCCCTCCCTAATCTCCCCTCCCTCCCTGCCTCCCTCCCACCCTCCCTCCTCTGTCACTGTAAGGATGTTGTTGTCTCAGCCCAGACAGAACCAGTCCAGACATGACTAAACAGAAGGACCAGCTCACACAGAGGAAGAGAGTTCAGATGGTCATGGAAGTGATGCAACAGTCCTGTAATGTCTGTGTCCATTCCTGCCTCAGCATGGGAGAACCATCTGTGGAGACACTCTCTCTCTCTCTCTCTGTCTCTCTCTGTCTCTCTCTC
>CM059321.1:17681243-17698743 GCA_030340685.1 Protosalanx chinensis
GCCCCAGCCTCAGCCCCAGTCTCAGCCCCAGCCTCAGCCCTGAAACATTTACATGTAGTCATTTATCAGACGTTCTTATCCAAAGCGACTTATAGCAAGGACAAGGACATTCCCCCCGAGGGAACTAGGGTGACATGACTTGTCCAGAGACAAGGACGTCATGTTGGCATGGCCGGGAATCGAACCAGATACATTCTGATTGCTACCCTGACTCCCTAACTACTACGCCACCTGACTCCCCAGAACAATGAGATGCTGCTCTGAACGTGTGTAGACGTGTGTAGACGTGTGTAGACGTGTGTAGACGTGTGTAGACGTGTGTAGACGTGTGTAGACGTGTGTAGACGTGTGTGGGTGTGTGAGTGAAGTGTGTGCCTGACCCTAACTTATGGGCCAGCTGTGATGGGTGTGTTGATGTGATTGTTTGATATTCATTAGGACAATCTGACCAAACAATGAGAGACTAAATATCGATCCCTCTCCAGGTCATAGGATGTCGTACTCTAGATGTGGTGTGTGTGTGTGTGTTGAGGTGTGTGTGGAGACAGTTGCCGTGGCAATGACAGTTGCCATGGTGTTGGTAGTAGTCTCTATAAGACTGAAGGGTTGATAGAGGCAGAGATACAGGTAGATAATAAAGCCTCATTTATCAGACGCTTTTATCCAAAGTGACTTACAGTAAGTACAGGGACATTCACCCTGAGGCAAGTAGGGTGAAGTGTCTTGCCCAAGGACACAACCTCACATAGCCACAGCCGAGGTTCGAACTCAAAACCTTCCGCTCATGAGGCCAATGCCTTAACCCGCTGAGCCATCTGACTCCCATATACAGGTAGAGATACAAGCAGAGATACAGGCAGAGATACAGGCAGAGATACAGGCAGAGATACAAGCAGAGATACAGGCAGAGATACAGGCAGTGATACAGGTAGAGATACTGGCAGAGATACAGGTAGAGATACAGGCAGAGATACAGGCAGAGATACAGGTAGAGATACAGGCAGAGATACAGGCAGAGATACAGGTAGAGATACAGGCAGAGATACAGGGGGGCACCAAGTGATCAGGGGGCACCAAAGAGGTGAGGGGGGCACCAAGTGATCAGGGGGCACCAAAGAGGTGAGGGGGGCACCAAGTGATCAGGGGGCACCAAAGAGCTGAGGGGGGCACCAAGTGATCAGGGGGCACCAAAGAGCTGAGGGGGGCACCAAGTGATCAGGGGGCACCAAAGAGGTGAGGGGGGCACCAAGTGATCAGGGGGCACCAAAGAGGTGAGGGGGGCACCAAGTGATCAGGGGGCACCAAAGAGCTGAGGGGGGCACCAAGTGATCAGGGGGCACCAAAGAGGTGAGGGGGGCACCAAGTGATCAGGGGGCACCAAAGAGGTGAGGGGGGCACCAAGTGATCAGGGGGCACCAAAGAGCTGAGGGGGGCACCAAGTGATCAGGGGGCACCAAAGAGCTGAGGGGGGCACCAAGTGATCAGGGGGCACCAAAGAGGTGAGGGGGGCACCAAGTGATCAGGGGGCACCAAAGAGGTGAGGGGGGCACCAAGTGATCAGGGGGCACCAAAGAGCTGAGGGGGGCACCAAGTGATCAGGGGGCACCAAAGAGGTGAGGGGGGCACCAAGTGATCAGGGGGCACCAAAGAGCTGAGGGGGGCACCAAGTGATCAGGGGGCACCAAAGAGGTGAGGGGGGCACCAAGTGATCAGGGGGCACCAAAGAGGTGAGGGGGGCACCAAGTGATCAGGGGGCACCAAAGAGGTGAGGGGGGCACCAAGTGATCAGGGGGCACCAAAGAGCTGAGGGGGGCACCAAGTGATCAGGGGGCACCAAAGAGCTGAGGGGGGCACCAAGTGATCAGGGGGCACCAAAGAGCTGAGGGGGGCACCAAGTGATCAGGGGGCACCAAAGAGGTGAGGGGGGCACCAAGTGATCAGGGGGCACCAAAGAGGTGAGGGGGGCACCAAGTGATCAGGGGGCACCAAAGAGGTGAGGGGGGCACCAAGTGATCAGGGGGCACCAAAGAGGTGAGGGGGGCACCAAGTGATCAGGGGGCATCGTAAATAATGAAAGCGAAACCGAACTGAAAACGAAACCCTAAATATCTGCTGATATCTCTGCTCATCTCTCCTCCCCCTGATCTTTCTGCTGCTGAACATGTCTGCTCATATTGAATCATGTGAGTGGATGTATGCCACACATACACGCAACCACACACACAAATACACCATTTATAAACACACAACCATGCAAAAGCACACCATACTGTATACGCACACACACCATAAACACACACTCACACACCATACCCAGCTCTCTAATTAAAAATCATGGTCATTCATCTAGCTAATTGCTACAATGCCTTGCAGTGTTGTATTCCCCCAGTGTGCTGCTCCACTGGTTGGCTCCAATTCTCTCCTCCCTTCTTCTCTCCTCCCTTCTTCTCTCCTCCCTTCTTCTCTCCTCCCTTCTTCTCTCCTCCCTTCTTCTCTTCTCCCTTCTCTCCTCCCTTCTTCTCTCCTCCCTTCTTCTCTCCTCCCTTCTTCTCTCCTCCCTTCTTCTCTCCTCCCTTCTTCTCTCCTCCCTTCTTCTCTCCTCCTTTCTCCTCTCCTCCATTCTCTTCTCCCTTCTTCTCTCCTCCCTTCTTCTCTCCTCCTTTCTCCTCTCTTCCCTTCTCCTGTCCTCCCTTCTTCTCTCCTCCCTTCTTCTCTCCTCCTTTCTCCTCTCTTCCCTTCTCCTGTCCTCCCTTCTCCTCTCCTCGCTTCTTCTCTCCTCCCTTCTCCTCTCCTCCCTTCTCCTCTCCTCCCTTCTTCTCTCCTCCCTTCTCCTCTCCTCCCTTCTTCTCTCCTCCCTTCTTCTCTCCTCCCTTCTCCTCTCCTCCTTTCTCCTCTCCTCCATTCTCTCCTCCCTTCTTCTCTCCTCCCTTCTTCTCTCCTCCCCTCTTCTCTCTCTCACTGTATCCTTACCTCTGTCACTGTCCCCTCTGTCTCTCCTCCATGTTCCCCACCTCACTGCTTCTCCAATCCATGTGGTATCTCCTCTAGGCACCTCCTCTAGGCACCTCTAGGTGTGGTATCACTAGGTGTGATATCTCTAGGTGTGGTGCCTCCATGTCTGATATCTCTAGGTGTGGTGCCTCCATGTCTGATATCTCTAGGTGTGGTGCCTCCATGTCTGATATCTCTGGGTGTGGTATCACTAGGTGTGATATATCTATGTGTGGTGTCTCCAGGTGTGGTGTCTCCAGGTGTGATATCTCTAGGTTTGGTATCTCTAGGTCTGATGTCTCAAGGTCTGATATCTCTAGGTGTGGTGCCTCCATGTCTGATATCTCTAGGTGTGGTATCACTAGGTGTGATATATCTATGTGTGGTGTCTCCAGGTGTGGTGTCTCCAGGTGTGATATCTCTAGGTTTGGTATCTCTAGGTCTGATGTCTCAAGGTCTGATATCTCTAGGTGTGGTGTCTCCAGGTGTGGTATCTCTAGGTTTGGTATCTCTAGATGTGATATCTCTAGATGTGATATCTCTAGGTGTGATATATCTAGGTGTGGTGTCTCCAGGTGTGGTATCTCTAGGTGTGGTGTCTCCAGGTGTGATATCTCTAGGTGTGGTGTCTCCAGGTGTGGTATCTCTAGGTGTGGTGTCTCCAGGTGTGATATCTCTAGGTGTGGTGTCTCCAGGTGTGATATCTCAAGATGTGATATCTCTAGGTGGTATCTCTAAGTGTGGTATCTCTAGGTGTGGTTCAGCAGGCTTGCTGGGGTGTAGTACAGTAGCGTGCTGTGGGAGCTGTATTTGAAATGAAACATCCCCAGCATTTATAATGTATCACACATCATTTACAGATTAGACTTGACTTGGCTCAGGAATAGAACAAATTCACTAAGTGACTTTGTATGTCTCTTCATCCTTGATTTTCTCCACCTCCCTTCCATCTAGCATCCCTCTCTCTTGGGTCTAATGTCCTCTTTCGCCCACCACAGGTCCCTCTGGCCCTCCTCTTCTCCACCCCTGTCCTCTTTACTTTTGAAAAAAGGTATCCCTCTCGCTACCTCTTACTCTCCCTTTTATATTACAGTTAAGTGGGGCTTAAAATAATTATAATCTCTAAATACTTTACCACCACTTGGTTGTAGAATGCAAAAAGTTAGGACAAATACTTTTAGGACCAAAAATCGTCTTAAATATTCATCCTGAATGACGACATTAAAGATGGAGGGGAAGATTAAGAGAAAGAGATAGATGGAGATTGGTAGAGAGAAAGTCCTGGTCCAGGGGCTGTCCTGGTCCAAATGTTGTCCTGGTCCAGGGCTTTTTCTGGTCCAAATATTGTCCTGGTCCAGATATTGTCCTGGTCCAGGTGTTGTCCTGATCCAGATATTGTCCTGGTCCAAATATTGTCCTGGTCCAAGAGTTGTCCTGGTCCAGATGTTGTCCTGGCCCAGATGTTGTCCTGGTCCAGATATTGTCCTGGTCCAGATGTTGTCCTGGTCCAGATGTTGTCCTGGTCCAGATGTTGTCCTGGTCCAGATGTTGTCCAGGTCCAGTCCAGGTCTGTACAGCACCATCAGAGGCCTCAGTCCAGGTCTGTACAGCACCATCAGAGGCCTCAGTCCAGGTCTGTACAGCACCATCAGAAGCTCCAGTCCAGGTCTGTACAGCACCATCAGAAGCTCCAGTCCAGGTCTGTACAGCACCATCAGAGGCCTCAGTCCAGGTCTGTACAGCACCATCAGAAGCTCCAGTCCAGGTCTGTACAGCACCATCAGAAGCTCCAGTCCAGGTCTGTACAGCACCATCAGAAGCTTCAGTCCAGGTCTGTACAGCACCATCAGAAGCTTCAGTCCAGGTCTGTACAGCACCATCAGAAGCTTCAGTCCAGGTCTGTACAGCACCATCAGAGGCCTCAGTCCAGGTCTGTACAGCACCATCAGAAGCTCCAGTCCAGGTCTGTACAGCACCATCAGAAGCTCCAGTCCAGGTCTGTACAGCACCATCAGAAGCTTCAGTCCAGGTCTGTACAGCACCATCAGAAGCTTCAGTCCAGGTCTGTACAGCACCATCAGAAGCTTCAGTCCAGGTCTGTACAGCACCATCAGAGGCCTCAGTCCAGGTCTGTACAGCACCATCAGAAGCTTCAGTCCAGGTCTGTACAGCACCATCAGAAGCTTCAGTCCAGGTCTGTACAGCACCATCAGAAGCTCTGCATGTGTCTGGTGTTTCATTGTTTCTATCAGTGACATCAGAGCTGGGAGGAGGATGACAAGGAGATGACAAGGAGATGACAAGGAGATGACAAGGTGAGTCATCGTTCAACCTGGACAGAATCAATAAAGTCCTAGTTGGCTGCTGTTTCAAGCCCAAGGTACAACCCCCCCCCCCCCTACCCCCCCCCCCCCCCACACACACACACACATATACAACATATACACACACTCTCACGTACACTTGTCACCTTTGCCTTTCGAAACAAGATGAAATGTCATAAAGTCCTCTTCATCTTCACAGCTCTGGTACACAACAGACAGAGAAGATCCAGGCTCTGCCTCCCCTCCTTCCCTCTCTCCTCTCCCCTTCTCCCCTCTCTCCTTTCCCCTCTCTCCTCTACCCTCCTCCCCCATAGGCATAGGGAGATACTGTATATGGACAGGGAGATATAGGGAGATATATGGAAATATAGGGAGATATATAGGTAGAGAGAGAAAGAGAGGAGGGAGAAAGTGGATGGAGAGGGATGGACAGCTAAAGAGAGAAAGAGAGGTTGGTTAGAAAAAGATCAATATAAAAACGGATTATTCCCGAAGAGGAAACACATTACCCACTAGTTCACTGAGACACACACACACACACACACACACAACAAAGCACACAGATAGACACACACAAAAACACACAAAACCCATCCTGTGAATGTATTAAACATACCAAAACATTTTTGCAAAACATTTATTCAACAGCCTCACTATTTATATAGGTATTTCTTATGTAATTAATATTAGGAAGGAGGGTTGAATGTGCTTGATTTTGTTACTATTATGAACATTTCAACTGGATTAAACAGTAGAAAACATTGTTGATGGTATTTAATTAAAAATGTATTTAATTGGTAGTTTGAGTTCCTTTTGAAATGTGACTTGGAGGTCAGCAAATATTATAAACATGCAAACAACAAGAGTGAAGAGTCACTTAACCTCACATCCATCCTGTGTAAAGCATCACTTATCTTAACCTCACATCCATCCTGTGTAAAGCATCACTTATCTTAACCTCACATCCATCCTGTGTAAAGCATCACTTATCTTAACCTCACATCCATCCTGTGTAAATAGGTCTTTTTAAACCAAGGTCATATTAAAGACATTTGGAATTGGAATGAATGTTTTTGTAATAACTATTCATAATTTTCATTGGAAAGTTATGTAGATGTACTGTCTAAAAACAAATACAAAGTCAATTATAAAGTTGATCAAATGCACTTTAAAATGACACCTATGAAATAATGTATTTACCTGTTAACCCCCATGACGTATGGTCATTATAGGTAATGCCCTGTTACGTCATGTATAATCTATAGGGGTTAACCGGTATAGAAATGTTGTTACAGGGATTCATTGCCTGTCTTTCTGTCTGTCTGCTTGTCTTCTGCTAATCTTCCTGTCTGCCTGTCTATCTGCCTAACTGCCACCCTCTGTCTGTCTGTCTGTCTGTCTTTCTGCCTGCCTGCTTGCCTGTCTGTCTGTCTTTCTGTCTGCTTGCCTGTCTGTCAGCCTTTCTATTTAATCAGTTGTGAGACTTTATCCTCAGCCACCTGCATTTTATGGAGCTGTATACAGCTTGGAGTCCATCAGTCTGTCAGAAAGCCATCATCCCAGGCTGAATGCAGCAGATTAGGCTCTGTGGATCGATAGGGCAGCAGACCTGATCTCTGCTCCAGGAGGGGAGGGCTGCCAGTCTGATCCAGGCCCAGACACAGGGTCAGTCTGCAGCTCAGAGACTGGATTAGGCTGCTCATCCACATGGATCCTTCCAGACTGAACCCGATGAGCCCTCTGGGAGAAAGAAGAGAGAAGAATAGAGCAATAAGAGATACTGAAAGAAAGAGAGAAAAGGAGAGAAAGAAGTAACAGGAAAGAGAGAGAAGAGAGGCAGACCAGGAGAGGCAGACCAGGAGAGGCAGACCAGGAGAGGCAGACCAGGAGAGGCAGACCAGGAGAGGCAGACCAGGAGAGGCAGACCAGGAGAGGCAGACCAGGAGAGGCAGACCAGGAGAGGCAGACCAGAGGAGGCAGACCAGAGGAGGCAGACCAGAGGAGGCAGACCAGGAGAGGCAGACCAGGAGACGCAGACCAGGAGAGGCAGACCAGGAGAGGCAGACCAGAGGAGGCAGACCAAGACCTGCCTGTTCTTCATTTAATTTGTATTTAATAGCTTTTTATAGAAAAGCACAATATTCATTGAAACCAGTTTCCTTTTTCTTTCCAGCCCAGTATCATATCAGATCCTCCACCTCAGCAGTAAGAGATCCTGCTGCATCCAGGCTATTTATACCTTCCTTAGAGAGAAGGCAGAAGAAGAGGACAGAGCCAACACTCCCCATTCAGAGGAACACCAGCCCACATTCTGCTCACAGAGGCGCTCAGACATGCAGATGCTTGAATTACATCTTTCAATTTATCTGGAGTTTCCTGTCTCCTGTCCGCTGGACCTGGAACAGTTGTTAATCTGTTCACGTTTCCCCACTTCGCCGCTCAGCCAGTTATGAAAGGAATGTGATCTAATATGTGAAAAGAGAGTTTAATGAGGCCTTGCAGCGAGAGAGCAGGGCTGCTGGCCTGGCTGGCTGGTGTGAGACACAGTGAGCAGCGATCTCTGTAATTACGCTTCCAGCAGAAAGTCAGTTAAACGCCGAGGACGGGCTGAGAGCCGTTAAAGTCTGTAATCTTTCACGCTCCATTAAAACTCACAAGCTCACACAAGCACTGCTGATTAAGGCAATGAGCCCAATTTCTGAGCAGCTTTGATGCAACATCATATGACAACGCATCACGACGTAGATGATACAGAGAAGTCAAGCAGAAATTACACTTCCTGCTGCAGTTACTACTTCCTGCTACAGTTTCTACTTCCTGCTACAGTTCCTACTTCCTGCTACAGTTCCTACTTCCTGCTAAAGTTTCTACTTCCTGCTACAGTTTCTACTTCCTGCTGCAGTTACTACTTCCTGCTACAGTTCCTACTTCCTGCTAAAGTTTCTACTTCCTGCTACAGTTCCTACTTCCTGCTACAGTTTCTACTTCCTGCTACAGTTCCTACTTCCTGCTACAGTTTCTACTTCCTGCTACAGTTCCTACTTCCTGCTACAGTTCCTACTTCCTGCTACAGTTCCTACTTCCTGCTACAGTTCCTACTTCCTGCTACAGTTTCTACTTCCTGCTACAGTTCCTACTTCCTGCTACAGTTCCTACTTCCTGCCACAGTTCCTACTTCCTGCTACAGTTCCTACTTCCTGCTACAGTTCCTACTTCCTGCTACAGTTCCTACTTCCTGCTACAGTTTCTACTTCCTGCTACAGTTCCTACTTCCTGCTACAGTTTCTACTTCCTGCTACAGTTCCTACTTCCTGCTACAGTTTCTACTTCCTGCTACAGTTACTACTTCCTGCTACAGTTCCTACTTCCTGCTACAGTTCCTACTTCCTGCTACAGTTTCTACTTCCTGCTACAGTTCCTACTTCCTGCTACAGTTCCTACTTCCTGCTACAGTTCCTACTTCCTGCTACAGCAAGGGTTCCTACCAGATATCTTCTGCCACCACTTCTTCTTCTTTACTTCGTGCTACAATTCCTAATTCCTGCTGGACTTTCTCACCATAGTGTTCTAAACAACAGCGTGAAGCTTTGTGATCATTACACAGAAAATCAGCTGTATGGAGGTTATCATGTTATAGACAGCAGAGGTATGAAGGTTATCATGTTATAGACAGCAGAGGTATGAAGGTTATCATGTTATAGACAGCAGAGGTATGAAGGTTATCATGTTATAGACAGCAGAGGTATGAAGGTTATCATGTTATAGACAGCAGAGGTATGAAGGTTATCATGTTATAGACAGCAGAGGTATGAAGGTTATCATGTTATAGACAGCAGAGGTATGAAGGTTATCATGTTATAGACAGCAGAGGTATGAAGGTTATCATGTTATAGACAGCAGAGGTATGGAGGTTATCATGTTATAGACAGCAGAGGTATGAAGGTTATCATGTTATAGACAGCAGAGGTATAGATGTTAAGAGGTTATATACTATATAAGATTATCAGGTTGTAGACAGCAGGTTATAGAAAGCATTATCCTCCTGATATTGGAGGTTATCATGTTATAGACATTAGAGGCATGGAGTTTATCATGTTATAGACAGCAGAGGTATGGAGGTTATCATGTTATTGACAGCAGAGGTATGAAGGCTATCATGTTATCCACAGCAGAGGTATAGATGTTAAGAGGTTATATACTATATAAGATTATCAGGTTGTAGACAGCAGGTTATAGAAAGCATTATCCTCCTGATATTGGAGGTTATCATGTTATAGACATTAGAGGCATGGAGGTTATCATGTTATAGACAGCAGAGGTATGGAGGTTATCATGTTATAGACAGCAGAGGTATGAAGGTTATCATGTTATAGACAGCAGAGGTATGAAGGTTATCATGTTATAGACAGCAGAGGTATGAAGGTTATCATGTTATAGACAGCAGAGGTATGAAGGTTATCATGTTATAGACAGCAGAGGTATGAAGGTTATCATGTTATAGACAGCAGAGGTATGAAGGTTATCATGTTATAGACAGCAGAGGTATGGAGGTTATCATGTTATAGACAGCAGAGGTATGGAGGTTATCATGTTGAGAACAGAAGGTGAAGCACAGTAGAGCTGTAGTGGTCTCTGCTGAGATGTTATTACACACACACACACACACCAACATGCACACACACAAACACGCACACACACACACATACACGCACACACATAACACACGCACGCCATGCACATACACACATATGCACGCACACATGCACACACACGCATATGCTCTCACACAAGCACACACTTTCACACACACACCATTGACCTGACACGCAAGGTCAGCCAATATCTTCATTCAATTAATTACTCTGTAGATCAGAGCCAACAACCAATAAACCACGGTGCCAAGGACTTCCTGGTCTAAGCTGATTGGTGGAGAGCAGGACTATTTCATTTCCTGTCAGTGTGTATGGAACTTTATGGTTCGAAACTAATTCAGTTCTTGATGTCCTGAAGTAAAATGGATCATTCAGGAATATCACAACCTCCCCAACACTGACCCATCTTATCCTCCCCAACACTGACCCATCTTATCCTCCCCAACACTGACCCATCTTATCATCAACACTGACCCATCTTATCCTCCCCAACACTGACCCATCTTATCCTCCCCAACACTGACCCATCTTATCCTCCCCAACACTGACCCATCTTATCCTCCCCAACACTGACCCAACTTATCCCCAACACTGACCCATCTTATCCTCAACACTGACCCATCTTATCCTCCCCAACACTGACCCATCTTATCCTCAACACTGACCCATCTTATCCTCCCCAACACTGACCCATCTTATCCTCCCCAACACTGACCCATCTTATCCTCCCCAACACTGACCCATCTTATCCTCAACACTGACCCATCTTATCCTCGCCAACACTGACCCATCTTATCCTCCCCAACACTGACCCATCTTATCCTCCCCAACACTGACCCATCTTATCCTCCCCAACACTGACCCATCTTATCCTCAACACTGACCCATCTTATCCTCCCCAACACTGACCCATCTTATCCTCAACACTGACCCATCTTATCCTCCCCAACACTGTCCCATCTTATCCTCCCCAACACTGACCCATCTTATCCTCCCCAACACTGACCCATCTTATCCTCAACACTGACCCATCTCATCCTCAACACTGACCCATCTTATCCTCCCCAACACTGACCCATCTTATCCTCAACACTGACCCATCTTATCCTCAACACTGACCCATCTTATCCTCAACACTGACCCATCTTATCCTCCCCAACACTGACCCATCTTATCCTCAACACTGACCCATCTTATCCTCAACACCTGTGACAGACTTCCTGTATCCTCTCTGCTTATAGAGACATGGCTGTGACAGACTTCCTGTATCCTCTCTTATAGAGACACAGAGATGTGGTCATCCATAACTCTAACACTAGCTCTATCATAGAGTTGTTATTGTTGTCTATGTTTGTTTTTGTAGGAACAACAATGATAAGCACATCATTAGCCGTCTAATTGGTAAATTCTAGAATGCTATTTGTTGATTGGCTGGTTTCTCAGCACACACCTCACATTTAAAGTGTGTGATCAAAGTGACATTGTGTCGTTTGAGTCTCATCATTTCTAATGGGGAAAATAATGAAGCAATTACAAGGGTAATAGTCTTCCTTCAGATGAATATAGTTTGTTACTGCTGATGAAGAAGCCACATCCACCCTGCCTCATAAACCACATCCACCCTGCCTCATAAACCACATCCACCCTGCCTCAGAAACCACATCCACCCTGCCTCAGAAACCACATCCACCCTGCCTCAGAAACCACATCCACCCTGCTTCAGAAACCACATCCACCCTGCCTCAGAAACCACATCCACCCTGCTTCATAAACCACATCAACCCTGCCTCAGAAACCACATCCACCCTGCTTCAGAAACCACATCCACCCTGCTTCATAAACCACATCCACCCTGCTTCAGAAACCACATCCACCCTGCTTCATAAACCACATCCACCCTGCCTCAGAAACCACATCCACCCTGCTTCAGAAACCACATCCATGTTGTGTCCTTGGGCAAGGCACTTCACCCTACTCAGGGGTAATGTCCCTGTACTTTAAGTTGCTCTGCTAAATGTACATTACATTTAGTCTTTTATCAGACACTCATGTACTTAGAGCAAGTACAGGGACAATCCCCCTGAGGCAAGTAGGGTGAAGTGTGTCTGATGAATTACTAAATGTAAATTAATCCAGAACAGAGGCTTTCGGTGAGCGATGATTTAGTCAGGTTTCAGTCAGATCAGGTCTCTGGAATCATGTTGTTCATCAGCTTCAGCCTTTATGGATCTGATGTTCAGGAGGCCAGTGTTTCATCAGAACAGTCTTTATGGTCCTGATGTTCAGGAGGTCAGTGTTTCATCAGAACAGTCTTTATGGATCTGATGTTCAGGAGGCCAGTGTTTCATCAGAACAGTCTTTATGGATCTGATGTTCAGGAGGCCAGTGTTTCATCAGAACAGTCTTTATGGTTCTGATGTTCAGGAGGCCAGTGTTTCATCAGAACAGTCTTTATGGTTCTGATGTTCAGGAGGCCAGTGTTTCATCAGAACAGTCTTTATGGATCTGATGTTCAGGAGGCCAGTGTTTCATCAGAACAGTCTTTATGGTTCTGATGTTCAGGAGGCCAGTGTTTCATCAGAACAGTCTTTATGGTTCTGATGTTCAGGAGGCCAGTGTTTCATCAGAACAGTCTTTATGGATCTGATGTTCAGGAGGCCAGTGTTTCATCAGAACAGTCTTTATGGTTCTGATGTTCAGGAGGCCAGTGTTTCATCAGAACAGTCTTTATGGTTCTGATGTTCAGGAGGCCAGTGTTTCATCAGAACAGTCTTTATGGTTCTGATGTTCAGGAG
This sequence comes from Protosalanx chinensis, assembly GCA_030340685.1. NCBI lineage: Eukaryota > Metazoa > Chordata > Actinopteri > Osmeriformes > Salangidae > Protosalanx > Protosalanx chinensis. The sequence goes on from CM059321.1 coordinate 17,694,006, forward strand.
GCCAGTGTTTCATCAGAACAGTCTTTATGGTTCTGATGTTCAGGAGGCCAGTGTTTCATCAGAACAGTCTTTATGGTTCTGATGTTCAGGAGGCCAGTGTTTCATCAGAACAGTCTTTATGGATCTGATGTTCAGGAGGCCAGTGTTTCATCAGAACAGTCTTTATGGTTCTGATGTTCAGGAGGCCAGTGTTTCATCAGAACAGTCTTTATGGTTCTGATGTTCAGGAGGCCAGTGTTTCATCAGAACAGTCTTTATGGTTCTGATGTTCAGGAGGCCAGTGTTTCATCAGAACAGTCTTTATGGTTCTGATGTTCAGGAGGCCAGTGTTTCATCAGAACAGTCTTTATGGTTCTGATGTTCAGGAGGTCAGTGTTTCATCAGAACAGTCTTTATGGTTCTGATGTTCAGGAGGCCAGTGTTTCATCAGAACAGTCTTTATGGTTCTGATGTTCAGGAGGCCAGTGTTTCATCAGAACAGTCTTTATGGATCTGATGTTCAGGAGGCCAGTGTTTCATCAGAACAGTCTTTATGGTTCTGATGTTCAGGAGGCCAGTGTTTCATCAGAACAGTCTTTATGGTTCTGATGTTCAGGAGGCCAGTGTTTCATCAGAACAGTCTTTATGGTTCTGATGTTCAGGAGGCCAGTGTTTCATCAGAACAGTCTTTATGGTTCTGATGTTCAGGAGGCCAGTGTTTCATCAGAACAGTCTTTATGGTCTCTGGAGATGCTCCTTGTGAGTCAGTGCTGCTGTTAGAAGCAGACTTAATGTGAAGGTTAATACACATCCCAGAGCTCTCAAGTGTCACTTCAGGCATTTATCACGCTCTTTTATGTCTCACACATTTCAACCACTTCTGACAGTGAGAAAGAACTGGTCCTGATACTGTATAAACAAGCTGTGGACCAACACTCCCTCAGGGACCATACTGGCCACACTACAAGCTCAGCTATCGGGCCCCCACACCTCGCCCCAGACCTATCAGCCTCTCTAAGAGACTGTAGACTGGCTTGTTCTAATGAGTGTCAGGTCTGCACTAAAATAGGACACAACATCATGTTGAACAGCTGGGGCTCAAACCGGGTAACATCTGACTACTAGCCCGACTGCCTAACCAACTGCCCCACATGACTCCCTTAACTATAACATGAGGCCAACTCATCTTCACTCACACCCATAAACACACTCACACCCATAAACACACTCACACCCATAAACACACTCACACCCATAAACACACTCACACCCATAAACACACTCACACCTATAAACACACTCACACCCATAAACACACTCACACCTATAAACACACTCACACCCATAAACACACTCACACCCATAAACACACTCACACCCATAAACACACTCACACCCATAAACACACTCACACCCATAAACACACTCACACCCATAAACACACTCACACCCATAAACACACTCACACCCATAAACACACTCACACCCATAAACACACTCACACCCATAAACACACTCACACCCATAAACACACTCACACCCATAAACACACTCACACCCATAAACACACTCACACCCATAAACACACTCACACCTATAAACACACTCACACCGATAAACACACTCACACCCATAAACACACTCACACCCATAAACACACTCACACCCATAAACACACTCACACCTATAAACACACTCACACCGATAAACACACTCACACCCATAAACACACTCACACCCATAAACACACTCACACCCATAAACACACTCACACCTATAAACACACTCACACCGATAAACACACTCACACCCATAAACACACTCACACCCATAAACACACTCACACCTATAAACACACTCACACCGATAAACACACTCACACCCATAAACACACTCACACCCATAAACACACCTATAAAATAGTGCTCAGCATGTTAGTGTGCCTTCTTAACTGCAGAATTATTACGTGTGTATGTGTAACATCCTTCACATCCTGTGTGTGTGACTGTGTATTTGTATGTGTGACTGTGTGTTTTTGTTTGTGTGTGACTGTGTGTGATAGTGTGTGTTACTCTATGTGTGACTGTGTGTGTGTTTGACGGTTTGTGACTGTCAGAATGATTGTGTGTGTGTGTGTGTAACTGTGTGTGTGTGTGTGACTGTGTGTGTGTGTGTGTGTAACTGTGTGTGTGTGTGTGACTGTGTGTGTGTGTGTGTGTTACTCCCACTTCATAGAGCTTGAAATGTCCTGCAGCAATTTGTTTTTGAAGAAGAAAAACTAAATAGAATTCCTAACAACTCTGTTCCAAGTGTCTGTGTGTGTTCTTTGTGTGGGTACATGGGTGTGTGGTTTGTGTGGGTGCATGGGTGTGTGTGTTGTTTGTGTGGGTACATGGGTGTGTGGTTTGTGTGGGTGCATGGGTGTGTGTGTTGTTTGTGTGGGTACATGGGTGTGTGTGTTCTTTGTGTGGGTGCATGGGTGTGTGTGTGGTTTGTGTGGGTACATGGGTGTGTGTGTTGTTTGTGTGGGTACATGGGTGTGTGTGTTGTTTGTGTGGGTGCATGGGTGTGTGTGTGGTTTGTGTGGGTGCCAGTATGAATTGTCTGTGTGTGATATCTTGATTGAGAACATGATGTCTGTGTTTATAGACCTTTGAGTGTGATGAGACTCTCAGAGATATAGCTCTGGAAGATGAGAAGTGATTCACTGAAGAGAGGAGGGGAGAAGAGGAGAAGGAAGTGAGAGAAGGGGAGGAGGGGAGAAGAGGAGAAGGAAGTGAGAGGAGGGGAGGAGGAAGTGTGAGGAGGGGAGGAGGGGAGGAGGGGAGAAGAGGAGAAGGAAGTGAGAGGAGGGGAGGAGGAAGTGAGAGGAGGGGAGGAGGAAGTGTGAGGAGGGGAGGAGGGGAGAAGGAGAGGAGGAAGTGAGAGGAGGGGAGGAGACAGATAGGAGGAAGAGAGTGCAAGGGAGGAGGGGAGGAGAAAGAGGGAGGAGGGGAGGAGGAAGACAGCAGGAGAAGGAGAGTAGGAAGAGAGGAGGGGAGGAGGAAGAGAGGGGAGGGGAGAAAGGGAGGAGTGGAGGAGGAAAGAGGAGGGGAGGAGGGGAGGAGAGAGAGGAGGAAGAGAGAGCAAGGGAGGAGAGGAGGAAGAGAGAGAAGGATAGGGAGGGATAGTGTATATATATATATATATATATATATATAGTAAGAGGAGTTCAGTCAAGACACTCATGTTATTGATTTCACCATTTATTCACAAACAGGAGAACAGGTTTAACATGGGCAGAATGAATGGACATGGGGAAGCAGCATGTAGGACATGAGGCAAGATGAGTCAAATCCCCCAAACACCAGTGATCTGTACTGTGTAGAGCGGAGCATCGCTCCTACTGAGCCACAGGAGGACCACATGACATTCTACTGTTTACTGGATGCCCAGGTCATGCTAACATTAACGATGACTACAGCTCTGTGTGCACATCCATCATGTTATATAACCACTGATGCAGCTGACAGGCAGATGCTGCCTCCAGACCAGTGCTGATTCTGGTGGGTCTGTGGCCATCATCATTAACCCAGGATGTAGTGACACAGGCTGCCATAGAGCAGCAGGCTGCTCCCAGTATCCAGGTCTGCTCGGAAGTGCTCTCAAGCTGCCATAGAGCAGGGGAGAGAGAGAGAGAGAGAGAGAGAGAGAGAGAGAGAGAGAGGGAGGGAGGGAGGGAGAGGGAGAGGGGAAGAGGAAAAGAGGGGTGGAGGAAGAGGCGGAGACAGAGGGAGAAGAAGAGAGACGTGGAGGGAGCAGGAGAGCGAGGTGGAGGGAGGAGAAGAGAGAGGTGGAGGGAGGAGAAGAGAGAGGTGGAGGGAGGAGAAGAGAGAGTTGTAAATACTGGACATTGGCAGCAGACCTTGGCTGAGGTCTGATTAAATGTGTCTGTAGTGAGAACAGACCACACTGGACTGACCACACACACACACGCTCACATACACACAGTCACACTCACACTCACACACACACACACTCACACACACAAATACATGTCTGGTAGTTTAGAATGTACCAAGCGCAGAGAGTCTGTCAGTGTCTCTGTCAGTGTCTCTGTCAGTGTCTCTGTCAGTTTATCTGTCTCTTGTCTGTGATTCTGTCATTCTTGTTATTTATTCATATGAACCTGTAACCCGTCTACATAAAGCAGTCAAACTGTGTCTGTATTACATGGAAGCACAATGATCTATTCCCATCTGTAAATACCAACTCTGATTGGCTTATGTGTTGAGTTTTTACATAATGAGCAAAATTATGCAAAGCATCTGTAAGCAATTGTCAAAAACTGTATTTAATTAGTTAATGGTACAGTAACAGCTTAGCATGCACTGTTATATGGTATATGCTATCTCATATTGTGTCTTATATAAACACACATGCACACACACATTCTTACTTCCACACACACACACATTCCCTCTTCCACACACACACACACATTCCCACTTCCACACACACACACACATTCTTACTTCCACACACACACACATTCCCACTTCCACACACACACACACACACATTCCCACTTCCACACACACACACACACACACATGCTCAAACAGCCTCCAGCCACCTGCTAGCTGTCCTGTGGGCTTTCTGTGTGCTAATGCAAGATGACAGAGAGGAGCTGACAGCACCATGACAGCACCATGACAGCACCATGACAGCACTGTGGATAGAAGCTCGCCTGTTATCACACCTGGACACCCCTGGTCTA
>CM059321.1:17703743-18082065 GCA_030340685.1 Protosalanx chinensis
TTAGGTAGACATATAGACATATAGACAGTTTTGGAGAATGGAGATTTACAGCATTACAGTATTGCAAAAAGTAAGCAAGTTAAGTAGAAATATTGCACTTAGTACAGAGTATCAATATAACATGAGTATTGCACATGATTGAGGTAAGTAATAAAAGCCAAAAAATATATAATACAGATATAGATACAATAAAAGAGTAATAACAGTAGTACTGCATGGTGGTGAGGTAGTGAAGGTAATAGTTATAATAATGGTAAAGGTGTAGCACATGATAGTGGCTATGGACAGCAGTATTTAGTGATTATTGTTAAACAGTCTGACAGCAGCAGGAAGGAAGGACCTGCGGAATCTCTCCTTCACACACCGAGGGTGAATCAGCCTGTTGCTGAAGCTGCTCTCCAGAGCGGACAGTGAGTCCTGCAGGGGGTGTGACTCGTGGTCCAGCATGGTTGTCAGCTTTGCCAGGACACGTCTGTCACCCACCTCCTGCACTGAGTCTAGAGGGCAGCCCAGGACTGAGCTGGACTTCTTGATGACCTTGTCCAGCTTCTTCCTTTCCCTCTCAGTGATGCCGCTGCTCCAGCAGACCACACCGTACATGATGGCAGAGGCCACCACTGAGTCATAGAAAGACTTTAGGGGTGCCCCCTGCACTCCGAAAGACCTCAGCCTCCTCAGGAAGTACAGCCGGCTCTGACCTTTCTTGTACAGTGCGTCAGTGTGGTGAGTCCAGTCCAGTTTGTGGTTCAGGTGAACACCCAGGTACTTATAGGACTCTACTCTCTCAATGTCCATTCCCTGGATGTTCACCGGTGGAGGGGGAGGTCGGTGTCTGCGGAAATCCACCACCATCTCCTTGGTCTTGCCCGCGTTGATGAGGAGGTGGTTCGGCTGACACCAGTCTACAAAGTCCTGCGTCAATTGCTTGTACTCCGTGTCATCATCGTCACTGATCAGTCCGACGATGGCGGAGTCGTCGGAAAACTTGAGCAGGACGCAGCCCTCCGAGTTGTGTCTGAAGTCTGCAGTGTAGAGGGTGAAGAGGAAGGGCGCAAGCACCGTCCCCTGTGGGGCCCCCACACTGCAGGTCAGGAGATCAGACACACCATCCCTGGTTCTCACAAACTGGGGTCTATTTGTGAGGTAGTCCAGGGTCCAGTCGGCCAGGGGTACATCCACACCAGCCCGCACCAGCTTATCCCTCAGGAGCACTGGCTGAATGGTGTTGAACGCGCTGGAGAAGTCGAAGAAGGTAATCCTCACAGCACTGCCAGGACTCTCGAGGTGGGTGAGAGCACGATGAAGCAGGAAGATCAATGCGTCGTCCACCCCGATTCCAGGTCGGTAAGCGAACTGCAGCGGGTCCATGTCTGAGCTCACCTCAGAGCGGAGGTGGCCCAGAATCAGCCTCTCCAGTGTCTTCATCATGTGTGATGTGAGAGCCACTGGCCTGAAGCTGCTGAGGTCCTTAGCCCGCGGTGTCTTAGGCACTGGTACCAGGCAGGAGGTCTTCCAGAGCAGTGGTACCCTGCTCAGCTTAAGGCTGAGGTTGAAGACCTGCCCCATGATCCCGCACAGTTCGTCCGCGCAGGATTTCAGGAGTCTGGGACTAATTCCATCTGGACCAGCTGCTTTTCGCGCATTGATCTTTCTCAGCTCTCTCCTAACTTGGCCGGATGAGAAAACTAGGGGGGAGCACGGGGGGAGGGTGACGGGGGGTCCATGGGGTTGTGATGGGTTAGTGGAATGCATGGAATGTAGGGTGTGGCCAGGTGCAGGCAGGGCTGATGGGGGAGGGGGGCATTGACCAGGAGACAGGGCTAGAGGCAGCAGCTGGGGGGGGGCAATGGGTGGGTCGTTAAACCTATTGTAATACAGGTTCAAGTCGTTCGCCCATTGTAGATCCTTCTCAGCCTGGGGGAGGGGTGTGTTGAACCCAGAAATGGTCTTCAGGCCTCGCCAAACTTCCCTCGAGTTGTTAACTATATAATATCAACCCTGGATTCTCTGGTGTGCTGAATAATGAGGGGGACAAATTCAGCAGCTCATTGACAGACTGAGACATGGGACAATGAAGGGAGAGCTGAAGATAGAGATACTCTAAGCTGGGTTACCCTGCTAGCTGCTAGACAGAGTCAATTAGTTTGTATTTTAGACAGGAGTTCTAATTCTCCTCCTCACTATAGGCAGCTGTGTGTGCCGCCCCAGTTCTGCAGCAACAAGCAATTACTGCTGAAGAGCTTAGGAGGCTATTGTTAGAAGCATCAATCCCTTCTGCAATATACGATTGAATGCATGAGGGGTGAGATGCTATGTTCCAGGCAGCAGGGTCAGAGACCTGGTGGAAGGGCTGCTGCCTAATCCACAATGCACTACCTTCCTGCCTCTACTGTAAACTGCCTCTCCTGTAAACTGCCTCTTCTGTAAACTGCCTCTACTGTAAACTGAATGCATACAGTGTGTTTGTGTGTGTGAAATTGAAAGATCAAGAATAAATCATTTACATTAATTAATTTTTCAGACGCTTTTATTCAAAGCGACTTCCAAGACATCTTTACAAAAGAGCAACGGTCACTGATCATAACAACGTGATAGACCCCAAACATAGGGACCGCAACATTCAAAAATGAATGTTTGAGTGAGTGTGTGTGAATGTGAACAACTATGGAACAATATGTTCCTATGTCCACTTTGTTACCAGGTATATGTCAGTGTTATTACCACAGCTATGTCAGTGTTATTACCACAGCTATGTCAGTGTTATTACCACAGCTATGTCAGTGTTATTACCACAGCTATGTCAGTGTTATTACCACAGCTATGTCAGTGTTATTACCAGGGCTATGTCAGTGTTATTACCACAGCTATGTCAGTGTTATTACCACAGCTATGTCAGTGTTATTACCACAGCTATGTCAGTGTTATTACCACAGCTATGTCAGTGTTATTACCACAGCTAGGTCAGTGTTATTACCACAGCTATGTCAGTGTTATTACCACAGCTATGTCAGTGTTATTACCACAGCTATGTCAGTGTTATTACCACAGCTATGTCAGTGTTATTACCACAGCTATGTCAGTGTTATTACCAGGGCTATGTCAGTGTTATTACCACAGCTATGTCAGTGTTATTACCACAGCTATGTCAGTGTTATTACCACAGCTATGTCAGTGTTATTACCACAGCTATGTCAGTGTTATTACCACAGCTATGTCAGTGTTATTACCACAGCTATGTCAGTGTTATTACCACAGCTATGTCAGTGTTATTACCAGGGCTATGTCAGTGTTATTACCAGGTCTATGTCAGTGTTATTACCACAGCTATGTCAGTGTTATTACCACAGCTATGTCAGTGTTATTACCACAGCTATGTCAGTGTTATTACCACAGCTATGTCAGTGTTATTACCAGGGCTATGTCAGTGTTATTACCAGGTCTATGTCAGTGTTATTACCAGGGCTATGTCAGTGTTATTACCAGGGCTATGTCAGTGTTATTACCACAGCTATGTCAGTGTTATTACCACAGCTATGTCAGTGTTATTACCACAGCTATGTCAGTGTTATTACCACAGCTATGTCAGTGTTATTACCACAGCTATGTCAGTGTTATTACCACAGCTATGTCAGTGTTATTACCACAGCTATGTCAGTGTTATTACCACAGCTATGTCAGTGTTATTACCAGGGCTATGTCAGTGTTATTACCACAGCTATGTCAGTGTTATTACCACAGCTATGTCAGTGTTATTACCACAGCTATGTCAGTGTTATTACCACAGCTATGTCAGTGTTATTACCACAGCTATGTCAGTGTTATTACCACAGCTATGTCAGTGTTATTACCACAGCTATGTCAGTGTTATTACCAGGGCTATGTCAGTGTTATTACCAGGTCTATGTCAGTGTTATTACCACAGCTATGTCAGTGTTATTACCACAGCTATGTCAGTGTTATTACCACAGCTATGTCAGTGTTATTACCACAGCTATGTCAGTGTTATTACCAGGGCTATGTCAGTGTTATTACCAGGTCTATGTCAGTGTTATTACCAGGGCTATGTCAGTGTTATTACCAGGGCTATGTCAGTGTTATTACCACAGCTATGTCAGTGTTATTACCACAGCTATGTCAGTGTTATTACCACAGCTATGTCAGTGTTATTACCACAGCTATGTCAGTGTTATTACCACAGCTATGTCAGTGTTATTACCACAGCTATGTCAGTGTTATTACCACAGCTATGTCAGTGTTATTACCAGGGCTATGTCAGTGTTATTACCAGGTCTATGTCGGTGTTACTACCACAGCTATGTCAGTGTTATTACCACAGCTATGTCAGTGTTATTACCACAGCTATGTCAGTGTTATTACCACAGCTATGTCAGTGTTATTACCACAGCTATGTCAGTGTTATTACCACAGCTATGTCAGTGTTATTACCACAGCTATGTCAGTGTTATTACCACAGCTATGTCAGTGTTATTACCACAGCTATGTCAGTGTTATTACCAGGGCTATGTCAGTGTTATTACCAGGTCTATGTCAGTGTTATTACCACAGCTATGTCAGTGTTATTACCACAGCTATGTCAGTGTTATTACCACAGCTATGTCAGTGTTATTACCACAGCTATGTCAGTGTTATTACCACAGCTATGTCAGTGTTATTACCAGGGCTATGTCAGTGTTATTACCAGGTCTATGTCAGTGTTATTACCACAGCTATGTCAGTGTTATTACCACAGCTATGTCAGTGTTATTACCACAGCTATGTCAGTGTTATTACCACAGCTATGTCAGTGTTATTACCACAGCTATGTCAGTGTTATTACCAGGTCTATGTCAGTGTAATTATACAGCTATGTTAGTGTTATTACGAGGTCTATGTCAGTGTTATTACCACAGCTATGTCAGTGTTATTACCAGGTATATGTCAGTGTTATTACCAGGTGTTTCAGTGTTATTACCACAGCTATGTCAGTGTTATTACCAGGTATATGTCAGTGTTATTACCACAGCTATGTCAGTGTTATTACCAGGTCTATGTCAGTGTTATTACTACAGCTATGTCAGTGTTATTACCACAGCTATGTCAGTGTTATTACCAGGTATATGTCAGTGTTATTACCAGGTATATGTCAGTGTTATTACCAGGTCTATGTCAGTGTTATTACCACAGCTATGTCAGTGTTATTACCACAGCTATGTCAGGGTTAATACCAGGTCTATGTTCTACAGTAGGTCTCTGTCAGTTTTCTATCTCTGTGTCTATGTTCTACAGTAGGTCTCTGTGTCAGTTTTCTATCTCTCTGCATCTCAGTGTTCTATCTCTCTGCGTCTCAGTGTTCTATCTCCGTGCATCTCAGTGTTCTATCTCTCTGCATCTCAGTGTTCTATCTCTGTGCATCTCAGTGTTCTATCTCTGTGCGTCTCAGTGTTCTATCTCCGTGCATCTCAGTGTTCTATCTCTCTGCATCTCAGTGTTCTATCTCTGTGCATCTCAGTGTTCTATCTCTCTGCATCTCAGTGTTCTATCTCTCTGCGTCTCAGTGTTCTATCTCTCTGCATCTCAGTGTTCTATCTCTCTGCGTTTCAGTGTTCTATCTCTGTGCATCTCAGTGTTCTATCTCTCTGCATCTCAGTGTTCTATCTCTCTGCGTTTCAGTGTTCTATCTCTGTGCATCTCAGTTTTATCGCTATGTAGTGTCTCCACACTTATGCAGCTCCCTCTCTGTGTGTGTGAGAGATAGACAGAGATAGGTTGTGTCTGTGTGAGGGTGGATTCTTGTGAATATATGTGTGTAAACAATGTGCAGTGGATGTTTTCCATGGATAATGTTCTTGTTATCCTTCTTTCCTCCCCGGGGCCATGAGTTCCAGGCTTAAGAGAATCGAAATGCTCTAACAAGCAGAAGCCACACAACACAATCCATCATTACTCTCTTCTGCCATCCTCCCCCCTTTTACCCCTTCCTCTCCACTCTCCCCTGATCCTCTCTCCCCTACTCCTTACCCCCCTCCCCTGCCATCACTTCCCTCCCCTGCTCCAGACTCCTCCCTCCCTCCCCTCCCCCTCGCTCCTCCCTTGCTCCCCCCCCTGCTCCTCCCTCTCCTTCCCTGCTCCTCTCCTCCACCCCCACGCTCCTCCCCCCCGCTCCTCCTTCCCCTGCTTCCCCCCCCGCTCCTCTCTCCCTCCCCTCCCCTGCTCCTCTCCTCCTGGGGCTGTACTGGAAGCTTCAGAGACAGCAGGAACTGTGATGAAACAGGTAGTGCTTCAATAGGAACTTCTTCAGTGATTCCGAGAAATAGAGAAATAAAGAACAGAAAGAGAAAAAATAGAACAGCCGAGAAAAAGAGAAATAAAGACATTCTTTATAGATATAAGGAGGAAAAGAGAGGAAGTCAGGATGTCTGAGGTAATGGAGGCCAGAGCATCGGAGGCAGCCAAGCGATCAGCTCATTAGGAGGATATGGAGACACCAGCCTTGGTAAACTCTCCATCAGGGACAAGGACAGGGGGAGGAGAGGGGGAGGGGGGGGAGGGGGGGAGGAGGGGGGGGAGAGGGGAGGAGAGGGGGGGGATGAGGGGAGGAGAGGGGGACGAGGGGGGAGGAGAGGGGGAGGGGGGAGGAGAGGGGGGAGTGGGGAGGAGAGGGGGAGGGGGAGAGGAGAGGGGGACGAGGGGGGAGGAGAGGGGAATGAGGGGGGGAGGAAATTGGAGTGGGTGAGGAAAGAGGAAAGGAGGGGAGGTGGAGAAGATGAGGAGAGAAGAAAGGGGATGTGGAGAGAGAGGAGAGGGGGGGTGGAGAGAGAGGAGGGGGGGGGTGGAGAGAGAGGAGAGGGGGGGTGGAGAGAGAGGAGAGGGGGGTGGTGAGAGAGAGATTAAGGGGAGGTGGAGAAGATGAGGAGAGAAGAAAGGGGATGTGGAGAGAGAGGAGAGGGGGGGTGGAGAGAGAGGAGAGGGGGGGTGGAGAGAGAGGAGAGGGGGGGTGGAGAAGATGAGGAGAGGGGGGGTGGAGAGAGAGGAGAGGGGGGGTGGAGAAGATGAGGAGAGAAGAAAGGGGAGGTGGAGAGAGAGGAGAGGGGGGGTGGAGAGAGAGGAAGGGGGGGGTGGAGAGAGAGGAGAGGGGGGGTGGAGAAGATGAGGAGAGGGGGGGTGGAGAGAGAGGAGAGGGGGGGTGGAGAGAGAGGAGAGAGGGGGTGGAGAGAGAGGAGAGGGGGGGTGGAGAAGATGAGGAGAGGGGGGGTGGAGAGAGAGGAGAGGGGGGGTGGAGAGAGAGGAGAGGGGGGGTGGAGAGAGAGGAGGGGGGGGTGGAGAAGATGAGGAGAGGGGGGGTGGAGAGAGAGGAGAGGGGGGGTGGAGAGAGAGGAGAGGGGGGGTGGAGAGAGAGGAGAGGGGGGGTGGAGAAGATGAGGAGAGGGGGGGTGGAGAGAGAGGAGAGGGGGGGTGGAGAGAGAGGAGAGGGGGGGTGGAGAGAGAGGAGAGGGGGGGGTGGAGAAGATGAGGAGAGGGGGGGTGGAGAGAGAGGAGAGGGGGGGTGGAGAGAGAGGAGAGGGGGGGTGGAGAGAGAGGAGAGGGGGGGTGGAGAGAGAGGAGAGGGGGGGTGGAGAGAGAGGAGAGGGGGGGTGGATCAGAATCACTGTTAGAGGAGGAGCGAATGATCTGGTGCAGGATGAAACACTGTCTACCTGCTTTAGGAAAGGAACAGATTATCAACAGAGACAGAGACAGGCTGCTACAACAATAGTTATGACTCAAAACACACTGGCTATAAATACCCCCAAACACATGGGGGCACGGGAAGGAGGGGGGGGGGAATGAGGGAAGGAAAGAGGGAGGGAGAGAAGGAGGGAAGTGCATGGAGGGAGTGGGATAGAGGGAGGGGAGTGCATGGAGGGAGTGGGAGAGAAGGAGGGGAGTGCATGGAGGGAGTGGGAGAGAGGGAGGGGAGTGCATGGAGGGAGTGGGAGAGAAGGAGGGGAGTGCATGGAGGGAGTGGGAGAGAGGGAGGGGAGTGCATGGAGGGAGTGGGAGAGAGGGAGGGGAGTGCATGGAGGGAGTGGGAGAGAGGGAGGGGAGTGCATGGAGGGAGTGGGAGAGAGGGAGGGGAGTGCATGGAGGGAGTGGGAGAGAGGGAGGGGAGTGCATGGAGGGAGTGGGAGAGAGGGAGGGGAGTGCATGGAGGGAGTGGGAGAGAGGGCATAAGTCAGAGGGAAATCAAACACTAGACTAAAGTTTCTGGACTGGCTAATCAGGGAGTTCATTTTTACTTCCTGTGCTCTCCTGTACTTCCTATTTACTTCCTGTCTGGTGTGAAAATGGTTCTCTCCTCTCTGTCAGGTGGTTGAGGTTAGTACTTCCTGTCTGGTGCAGCAGTCGCTGCTGTACTTCCTGTCAGGTGCAGCAGTCGCTGCTGTACTTCCTGTCTGAGCAGGACTCCTGGGAGGAAAAAAGGAGCTCAGATTGCTGCATGGATCAAGCGTGACAAAGCAAATTCATCTAAAAATCAGTTTTAAAGCAAACAGAATTAATCTGTAAGCTTTAAGCTTGACAAACACACATACACACAGCACCACAAACACAACACCTCATGCCCCAAACACACACTCCACATACACAGCCCTACCCTTGACCCCGCACACTCCACACACAACCAGCTCTGAACATTCGTACAGTACAGAACGAACACCACACATACAGGTCAGTTAGACGAGGAAAAGTGGAGTTTATATAATTTCCTCATCAATCCCAGCCACTCTATAGCATTATACTTTCACCTTCAAGTTACCATGGAAACCCTTTTCTTAAAAACAGACCTGACACAGTATGAGTTGTGTTTCTGGGATCTAATAGGGAAGAGGTAGAGGAGATGGGGGAGAGGTGAGGAGAGGTGAGGAGAGGTGAGGAGATGGGGGAGAGGTGAGGAGAGGTGAGGAGAGGTGAGGAGAGGTGAGGAGATGGGGGAGAGGTGAGGAGAGGTGAGGAGAGGTGAGGAGAGGTGAGGAGAGGTGAGGAGAGGTGAGGAGATGGGGGAGAGGTGAGGAGAGGTGAGGGGATGGGAGAGAGGTGAGGAGAGGTGAGGAGATAGGGGAGAGGTGGGGAGATGGAGGAGAGGTGAGGAGATGGAGGAGAGGTGAGGAGATGGAGGAGAGGTGAGGAGATGGGGGAGAGGTGAGGGGATGGGGGAGAGGTGAGGAGAGGTGAGGAGATAGGGGAGAGGTGGGGAGATGGAGGAGAGGTGAGGGGATGGGGGAGAGGTGAGGAGAGGTGAGGAGATAGGGGAGAGGTGGGGAGATGGAGGAGAGGTGAGGAGATGGAGGAAAGGTGAGGAGATAGGGGAGAGGTGAGGAGATGGAGGAGAGGTGAGGAGATGGAGGAGAGGTGAGGAGATGGAGGAGAGGTGAGGAGATGGAGGAGAGGTGAGGAGATGGAGGAGAGGTGAGGAGATGGAGGAGAGGTGAGGAGATGGAGGAGGTGAAGAGATGGAGGAGAGGTGAGGAGATGGAGGAGAGGAGATGGAGGAGAGGTGAGGAGATAGGGGAGATGGGAGAGGTGAGGAGATGGAGGAGAGGTGAGGAGATAGGGGAGAGGTGAGGAGATGGAGGAGAGGTGAGGAGATAGGGGAGAGGTGAGGAGATAGGGGAGAGGTGGGGAGATGGAGGAGAGGTGAGGAGATGGAGGAGAGGTGAGGAGATAGGGGAGGGGTGGGGAACAATTAAGGTTCATCTGTCTGTCCATATCTGTGTGTGTGTGTGTGTGTGTGTTTATGGGTGTGTGTTTATGGGTGTGTGTTTATGGGTGTGTGTTTATGGGTGCGTGTATTTATGTTTTTTTATGGGTTTCTGGGTGTGTCTGTGTTTATAGGTGTGTTTTTGTGTGTTTTTGTATGTTTATTTGTGTGTGTTTTTGTGTTTTAGTGTGTATGTTTATTTGTGTTTTTGTGTTTTAGTGTGTATGTTTATGGGTGTGTGTTTTTGTGTGTGTGTATGTTTTTTGGTGTGTGTGTTTGTGTGTGGCTATGTTTTGGGGTGGGTGTGAGTTTTTGTGTGTTTTTGTGTGTGGGTGTGTGTGGGTGTGTGTATCTTTATGTGTGTCTGTCTGTGTTCAGAAAGAGTGAGGAGACACATATATCCTGTTAGTGTGAAGCACAGATCTGTTTACTGATCTGCATAACACACAGGAGGGAGGTGTGCATGTGTGATGTACTGTGTGTGTGTGTGTGATGTACTGTGTGTGCATGTGTGATGTACTGTGTGTGCATGTGTGAAATATGTGTGTGTGCATGTGTAAAATATATGTGTGTGCATGTGTAAAATATATGTGTGTTTGTTAGTATGTGTGCGTGTGTGTGTAAAAATATGTGTGTGTGAGGAGCAGGGGAGAGAGGAGGAGAAAGAGGAGGAGAGCAGGGGAGAGAGGAGGAGAAAGATGAGGAGAGCAGGGGAGAGAGGAGGAGAAAGATGAGGAGAGCAGGGGAGAGAGGAGGAGAAAGATGAGGAGAGCAGGGGAGAGAGGAGCAGAAAGATGAGGAGAGCAGGGGAGAGAGGAGGAGAAAGATGAGGAGAGCAGGGGAGAGAGGAGGAGAAAGATGAGGAGAGCAGGGGAGAGAGGAGGAGAAAGATGAGGAGAGCAGGGGAGAGAGGAGAAGATCAATTAACTGGGCTTTTATATTTATTTTGACAGTAAACCTGAAAGTCTTTTGATTGGCAGTGGAAGGTACAGACCTACAGTAGAAGGTACAGACCTACAGTGGAAGGTACAGGTCTACAGTCCAGCTACGGCAGAGGGTGAAGATGCAGGAATAGTTCTCCCAGGGTTCCTGTGCACGGCACAGCTCAAAGTTCATATCCCGCTGTAAATGCTGAGTTCAGGAACTTATTCAGACCTCAAAACACCATCTTGTATAAGGCATGGATTCCTGCCTGAGGCTCGATCCACATGGGTTCCTGGATCTTTATACAAGATGACATGTTCCCAAAAGATTTTCCTTGTCAAGGAACTCCTATATAACCTCTTCTACACCACATGTGTCTCCTGTCCATGATCCTGGCCAGGCAGGAGGTGGACCTGACCTGACCCATGTCTCCTGCTTGAGGCTGGGTGCTGCTCCTGCCTGCCTGGTGTGTTCCACCTCTCCAATCATGTGCATATGTGAGATGAATAAAGGATTCTTCTCTCTCTCTCTCCCTCTCTCCCCCCCTCTGTCTCTCTCTCCCCCCTCTCTCTCTATCTCTCTCTCTCCCTCTCTCCCCCCTCTCTCTCTCTCTCTCTCTCCCTCTCTCCCTCTCTCCCCCCCTCTCTCCCCCCTCTCTCTCTCTCTCTCTCCCCTCTCTCTCTCTCTCTCTCTCCCCCCTCTCTCTCTATCTCTCTCTCTCTCCCTCTCTCCCCCCTCTCTCTCTCTCTCTCTCCCTCGTTTCTTATCAGTTGCCCCAGCAGGACATCAGCATGGCTGTCATCTCTAACACACAGTGACAGCTGGAATAGACAGCATGGAGCTCAAGGATAACTCAGGACTTGAAGGACAAAGGATGAGATGACAGCCCTCACATTGAGAGTGTGTGTGTGAATGTGTGTTTGAGTGTGTTTGTGTGTGTGTGTGTTTGAGTGTGTGTGTGTGTGTGTGTGTGTGTGTGTGTGTGTGGAGGTGTGTTTGAGTGTGTGAGTGTGTGAGTATAGGGGTGCATGCATGTGAGTGGGGGGGACGTGTGTCTGGAGGAATATCTCCTCCTCTATCTCCTCCACCTCCTTCTCTATCTCCTCCTCTCTCTCCTCTCCCTCTATCTCCTCCTCCTCTCTCTCTCTCTCCTCTCCCTCCTCCTTTTTTATGTTAGCTTCAGTGTTTTCCAAAAACCCATAAAGCCTAAACTGTAAAACAGAGGAGGGAGAGGAGAAAGGAGAAAGAGATGGAGGAGAGAGAGGAGGAGGAGGTCGAAGAAGGAGGTGGGAGATATAGAGGAGGAGGGAGAGGCAAAAGAGGAGGTGGGAGTCAGATGGCTTAGCGGGTTAAGGCGTTGGCAGAAACGCCACAGACACAGACCTGGGTGATAACATCTTATGTAGCTAGTTATGTTTCCAGACCTGAGTGATAACATCTTATGTAGCTAGTTATGTTTCCAGACCTGAGTGATAACATCTTATGTAGCTAGTTATGTTTCCAGACCTGAGTGATAACATCTTATGTAGCTAGTTATGTTTCCAGACCTGAGTGATAACATCTTATGTAGCTAGTTATGGTTCCAGATCTGGGTGATAACATCTTATGTAGCTAGTTATGTTTCCAGACCTGAGTGATAACATCTTATGTAGCTAGTTATGTTTCCAGACCTGAGTGATAACATCTTATGTAGCTAGTTATGTTTCCAGACCTGAGTGATAACATCTTATGTAGCTAGTTATGGTTCCAGATCTGGGTGATAACATCTTATGTAGCTAGTTATGTTTCCAGACCTGAGTGATAACATCTTATGTAGCTAGTTATGTTTCCAGACCTGAGTGATAACATCTTATGTAGCTAGTTATGGTTCCAGACCTGAGTGATAACATCTTATGTAGCTAGTTATGGTTCCAGATCTGGGTGATAACATCTTATGTAGCTAGTTATGTTTCCAGACCTGAGTGATAACATCTTATGTAGCTAGTTATGTTTCCAGACCTGAGTGATAACATCTTATGTAGCTAGTTATGTTTCCAGACCTGGGTGATAACATCTTATGTAGCTAGTTATGTTTCCAGACCTGAGTGATAACATCTTATGTAGCTAGTTATGTTTCCAGATCTGGGTGATAACATCTTATGTAGCTAGTTATGTTTCCAGACCTGAGTGATAACATCTTATGTAGCTAGTTATGTTTCCAGACCTGAGTGATAACATCTTATGTAGCTAGTTATGTTTCCAGACCTGAGTGATAACATCTTATGTAGCTAGTTATGGTTCCAGATCTGGGTGATAACATCTTATGTAGCTAGTTATGTTTCCAGACCTGAGTGATAACATCTTATGTAGCTAGTTATGTTTCCAGACCTGAGTGATAACCTCTTATGTAGCTAGTTATGGTTCCAGACCTGAGTGATAACATCTTATGTAGCTAGTTATGGTTCCAGATCTGGGTGATAACATCTTATGTAGCTAGTTATGTTTCCAGACCTGAGTGATAACATCTTATGTAGCTAGTTATGTTTCCAGACCTGAGTGATAACATCTTATGTAGCTAGTTATGTTTCCAGACCTGAGTGATAACATCTTATGTAGCTAGTTATGGTTCCAGATCTGGGTGATAACATCTTATGTAGCTAGTTATGTTTCCAGACCTGAGTGATAACATCTTATGTAGCTAGTTATGGTTCCAGACCTGAGTGATAACATCTTATGTAGCTAGTTATGGTTCCAGATCTGGGTGATAACATCTTATGTAGCTAGTTATGTTTCCAGACCTGAGTGATAACATCTTATGTAGCTAGTTATGTTTCCAGACCTGGGTGATAACATCTTATGTAGCTAGTTATGTTTCCAGACCTGAGTGATAACATCTTATGTAGCTAGTTATGTTTCCAGACCTGGGTGATAACATCTTATGTAGCTAGTTATGTTTCCAGACCTGAGTGATAACATCTTATGTAGCTAGTTATGTTTCCAGATCTGGGTGATAACATCTTATGTAGCTAGTTATGTTTCCAGACCTGAGTGATAACATCTTATGTAGCTAGTTATGTTTCCAGACCTGAGTGATAACATCTTATGTAGCTAGTTATGTTTCCAGACCTGAGTGATAACATCTTATGTAGCTAGTTATGGTTCCAGATCTGGGTGATAACATCTTATGTAGCTAGTTATGTTTCCAGACCTGAGTGATAACATCTTATGTAGCTAGTTATGTTTCCAGACCTGAGTGATAACATCTTATGTAGCTAGTTATGGTTCCAGACCTGAGTGATAACATCTTATGTAGCTAGTTATGGTTCCAGATCTGGGTGATAACATCTTATGTAGCTAGTTATGTTTCCAGACCTGAGTGATAACATCTTATGTAGCTAGTTATGTTTCCAGACCTGAGTGATAACATCTTATGTAGCTAGTTATGTTTCCAGACCTGAGTGATAACATCTTATGTAGCTAGTTATGGTTCCAGATCTGGGTGATAACATCTTCCCACACAGCAGAAGGCTGGTTCAGTTATCTAAACAAGTTACTTTCCAATGATGTGTCCTTCATATATGATTTGTTCATTTTGAACATATCTTTACTTGTTGTATGTTAGTAAGATGGGTGATTCCTGTTTTGGATCAAATTTCCATGTCCCAATGATTTCCTTACTCTTGTTAATGTCTAAAATTAGACAAGTATTTATAAAAAAATTATTTGATTATGTTTTAAGATGTTTTCTATTGCTTTAACATAAATAAATTAAGTCTCTTTAAAGCACCCTTTTTTTGTGGTATATGCGTTCTATTCAGCATGTCCCCAATGTAATGTTATCAACTTCCTCAATAAATATAATCCATAAAATGATAAAAACCTCAATTTATTCTTTATTACTTTGATAGACTAGGGCACACTTTAGTCAAGGAAGTAAATCTGGTGAAACTACATTTGTTTTCTGTTGTTATATATTAAATGTACCCACAGTCCCTTTTCACCCTTGACTCCCAACAAAGAATAGAAATCCATACAGATGAAAACATTCGTTTTATTAGGGAATTCAACTGAGGTTAGCTCCAACAGTCTCTCTCCTTTATTTTTCTAAATTTCTTGTGACACACCTGCTTGAGGCTCCATTAAAGTTCCACCCTGTTAGTGTATATTATGGAAAATGTCCATTGTATAAAATATTTATTCAAACATCCAGTTCCTCTGCAGAGTGTGTGCCAGCTAAATGTTACTAACTCAAAGAGCTACAGCTAACTTAGGTAAACTATTCCACCAAGTCGAGTTCCACTCTGTTCGGTTATGTATGGAGAGGAGAAGAGGAGGAGAAGAGGAGGGGAAGGAGGAGAGCGGAGGAGAAGGAGGAGAGAGGAGAGTAGAGGAGGGGGAGGAGAGTGGCTAAAGGAGGAGGTGGTTGATAGGAGAGGCAGAGGAGGAGAGTGGATGGAGGAGAGGAGGAATGAAGAGGCTGAGGAGTGGAGAGTAGGAAAGGAGAGTGGATAAAGGAGGACAAGAGAAGAGGAGGGAAGAAAAGAGTTATGAAAAGAGGAGAGTGAATCGAGGAGTAGGATAGGAGGAGAGCAGAGGAGAAGGAGGGAAGAGTACTGGGGGAGGTCTCAGGCTATTATGAGAGGCCGTCTATGGAGGAGAAGAGACTGGATGGAAGAGGAGAGATGAGCAGGAGAGGAGAGTGGATGGAGGAGGAGAGATGAGCAGGAGAGGAGAGTGGATGGAGGAGGAGAGATGAGCAGGAGAGGAGAGTGGATGGAGGAGGAGAGATGAGCAGGAGAGGAGAGTGGATGGAGGAGGAGAAATGAGCAGGAGAGGAGAGTGGATGGAGGAGGAGAGATGAGCAGGAGAGGAGAGTGGATGGAGGAGGAGAGATGAGCAGGAGAGGAGAGTGGATGGAGGAGTAGAGATGAGCAGGAGAGGAGAGTGGATGGAGGAGGAGAGATGAGCAGGAGAGGAGAGTGGATGGAGGAGGAGAGATGAGCAGGAGAGGAGAGTAGATGGAGGAGGAGAGGAGAGTGGATGGAGGAGGAGAGATGAGCAGGAGAGGAGAGTGGATGGAGGAGGAGAGATGAGCAGGAGAGGAGAGTGGATGGAGGAGGAGAAATGAGCAGGAGAGGAGAGTGGATGGAGGAGGAGAGATGAGCAGGAGAGGAGAGTGGATGGAGGAGGAGAGATGAGCAGGAGAGGAGAGTGGATGGAGGAGGAGAGATGAGCAGGAGAGGAGAGTGGATGGAGGAGGAGAGATGAGCAGGAGAGGAGAGTGGATGGAAGAGGAGAGATGAGCAGGAGAGGAGAGTGGATGGAGGAGGAGAGATGAGCAGGAGAGGAGAGTAGATGGAGGAGGAGAGGAGAGTGGATGGAGGAGGAGAGATGAGCAGGAGAGGAGAGTGGATGGAGGAGGAGAGATGAGCAGGAGAGGAGAGTGGATGGAAGAGGAGAGATGAGCAGGAGAGGAGAGTGGATGGAGGAGGAGAGATGAGCAGGAGAGGAGAGTGGATGGAGGAGGAGAGATGAGCAGGAGAGGAGAGTGGATGGAAGAGGAGAGATGAGCAGGAGAGGAGAGTGGATGGAGGAGGAGAGATGAGCAGGAGAGGAGAGTAGATGGAGGAGGAGAGGAGAGTGGATGGAGGAGGAGAGATGAGCAGGAGAGGAGAGTGGATGGAAGAGGAGAGATGAGCAGGAGAGGAGAGTGGATGGAGGAGGAGAGATGAGCAGGAGAGGAGAGTGGATGGAGGAGTAGAGATGAGCAGGAGAGGAGAGTGGATGGAGGAGGAGAGATGAGCAGGAGAGGAGAGTGGATGGAGGAGGAGAGATGAGCAGGAGAGGAGAGTAGATGGAGGAGGAGAGGAGAGTGGATGGAGGAGGAGAGATGAGCAGGAGAGGAGAGTGGATGGAGGAGGAGAAATGAGCAGGAGAGGAGAGTGGATGGAGGAGGAGAGATGAGCAGGAGAGGAGAGTGGATGGAGGAGGAGAGATGAGCAGGAGAGGAGAGTGGATGGAGGAGGAGAAATGAGCAGGAGAGGAGAGTGGATGGAGGAGGAGAGATGAGCAGGAGAGGAGAGTGGATGGAGGAGGAGAGATGAGCAGGAGAGGAGAGTGGATGGAGGAGGAGAGGAGAGTGGATGGAGGAGGAGATGAAGAGCAGGAGAGGAGAGTGGATGGAGGAGGAGAGATGAGCAGGAGAGGAGAGTAGATGGAGGAGGAGAGGAGAGTGGATGGAGGAGGAGAGATGAGCAGGAGAGGAGAGTGGATGGAGGAGGAGAAATGAGCAGGAGAGGAGAGTGGATGGAGGAGGAGAGATGAGCAGGAGAGGAGAGTGGATGGAGGAGGAGAGATGAGCAGGAGAGGAGAGTGGATGGAGGAGGAGAAATGAGCAGGAGAGGAGAGTGGATGGAGGAGGAGAGATGAGCAGGAGAGGAGAGTGGATGGAGGAGGAGAGATGAGCAGGAGAGGAGAGTGGATGGAGGAGGAGAGGAGAGTGGATGGAGGAGGAGAGATGAGCAGGAGAGGAGAGTGGATGGAGGAGGAGAGATGAGCAGGAGAGGAGAGTGGATGGAGGAGGAGAGATGAGCAGGAGAGGAGAGTGGATGGAGGAGGAGTGATGAGCAGGAGAGGAGAGTGGATGGAGGAGGAGAGATGAGCAGGAGAGGAGAGTAGATGGAGGAGGAGAGGAGAGTGGAAGGAGGAGGAGAGATGAGCAGGAGAGGAGAGTGGATGGGGGAGGAGATGAAGAGCAGGAGAGTGAATGGAGGAGGAGATGAAGAGCAGGAGAATGAGGAAACCTAATTTGAATTAAGCTAATTAGAGATACTGATTGATTGGCTGTTAGCAGACAGTACTGAGAGCAGAGATGTGTGAAGGAGATTAGGTCAATATTTACACCTCTACTTTAATAACATCAAAGGCATCTCTCCCTCTATCTGTCCCTCTCTCTCGCTCTGCCTCCATCTCTGTAGGTCTGTCCATCTCTCTCTGTCTCTCTCCATCTCCCTATGTCTCACTTTCCATCTCTCTCTCTCTGCCTGTCTCACTTTCCATCTCTCTCTCTCTGCCTGTCTCACTCTCCATTTCTGTCTTTCCACCTTTCTCTCTCCATCTCTTGGTCTCTTCCTCTTCACCTCCCTCCCCATGTTCAACAAAACTTTGCGTAAATTCAATTTACCAGGTGTAGTCATATTTCCTGTGATCTGGCTGAGAAGCACAGCCTACACACGCACACACAGACACACGCACACACAGACACACACACACACACACCTGTGTGCTGTCAGCATCAACAGACCATAATAATCGGCTTGCCTGCAGGTCTGCCTTCATTTCAGCAGGAATTCTGTTCCCTTCATCTCTTGTCTGCCAGCTGTGTTGTTCTGAGTGTGCATGATAATGTGACAGTGTGTGTATTTATGTGAGTGTGTAGGTATGTGTTCAGGGTGTGTGTGTTCAGTGGGTGTGAGACTATTCTGTCTGTGTGTGTGTGTGTGTGTGAAACAGGTACCCCTCCTAGAACTTGTACATGTGACGCTCAAATTAAAAGCCAGCTCCTCCCAGAGGGGTGGAGGTTTTATGACAGCTTCATCATGACAGCAGGCAGAGCAGGCCGCAGGGTCCCCATCACTAACCCAACACACATATAAACCTTCACTGCACATCCATCAGAGCATGTCTCCACTTAGCTGCTCTCCTCCTCCCTCCTCTTCTCCTCCTCCTTCCTCTCCTCTTCCTTCCCTCCTTCCTCCTCCTCCCTCCTCTCCTCTTCCCTGCTTCCTCCTCCTCCCTCCTCTCCTCTTCCCTGCTTCCTCCTCCTCCCTCCTCTCCTCCTCCCTCCTCTCCTCTTCCCTGCTTCCTCCTCCTCCTCCCTCCTCTCCTCTTCCCTGCTTCCTCCTCCTCCCTCCTCTCCTCCTCCCTCCTCTCCTCTTCCCTGCTTCCTCCTCCTCCCTCCTCTCCTCTTCCCTACTCTCCTCCTCCCTCCTCTCCTCCTCCCTCCTCTCCTCCTCCCTCCTCTCCCCCCTCCTCCGCTCTCTCTGGAACCCATTCTACCCTGCGACAAAAACACCTTTCCATTCTAAAAACAGGAAGTCCTCTCTGTTACAGGAAGTCCTCTCTGTTACAGGAAGTCCTCTCTGTTACAGGAAGTCCTCTCTGTTACAGGAAGTCCTCTCTGTTACAGGAAGTCCTCTCTGTTACAGGAAGTCCTCTCCTCGACTATCCAGAACAACAGCAGTTCCACAATGGGCAAGGCTTGCATGTGCATGAACCCTGATTGGCAAACTAACACCTGCTCATTTGCATCCCTATACTGGCCAATCATCCAATCAGGACTCCCTGCTGGTCTAATTACACCAATAGCAGGTAATCTTCACAGCAGGCACAACAAATCTGTTGTACATCTGTGTGTGCAGTCTGTTGATACTCTGCCTCAATACTGAGAGCGTAAGAGACTGGAGACTGAGATAACCCTGTTGGACTGGGTGTCATGTTTGGACAGGTGTCGATTATATCACACACTAACATTTATCTTTCTCTCAGATCTGTTTCACACTCTCAATCTCTCTCTCCTCTCGCTCTTCATTACGCTGTCTCCTCCTTTCAGACAGACACCCACCCAAACAAAAACAGGGACTCCCTCTCTCTACTCCCCTTTCTCTCTCTCTTTCTCCCCCCCCCTGTCTCTTCCTCTCTTTCTCTTTTCTTATCTCTTGCCTCTTTAATTGTCTTCCAGTGTCCTTGATCGAGCTGTTTCAGTTTAAACTGTCTCAGCATATATTGGTAAAACAACTCTGTCCCTATCCCCCCCCCCGCCCCGGGCCCCGGCCCTGCACCTCCTCCCTCAGGAAGCTGTATAGGCTGATGGCGTTAGTGATGTAGTATTGACGTTTGTGGGGGTGGAGAGAGCCAGCACAGGAACCTGATCCTCTCTGCAGCTCATCCTCAACCACAAACACATCAAATATTCAACAACCTCATCTTACTCCACTTTCTCCTTCCTTTCGTCTCTCCTCCTCTTCCTCCCCTCTCCTTCCCTTCTCCTCTCCTCCCCTCTACTCTCCTCTCCACTCCTCCCCTCTCTGATCTCTTCTTCAACAAACACTTCTACACACACTGAGACATCCCACACGTACCCACACACTCTCTCACACACAAACACACACACACACTCTCAAACACACACACACCTAAACACAACACTCACAAGTACAGCTGTTCCAACTCACACACTCGACCAGGCAAGGGGCACCACAAACACCGTCAAACACACCCTCACACACATACACACCCATATTCTTTAGAATGACACAAACACACTGCAAAATTAATTGTCCGTTAAATTATCTTTAGAGCAGCAGGACCGACATGAACTAACCTGAATCATTCCAATGTAGTTTTAAACCAACAGGTGCCTGAAGGGGCTGGAACTCATCAATCTCTCTGCAGAAAGACCAATCATGTGTGGATGTGTGTGGGGGGGGTTATGTTTATGGTAATACTGTGTGTGACCATGGCTGTGTATGTGTGTGTGTGTGGTTACATGTGTACATGGCTGTGTATGTGTGAAAGTGCTGTGTGTATATATATCTGTGTGTATTTACACGAGTGTGACAGTGTGTGCGTCTAATGTGTTGGCCATGAGTGTCCCTATATTATGATATCCTCCCCCTCTCCCTCTTTTCTCCTCCTACCCTCTCTCCTTTTCTCCACCTCCCTCTCTCCCGCTTCCCCCCCCCCTCCCTCTCCCTGTATCTCTTGGGACCAGGAGCTTCCTCAGAGTTCTGGTACCTTGTTGTCATAGTAACCGTGGATGATGTTCATTGTTTCAGCTTTAATCCCCAACACCACGGCAACCTGGCTCCCATACCTGCCCTAGTTCCTGCCCACACCTGATTCCCCTGTTTCAGTTTTCATTTACCGACGTTCTACCAAAGACAGTTTCTCTCTGCCTAGTGTGAGGGGTGACAGTGTGAGGGGTGACAGTGTGAGGGGTGACAGTGTGAGGGGTGACAGTGTGAGGGGTGTGCCATTTTCATGTTAGGGTGGTAAGGGGGTGTGGTGAAGTTTAAGAGGATGTGGTGAGGGTTTGAAGGGTGTGGTAAGGAGTGAGGGGTGTTGTAAGGAGTGAGGGGTGTGGTGTGGGAGTGTGGTAAGGAGTTTGGTAAGGAGTGAGGGGGTGTGGTGAGGGTGTGGTAAGGAGTGTGGTAAGAAGTAAGGGGGTGTGGTGAGAGTGTGGTAAGGAGTGAGTGGGTGTGTAAGGAGTGATGGGTGATGTAAAGAGTGAGGGGTGTGGTAAGGAGTGAGGGGGAGTGGTGAGGGGGTGGTAAGGAGTGAAGGGTGTGGTAAGGAGTGAGGGGGTGTGGTGAGCGGGTGTGGTAAGGAGTGAGGGGTGTGGTAAGGAGTGAGGAGGTGTGGTAAGGAGTCAGGTAAGGAGTGAGGAGGTGTGGTAAGGAGTGAGGAGGTGTAGTGAGGTGTGAGGAGTGAGGTAAGGAGTGAAGGGGTGTGGTAAGGAGTGAGGGGGTGTGGTGAGGTGTGAGGGGGTGTGGTGAGGTGTGAGGGGGTGTGGTAAGGAGTGAGGTAAGGAGTGAGAAGGTGTGGTGAGGTGTGAGGAGTGAGGTAAGGAGTGAGGGGGTGTGGTGAGGTGTGAGGAGTGAGGTAAGGAGTGAGGAGGTGTGGTAAGGAGTGAGGAGTGAGGTAAGGAGTGAGGAGGTGTAGTGAGGTGTGAGGGGGTGTGGTGAGGTGTGAGGGGGTGTGGTGAGGTGTGAGGGGGTGTGGTGAGGTGTGAGGGCGTGTGGTGAGGTGTGAGGGGGTGTGGTGAGGTGTGAGGGGGTGTGGTGAGGTGTGAGGGGGTGTGGTCAGGTGTGAGGGGGTGTGGTGAGGTGTGAGGGGGTGTGGTGAGGTGTGAGGGGGTGTGGTGAGGTGTGAGGGGGTGTGGTCAGGTGTGAGGGGGTGTGGTGAGGTGTGAGGGAGCATCAGGAGAGGTCAGCCTCTGTAGAGAAGCACTACAGCCACCTGCTGGTCACACATACATACTGCAGCCTCTAAACCCACAGACCAGAGCACCTAGACCAGGGCTATGAATTTACATTTAGAAGATACTCTTATCCAGAGCGACAAGTACAGGGACATTCCCCCTGAGGCAAGTAGGGTGAAGTGCCTTGCCCAAGGACACAACGTCATGTAGACACAGCTGGGGTTTAAACCAGGTACCTTTTTATTACAAGCCCGCCACCCTAACTGACTGCATTACATGACTCCCCATGTCCCGTATGCAACATTTTAGATGTTTCCCTGCTCCAGCACACCTGATTCTAATGAAGGGTCGTTATCAAGCTCTGTGGAAGCCTCATAATGACCCTTCGTTAGAAGCAGGTGTGCTGGAGCAGGGAAACATATATAACCTTCAGGACAGCGGCTCCTGAGGACCAGCTGACCCCTGAGGACCAGCTGACCCCTGAGGACCAGCTGACCCCTGAGGACCAGCTGACCCCTGAGGACCAGCTGACCCCTGAGGACCAGCTGACCCCTGAGGACCAGCTGACCCCTGAGGACCAGCTGACCCCTGAGGACCAGCTGACCCCTGAGGACCAGCTGACCCCTGAGGACCAGCTGACCCCTGAGGACCAGCTGACCCCTGAGGACCAGCTGACCCCTGAGGACCAGCTGACCCCTGAGGACCAGCTGACCCCTGAGGACCAGCTGACCCCTGAGGACCAGCTGACCCCTGAGGACCAGCTGACCCCTGAGGACCAGCTGACCCCTGAGGACCAGCTGACCCCTGAGGACCAGCTGACCCCTGAGGACCAGCTGACCCCTGAGGACCAGCTGACCCCTGAGGACCAGCTGACCCCTGAGGACCAGCTGACCCCTGAGGACCAGCTGACCCCTGAGGACCAGCTGACCCCTGAGGACCAGCTGACCCCTGAGGACCAGCTGACCCCTGAGGACCAGCTGACCCCTGAGGACCAGCTGACCCCTGAGGACCAGCTGACCCCTGAGGACCAGCTGACCCCTGAGGACCAGCTGACCCCTGAGGACCAGCTGACCCCTGAGGACCAGCTGACCCCTGAGGACCAGCTGACCCCTGAGGACCAGCTGACCCCTGAGGACCAGCTGACCCCTGACCTAGAACACAGCATATAGACCATAGTGATGCACATCAGACACATGATAACACATCAATCACAGTTCCACCTGTTTGCTTTTCCAATAGATCACATTTTTGGGATGTAATGGAATATTTAGCTGTATTGTACAGGTGACATGAATGTTCAGATGTACAGGCAGACTGACTGGAAGACAGGCAGACAGACAGACTGACAGGCATACAGACAGGCAGACAGACAGACAGCAGACTGACGGCAGACAGACAGGAAGACAGGAAGGCAGGAAGACAGACAGAAATAGAGACAGATTGTCTGGGAAGAGTTGTGTAGCAGAGTGTAGGTTTCCACGGCAGCCGGAAATCAATGTGTGTGTTTGACTCCTGGAAGGTGACAGATTCATCATGAACCCCATATCAGAAACCGTGTGAACATCACTCACACACTCACAGTTTGCTCATGTGCATGTACAGTGTGAAAACAGTCCTGCTGACACAGAGTGAGCAGTTTCACCGTCATCAGGGATATTCCATCTATCCTTCTTCTCCTCTCTCACTCTCCACATTTCTGTCACACACAAGCACATACACAAACACACAAACATATACACACAAACATATACACACAAACATATGCACATACAAACATATACACACACACATTCACACAGATATACACACTGAGCCAGCAGGTGGATAACTGCAACACAGTCCTGCTAAATCATATTTTACAACTCAGGGTCCCCCAGCATAATCCTGACCTTACCTCTCTCTCTTTCCCTCCCTCCCTCCCTCTCTCTCTCTCTCTCTCTTTCCCTCCCTCTCTCTCCCTCTCTGGTCCAGAACTCACAGGAAGTGACTGGTGCTACGTGATAAACGGTCCCCCCCCACCCCATCTGACAGGCACAAGGGCTAGTGCGCCTGTGTGATAAACCTCTGGCCAAATTGAATTCCTTTATTCGATGTAATCGTGTGAGATAGAGCTGTCTCAGTGAGTGTGTATAGGTGTGTGACATAGTTGTCTGTGTGTCTCCATATGGGCTGTGTGTTCATTTGTGTGTGTAACTGTGTGTCATCTCCTCTACACTCCTGAAGTATCGTCGTCGTTGGTTTCGCTGCATCCGACACTTACGAGGACACACGGCAACCGTTAGCGTCACGGCAACAAGGACGAGAGCAGCCTGGCCTAGAAACACACACACACTGTCTACATACCACACACACTGTCTACATACCACACACACTGTACACATACCACACACACTGTCTACATACCACACACACTGTCTACATACCACACACACTGTACACATACCACACACACTGTCTACATACCACACACACTGTACACATACCACACACACTGTCTACATACCACACACACTGTCTACATACCACACACACTGTACACATACCACACACACTGTCTACATACCACACACACTGTCTACATACCACACACACTGTACACATACCACACACACTGTCTACATACCACAAACACTGTACACATACCACACACACAGTCTACATACCACACACACACACAGTATACATACCACAGACACACGCACACTGTATACAAACCACACACACTGTATACATACCACACACACTGCATTTATACTACACACACATATACTGTATACATACCACACACACTATAAACATACTAAACACACACACAGTATACATACCACACACAAACACACACACTGTATACATACCAAACACTGTACACATACCACACACTGGCACATACAATTGTCTCTCACACAACGAACTCACACACACCCAACTACACTACACCACACACGCACACTCATTCACTCAGTCACACTCACTCACTCACTCACTCACACAGACACACTCCCATGTCCTATCTTTACACCATTAATTATTCTTTGGAGCTGGATGAGAATGAATAAGAGATCAAGACACCAGCTGTCTGCTGCAGCAAAAACCCTGCTATTATACTGCCTGCTGCCCCCTGCTGGAAACTGAGGTAGTGCAGCCCTGCTATTATACTACCTGCTGCCCCCTGCTGGAAACTGAGGTAGTGCAGCCCTGCTATTATACTACCTGCTGCCCCCTGCTGGAAACTGAGGTAGTGCAGCCCTGCCAATATACTACCTGCTGCCCCCTGCTGGAAACTGAGGTAGTGCAGCCCTGCTATTATACTGCCTGCTGTCCCCTGCTGGAAACTGAGGTAGTGCAGCCCTGCCATTATACTGCCTGCTGCCGCCTGCTGGACACTGTGGCTCTGCAGCCCTGCCATTATACTGCCTGCTGCCCCCTGCTGGACACTGTGGCTCTGCAGCCCTGCCATTATACTGCCTGCTGCCCCCTGCTGGACACTGTGGCTCTGCAGCCCTGCCATTATACTGCCTGCTGCCCCCTGCTGGACACTGTGGCTCTGCAGCCCTGCCATTATACTACTTGCTGGCTCCTACCAAGCCCCGGGTCTGCCTCTCAGCAGATGTGCCGATTTTTTCCCGGTGGCCACTCGTGGTATTGCAACACAAAATCTCCATGGGGCCCAGAAAGTATTTTTCCCATAGACCGTAATAGTAAAAGAGAAGCCTGTAAAAAGTTTCTCAGGACACCTACAGCTGTAGCCACTATTAATTGCAAATCTTTTTATTCCATATTTTTAAGTCATGGACTTTTAAACCGTCAAAAGAATTCTAAAGGCCAGGAAGGCCCCTGCAAAGTCTTATTCTTATGGTGACGTCACAGCTGTGCGCCTACACTTCCAGCGTGGTCCCGCTGTGTCTCGGGAACATCACACTGTTCAGCCACTCTGTCGCAAGTCTGTTGTTTTTGTTATGTTCGTTATATTGTAAATAGTTAATGTTCAGTAAAATCACATTATTACTTTGAAAAGTTTGAACTTATTTCATTATAAAGCCTTGCATAGGAACACCTATGTTAAATACACCACACAACGGAATTTGTATTTATTTATTCAGTAGAATCTGGCTCAGTATAGGTTCTGACATCTCGCTACAGGAGAAAACAGTGTTTTAGGGTCGACTATAAAAAGATATCAGGCGAGGAATTACACTTAATGTCCAGGAGCTCCTTCCTCCAAACTATATCACGTAGCTGTAAAAGAAACATAGAAGCTGCAAAACGCTAACGAAAGACTTTGAATGTGCCGATATAGCCTATAATACAATAAGAACTTTAAACTTAATCTGACAAGAAGTCATAGGCTATATCACATACGGGATCATTGATAGACAAAAAGAGATTTGACTACCGGCATTTGGTTGATAAATATGACAGCTTGTGGAGAATCCCATATTTTTTTATTTTTGATTAACCTTAATAAAAATGACTCGTTTTATCCTTACTTAAACTTAAAAAATAAACAAACAAAACAAATTTACCTCGTATAGTCTATAACCATGACTATAAAAACATAATCGGTTGATGAGTCCTATAAATCCATCATTTAATTGTGTAGATTCGTCATTATCGGTCAAACTCTTCCACAAGCACTCATGAGCGCGCAGCGCTTGTCCAGAACGCGACTTGCTCGTTCACATTGCCCCAGAGCGTCATCAGCCTCCTATCATTCCATTCCCCATACCCCGGAAGTAAACCAGGAAGTAAAAAAACTTTTTCGGCACATGTGCTAGGTGAGCAACTTCATTGAAATCAACGGCCGCCATTTTTAGATACCGTATCCATTCTTTATTAGATCCATGGCTCCTGCCTGCCACCCTGCTATACTACATGCTGCCCTCTACTGGACACTGTGGTATGGCAGCCCTGCTATTATACTGGCTCCTGCTGGACACTATGATGCTGAAGGGTAGTGAAGGAGAGATGGGGCTAGGGTGAAGGAGAGATGGGGCTAGGGTGAAGGAGAGATGGGGCTAGGGTGAAGGAGCGATGGGGCTAGGGTGAAGGAGCGATGGGGCTAGGGTGAAGGAGCGATGGGGCTAGGGTGAAGGAGCGATGGGGCTAGGGTGAAGGAGAGATGGGGCTAGGGTGAAGGAGAGATGGGGCTAGGGTGAAGGAGAGATGGGGCTAGGGTGAAGGAGAGATGGGGCTAGGGTGAAGGAGAGATGGGGCTAGGGTGAAGGAGAGATGGGGCTAGGGTGAAGGAGAGATGGGGCTAGGGTGAAGGAGAGATGGGGCTAGGGTGAAGGAGAGATGGGGCTAGGGTGAAGGAGAGATGGGGCTAGGGTGAAGGAGAGATGGGGCTAGGGTGAAGGAGAGATGGGGCTAGGGTGAAGGAGAGATGGGGCTAGGGTGAAGGAGAGATGGGGCTAGGGTGAAGGAGAGATGGGGCTAGGGTGAAGGAGAGATGGGGCTAGGGTGAAGGAGAGATGGGGCTAGGGTGAAGGAGAGATGGGGCTAGGGTGAAGGAGAGATGGGGCTAGGGTGAAGGAGAGATGGGGCTAGGGTGAAGGAGAGATGGGGCTAGGGTGAAGGAGAGATGGGGCTAGGGTGAAGGAGCGATGGGGCTAGGGTGAAGGAGAGATGGGGCTAGGGTGAAGGAGCGATGGGGCTAGGGTGAAGGAGCGATGGGGCTAGGGTTATGCAAGTGTGTATAGATGCATGTAAGTGTGAGTATTTGTATATACTTGCGAGTAGCATACAGTAAAAATTCTATTTACGAAATTAATTAGTTTCGTAAGCAGGAACGCATTTTACACTATAAATGACTGATCCATTCCAAGCCCCCACAAAACTCTGACATAATATTTGTATCAATTATAGTGGTTAAAACCTGTAACAAATGCATGATAGAATTAGATTACTGCATAATACAGTAAATAGAAAATGTACACATGGAAAGAAGAACTGAGATTTTCTATTTTTTCATTTTCTTTTGTTTTAACTGCTACGCGCATCATCGTTTTCTCTCGCTTTCTTTGGTTCATTCACACTCAGCAGGGGCTGTTGACTGACGTTTTGTGAAGAATCGATCTAAGGATGTTTGCTTTTAGAAATAAACACTAAACCACGAACAAAAACAAACAATCTACTGTTTGGTGAAGTTGATCTGCTACTACAGAGAATTCAACAAATGATGAGATCCTTGGTATTTTATACAAGCAGAGCAGTCACACACAGAAGAGGATCCTGCAACAACAATCCTTTCACTGGGACACAAACAAAACTGGCACCTTAAAAACTAAATGTATACCAAAGTTCAAAACTAAATCTTAAGTTACTCTGAAAGGCACCGTTACATAATTTCCATAAGTAATGAAAATTTGATTAATAAAACATACAACTGAAAACCTAAATAGCATTTACAAAAGCTACTTCACAGAACAGGCTACCTGGATCATATTCTATATGCAATAATTCTCACATTTGATGACCAGTCACCATGGCAACAGTCATTTCCCAATACAGACTTGCCTCCCTGACCTCCCTGTACCCTCCCCCTGCTGACCCTCTGCCTCCCCCACAACCTTGGAGAATGTGTAGCCCATCACCCCTGTACCCTCCCCCCTGTACCCTCCCCCCTGTACCCTCCCCCCGTACCCTCCCCCCTGTACCCTCCCCCTCACCACTCTGCCTCCCCCACAGCCTTGGAGAACACGTAGTCCCTCCCTCTGTAGCACATCACCCCATCCTTCAAGAAGAACTTCCAGCGATTCTTACTGCGGTGGATCTGACAAGTAGGAAGACATCATCAGTACCAAACATACCAAAACACTGTAAACCAGGAGTGTCCATTCCTGGTC
Organism: Protosalanx chinensis; assembly: GCA_030340685.1. Taxonomy (NCBI): domain Eukaryota; kingdom Metazoa; phylum Chordata; class Actinopteri; order Osmeriformes; family Salangidae; genus Protosalanx; species Protosalanx chinensis. The sequence goes on from CM059321.1 coordinate 17,732,209, forward strand.
CTAGAGAACCCCTATTCTGAAAGTTGTAGATGTTTCCCTGCTCCAACACACCTGATTCTAATGAAGGGTCGTTATCAAGCTCTGTGGAGGCCTCATAATGACCCTTTATTAGAATCAGGTGTGCTGATTCTACCCCAACACTGTACACTCATCACCCCACACTGTATACTAACAAACAGGCTGACCCAAGCACCTCTGGGATTCTGCTTATCAATAGAGTAAACCCAGTCAGGCAGCTGCCCCAAGTCTTACCTTGTCATACTGGCACACGATGACGTTGTCAGTGTCAAACAGGTCAGGGATGTCCTGCTCACTGACGTCATCTCCTGAATTAAGAGGGTCCTGGAGAGAACATGTAGAGACAGGGGGAGACAAGTGAGGGTGACATAGGTGAGAGTGGGACAGGTAAGGGGAGGACACTCCCCTCCACTCCCCCACATCCTCACCTCCTCCTCCTCCAGCTCCAGCTCCAGTCCATCGCTGTCACAGTGGGAGGTGTCATCATCACTGCTTCCTTCTGCCTCATGAAGAGCTTTCAGGGCTTCAGCACTGATTATTCCCAGGTACTCATTCTCTCCTATCACCCCTCTACCCTCTTCCTCTTCTTCCAGCTTCACCCTTGTGCACTCCTCCCCCTCTCCCTCCCCTTCCTCCTCCCCCTCCCCCTCCTCCTCCCCCTCCCCCTCCCCCTCCCCCTCCCCCTCCTCCTCCCCCTCCCCCTCCCCCTCCCCCTCCCCCTCTCCCTCTCCCTCCTCCTCCCCCTCCAGATCTGACAGGTCTGCAGAGCCGTCCAGCTGGACCAGGTCTGACAGGTCATTGTAGTTGTAGTCTCTCAACACATTCATCTGTACGGAGAGGGAGAGCATGATGGAGGGATGAGAGGGGGCCAGCATGATGGAGGGGTGAGAGGGAGAGTATGATGGAGGGATGAGAGGGAGGGATAGCATGATGGATGGGTGAGGGGGAAGAGCATGATGGAGGGATGAGAGGGAGGAAGAGTATGATGGATGGGTAGGGGGAAGAGCATGATGGATGGGTGAGGGGGTGAGAGTATGACGGATGGGTGAGAGCATGATGGAGGGATGAGAGCATGATGGATGGGTGAGAGCATGCTGGAGGGATGAGAGCATGATGGATGGGTGAGAGCATGCTGGAGGGATGAGAGCATGATGGATGGGTGAGAGCATGCTGGAGGGATGAGAGCATGATGGATGGACTCACCTTGGCAGGGTAGTGAGGGAGCTCCTCTATATCACTCAGCTCTCCTGCTCTGGCAGCACCATCTTCCTCCTTCACCATCTGCTCCACCTCCTCCATGATGCTGCTGAACTCCTGATAATCATGGCCAGCCATGGACATGTCTACAGGCTGGGGGCTGAACTCGATCCCCTCCAGCGTGAACTCTCCATCAAATGGGCTGTCTGAGGAATCTTCATGTGGGGCCTGGTACTGGGGAGGGGAGAGGAGGGCCAGGGGGTGGGGGGCATGGGTCTGGGGAGGGTGGGGGGCCTGGGTCTGGGGAGGGTGGGGGGCCTGGGTCTTGGGAGGGTGGGGGGCCTGAGTCTTGGGAGGTTGGGGGGCCTGGGGCTGGGTCTGGGTCTGGGGAGGTTGGGGGGCCTGGGGAAGTTGAGGGGCCTGAGGCTGGATCTGGGAAGATTGGGGGGCCTGGGGCTGTGGAGGTTGGGGAGCCAGGGGCTGGGGGGCCTGGGGCTGTGGAGCCTGAGGCAGGTACTGGTGGGGGCCTTGGGCCTGGGGAGGCTGGGGGGCCTGGGGTGGGTACTTGTGAGGGCCCTTGGCCTGGGAAGGTTGGGGGGCCTGGGTCTGAGGTTGAGGAAGCTGGGGGGCCTGGGACTGGGAGAGGGCACCCTGGGGCATTGGGCTGTGTGTAGGTCCCCGAGGCACAGCTCTGCTGGGCAGTGAGGGATGGAAGGCAGGGGGGGCCTGAGAGGGAGGCCGTGGCATGTCCTTCCTCACCACAACATTCTGGGAGGGCCGGGAAGGGGCCCCCCCAGGGGCCTGGGTCACCATCACTGGGACGTTCACCTTGTAAAGCTGACCTGCGCCAGGCAAAAGATTGGAGGGTAAGCTCTTACCTCTTCAGAATGGGTGTCTGAACATGACAGGGTGAGGGGCAGCAGGGTGAGGGGCAGCAGGGTGAGGGGCAGCAGGGTGAGGGGCAGCAGGGTGAGGGGCAGCAGGGTGAGGGGCAGCAGGGTGAGGGGCAGCAGGGTGAGGGGCAGCAGGGTGAGGGGCAGCAGGGTGAGGGGCAGCAGGGTGAGGGGCAGCAGGGTGAGGGGCAGCAGGGTGAGGGGCAGCAGGGTGAGGGGCAGCAGGGTGAGGGGCAGCAGGGTGAGGGGCAGCAGGGTGAGGGGCAGCAGGGTGAGGGGCAGCAGGGTGAGGGGCAGCAGGGTGAGGGGCAGCAGGGTGAGGGGCAGCAGGGTGAGGGGCAGCAGGGTGAGGGGCAGCAGGGTGAGGGGCAGCAGGGTGAGGGGCAGCAGGGTGAGGGGCAGCAGGGTGAGGGGCAGCAGGTGTCTCACCAGAGGCAGTCTGCAGGGTGACTCCTGCAGGTATCTGGACAGGGTAGCTCACCCCTGGAGGGAGGGAGAAGGTTGCCAAGGTGCCTGGGTTGCTCTACTCAAAAACACACAAACATTTACAGTCATACAAAAGACTGCAGATCAAGAGATAAATTATATCAAATATCCTCTGTACCTTTCGATGAAGGCATTTGATAAAATTATGTAATTAAAAAGTTGACCACGTGTTTTAAGCACACTGCTGCAAAACAGGGTGTCAAAGATGAGTGTTTGTTTTCACCCACCCTTCTGTGAAGCACATGTTTAGCCTTCCAATATGAAACGCACTATATTATTAAAGTTTGATTTGATTAACTTATGCATTCACATAGTTGGCAACATTCCTTTTTGGAAGAAGCAAGTGTTGCTTTTAGCTTTAAATATGCTCTTAAACTCTTTGGTTTTAAAAATGTAAGTTTGTTCTTCATATGGTCCATGTTTGTAATTGGTCATATTTAGAAAACACACCCTTTTTTACGTGGACAAAGTCATCACTCAACTGGGAATCCTGGGTTTAGTTAAGGAGTTGATAACCACTTATCATGGTTGTTGGAGTCAGGTGGCTGAGCAGTGAGGTTGTCAGGCTAGTAATCAGAAGGTTCCTGGTTTGAACCTTGACTATGTCAACATGACGTTGTGTCCTTGGGCAAAGCACTTCACCCTACCTGCCTCAGGGGGAATGTCACTGTACTTGCTGCAAGTCGCTCTGGATAAGAGCGTCTGATAAATGACTACAGGTAAATCCTGGAGGTGAACTTGCTTCATAGTAGAGGGCCTGGGGCCTTTTCCAAACATTTCAGCAATGGTATTAAAAACGCTTCACTCCACACCCAACCACACACACACACCTACACAAACCCCCACCTACACACACACACACACCCACACACCTACCTTGGTTGTAAAACTCCCCATGCTCTGAGCAGCAGGAATGACAATGGAGGCTGGGGAGAACCAGAAGATTGTAATACTAACTTCTACAACAGTACAGCGATGGAGGAACAACATCAGTCTATCCTCACCTGCAGGTTTGACAGCAGCCTGCTCATAGCTGGCTGGAAGTTGCAGAACGAAGTTAGACGAGGTGACGGTGTCCTGAAATCCCTCCACCGCATTAGACTGCATGACTTTAGACTCCCAAATCTGACACAGCAAACCAGCGCTTTAACATCGGCAATAGTCTCCTTTAATGCTGTTTGTTTGGCAGTTCAGTACAGCTAACAAACTAACACTGACCTGTCTTAAGTCAGTCAGGACACGGTCCTCCAGCCCCTCGTCACTCATAATGTCCCGCATACTCTCAATTACGTCGTCAATGACGGACAGGTAGAGTTTGGGCTGGCGTGAGATAACAGATTAACTAAAATAACAGCTACCAATATGATCAGCTGCTAGTTAGGGTTAGCTACTAGGCTAACAAGAGATGTGGTATCAATACATCGTTAAAATGATCTAGCTAACGGCCAACACAGTTTACAAAGTTGCTAGAAACATGTTGGTGACCCAGCATCTTACCACTAGGCTGGAATTTGACAGCATTTCTTCAATCACTTATTTGAAAACAATTCAGTGGATTGATTCAACCGTAAATGTTTTAAGGTCAGTTTGTTACCGAGTGACCAACTTCAGTTCAATTCCAGAAGTTCAGCAGCAGCGCGAGCAGGTGCTGTAATCACGAGTTTACCGACAAAACATGATAGGGCGCGAGCAGGTGCTGTAATCACGAGAGGAGTTACAAACACGCGTCTTCAATGAACACGCGCACAAGGAAAACATATCCACATATAAAAAGTTTTATTCAGCGCTTTTCTTTTTACTAAAGCCATACCTGGATGTTTAAATATTCCATACAGTCCCAGAACCCAAAAGCTAAATATTTAATTTACAGTTTAGTAAAGCTATTTATCTATATTTATCTATTCATACAATATCAATAAGTGTGCAAAACCCCTCCATGACCAAGCTATTCAACAGTTTCTTGTAAAGGATCATGTAAAATGTTTAACGTTTCCTTTTAGACTGGAACCCCCCATTTTAATGTTAATGCAAGTCAAGGACCCTCCTGTCACTTATCAATAATCATATTATGATAGAAATATAAAGTGCATTGCATTGGTATGGGGTAGGACTAAGTTAATAAAATATCAGGGTTAGGCTGTATCACAATGAATGTCTTCAACACGATATTACCATTGTAGTAGCAAGTGGAGAGGTTGGGGCTTGCAAACTCCCCAACTCAAACACACTTTGATTGACAAACATGGAGTTTTTTTTTCTCCAAATACCCCCCCACTCAGCAGTAGAATACTCTTTGCATGGTATAAACAATGTTGATAAATGTGCATCCCCAGAATAATGAATATGCTTCTCTGTGAGGCTCATAACTCTTGATGCTTCTCTGAGTCTGTCACCTTAGAGACATGTCTTATTGTTCCTATCCTCAGATGCTGTGTTAAAATGATGAACATATATAAACTGTTATTGCTCTCTTGTTAGGCCTCTGTCCTTCTCAGGTCGAGTCTCTGCTGATGCTCACTGCATCCTGCTGACATTCACTGCGTCCTGCAGCCTGATGCCTTCTGAGACTCCATCTCGATCCACTTTTTCTCAATCTCCACCTGGAACCAAACAAACAGTAAATTACATTTAGCATTTGCTTAGCTTATTTATAGCAACTGTAAATATAGGCCTACTGTACTATACATTATTTTTAAATGTAATTTTGATCTGTCATTGCAATCTATAAATATTGATACTTTTCCTAAGAGCATTGTAACCTGACAGTGTTTCCTACCTGACAGGGACAGTGTTTCCTACCTGACAGTGTTTCCTACCTGACAGTGACAGTGTTTCCTATCAGACAGTGACAGTGTTTCCTACCTGACAGTGACAGTGTTTCCTATCAGACAGTGACAGTGTTTCCTACCTGACAGTGACAGTGTTTCCTACCTGACAGTGACAGTGTTTCCTACCTGACAGTGACAGTGTTTCCTACCTGACAGTGACAGTGTTTCCTACCTGACAGTGACAGTGTTTCCTACCTGACAGTGACAGTGTTTCCTACCTGACAGTGACAGTGTTTCCTATCAGACAGGGACAGTGTTTCCTACCTGACAGTGACAGTGTTTCCTACCTGACAGTGACAGTGTTTCCTACCTGACAGTGACAGTGTTTCCTACCTGACAGTGACAGTGTTTCCTACCTGACAGTGACAGTGTTTCCTACCTGACAGTGACAGTGTGTCCTATCAGACAGTGACAGTGTTTCCTATCAGACAGTGACAGTGTTTCCTACCTGACAGTGACAGTGTTTCCTACCTGACAGTGACAGTATTTCCTACCTGACAGTGACAGTGTTTCCTACCTGACAGTGACAGTGTTTCCTACCTGACAGTGACAGTGTTTCCTATCAGACAGTGACAGTGTTTCCTACCTGACAGTGACAGTGTTTCCTACCTGACAGTGACAGTGTTTCCTACCTGACAGTGACAGTGTTTCCTACCTGACAGTGACAGTGTTTCTTACCTGACAGTGACAGTGTTTCCTATCAGACAGTGACAGTGTTTCCTACCTGACAGTGACAGTGTTTCCTACCTGACAGTGTTTCCTACCTGACAGTGACAGTGTTTCCTACCTGACAGTGACAGTGTGTCCTACTGGTCACATGTTTGTGGGGCTGGATGTCACTCTCGGTGCCCAGTGAGCGCACCCTGGTCAGGGATGCCAGGGCCCCGGCTGCCTGGTACTCTATGGAGGCGTATGGGTACCAGTCCCTGGGCACGTCCTGGTCCGAGCCCAGCTCCAGACGGCAGGAGAGGGAGTGTGGGTGATCCACTGCTGAGGAGGGCAGCTGTAGTAAGCTCATAGTGCCACTAGACAACATACACACTTGATTTTATTTTTCTAATTTACTATAGGATAAGGACTGTAAAGGACAGCAGTGTGGTTTTGTAGAGGACAGCAGTGTGGTTTTGTAAAGGACAGCATAGTGTGGTTTTGTAGAGAACAGCAGTGTGGTTTTGTAAAGGACAGCATAGTGTGGTTTTGTAAATGGTAAAGGACAGCATAGTGTGGTTTTGTAAAAGACAGCATAGTGTGGTTTTGTAAAGGACAGCATAGTGTGGTTTTGTAAAGGACAGCATAGTGTGGTTTTGTAAAAGACAGCATAGTGTGGTTTTGTAAAAGACAGCATAGTGTGGTTTTGTAAAGGACAGCATAGTGTGGTTTTGTAAAGGACAGCATAGTGTGGTTTTGTAAAGGACAGCATAGTGTGATTTTGTAAAGGACAGCATAGTGTGGTTTAGTAACGGACAGCATAGTGTGGTTTTGTAAAGGACAGCATAGTGTGGTTTTGTAAAGGACAGCATAGTGTGGTTTTGTAAAGGACAGCATAGTGTGGTTTTGTAAAGGACAGCATAGTGTGGTTTTGTAAAGGACAGCATAGTGTGGTTTTGGGAAAAGGGTCATGTGACCTCGGTGTCATCCGTTGTCTTTGTTTCATCTGCTGAGTGGAATGCTTAGTACACATATTTACAACACTAATACATGTAATTAATTCTTATACACTTCAAATGAATGCTGTTGAATATCCATCAGTTCAAGTGTGCCAGAGTCTTACCCATGTTCTTAACAGGCAGCCTGTCGATCCTCCAAACGATGGCAGAATAGACGTTCTCATATTTGACTGTGCCGACCGTCACCTGAATGACCGGCTGAGAGTCTGCAGCGCTCACAGAGCCCAGACAGGCGTTCCTGTTCATACGAGCCTTCAGGGACTTCTGTCTCAGCAGTGACACCGTTCGTGACACCTTGACCCACTCTGGCGGCACTGGCACGCGCACCTGGACATCCTCGCAGAGCGGAGGCCCATCGGCCGGCCAGGAGGACGTCATGTTGAGGAAGGCCTGCAGCTCCACATAGGCTCCCTGCACGGTGACCGACGCCTTGATGGAGAAGGGCATGTCGGCTCCAGCCGGGGACAGGGTCCGATAGCGCAGCAGCTCTACTTTGCAGCCGTCCGGAGGACAGAACTTCAGCAGCCGTGTCCTCTGGAACTCCTGCTCGCTGACGCACCGGTGCAGGTTCCACTCAGAGATCTCCATCCAGGCATCCTCGGCCTCCTCAGGGCCGTAACTAGCGTTGCAGCGCAGCAAGCCATGGTCGTTCAGCGCCAGGAAGCAGTCGCCTGCTCCGTTCAGGAAGGCCAGACAGTGGATGTGGGTGCAGGCTGCTCGGTCCACCAGCACCCCGTCTTTGTCTAGCTGCAGCCAGACGTGGTCGGTGATGTGCAGGGAAAGTTCCTGCTCCTCATGGTGGCGTCGCTGCAGCGGGGGCAGCATGCGGAGAAGCTCCTCTTCCATGGCAGCCAGGAGGTCCTCCATGTCAGTGTGGTCTGTGGTGCCAAACTTCAACAGCTGCTCTGTCTCAACCTCATGACTCGGCTCCAGCTTGGGGTGGTAGCGCTTCTTCTCGGAGTAGGACACCTGCTCCACCTTCACCGTGAGGATCTTGCGGGGTTCCCCATAACTTTCCAGCTTCAGGCTGGACAACTGGCAGTGGGGAAGCAGCTGGAACTCTTTGAAGGGCTTCTCCAGGCCTTTCTCGTAGTACATCTGCAGGATGCCACCAGGGAGGAGCCTGAGGTAGATTGGGCCCCACTGTCGCGATGACATGCGGTTTTTCTTCTCTGGTATCCGCAGCATCAGGGACCAGCCATCCCGCCTCTGACTGCGGAAGAGGCCTCGAGGGATGAAGAGAGACGGCCCCTTGCAGCCCTCCTCTTCCTCTTTGCACCCGGACCTACAGGCCTCTCCTCGCACCGCTCCGTGATCCTCCTCTCCTCGCACCGCTCCGTGATCCTCCTCTCCTCGCACCGCTCCGTGATCCTCCTCTCCTCGCACCGCTCTGTGATCCTCCTCTCCTCGCACCGCTCCGTGATCCTCCTCTCCTCGCACCGCTCCGTGATCCTCCTCTCCTCGTACCGCTCCATGATCCTCCTCTCCTCGCACCGCTCCGTGATCCTCCTCTGCTCGTAGGCCCTCCAGCTTGTGGCAGATGTAAGAGTAGGAGTTCTGCAGCAGGTCTCTTTGGGGCTCCTGGCCATCCTTGGGCCTAATGAAGAAGCGTGGAAGGCTGGAGCCAGACTCAGAGTCTGACGAGGAGCTTCCGGAGTCAACGCAGGTCCCTGCTTCCTCCCAGAACGGGCTGAAGTGTCCGGGATCACCCTGGAAGATGGGGAAGTGACGGAGGCCCTCCGAGGGCTCTGGCAAGGCTGGGGGAGAGGTCACATCAGGGCCTGGAGATGGAGCGCTGGCTGTAGAGGAGCTGGAGAAGCTACGGAAGAAGTCGTTCTGATCCCAGGGGCCGCTCAGAGTAGAGGCAGCAGGGCCACTGAGCGGTGTGCTGAGCGGTGTGTTGAGCGGTGTGTTGCAGGGTACGCAGGCACCCCCCTCTAGGCTGCACAACCCAGCAGGAGACTCCAGAGGGGGGTAGCTCAAAGAAGAGTCTCCCACAGGTGGCAAGACCAGCTTCAGACCGTTTGGACGAGGAACAGAGTTCTTTCTTGACCCTGGCAACTGCAAGGGCTTCTGGGGGAATGATGGAGGTGACCCCTCATCCTCCTCAAAGGTCACCCAGTTAGAGCTCTTCATTGAACACATGCCAAGGGTTGTCTGGAGAGCAGGGATGAATCAGCTATTCCTTTAAGACAACTTTAATCACTCAGAAGCCCTTCTTCTGCCTGGCTGTGGAGGAAACAAATCAGAAAAAAAACTGTTTTAACAGTCTCGCACCATCCTGATCCTGTAAATCAGCATCTGTTTAAACAGTCTCGCACCATCCTGCAAATCAGCATCTGTTTAAACAGTCTCGCACCATCCTGCCACACTAAATTCTGTGTATGTGCAAATTTACATGGCAAATAAACAAATTCTGAGTCTCCAGATTCAAATGTATTCACTGTGAATAACACTTCCATGGGCCACCAGTGTACTTGACATTATATGGTACGTGATGGAGTGCAAGAGGGCTCAAAAGGACATTAAAATGCACAAAACAGTCTGAAGAACTCCAATATTCCAGTAGGTGAGATGAAAGCTGGTTAGACTATTATTTGTGTGTCCAGATGTTACAAGAAATCCTCTTCTACTAAGAGTCACAGCAGCAACTAGCCAGCTCTTCCCTGCAGAAGTCCATGTGAAACAAGCTTAGGACAGCTGCAGGAAGCTCTGGAATATTCAGGACAGCTGCTGAAACATGGAACACTTTAACATTTTAGCTGTGTGCAAAATGAAGAAGATTCTGGCCAGTAATTCTACCTTCATGGCTGCAGTCATCCGTGAAATACATTTCAAGACCACTACCACCACACTCCCATGGTTAAATATCTGTCTGAATATCCTGCTACAAGGTGGCTCAGGAAAATGAGAGAAAACATCAGGGAACTTTTAATCATTACAGACTTGTTGCTGTGGAAACGTATCTCTAGGCTATGATGTAATCCAGCACTACACCCACCAGATGATTAGCTGTCATGCTGGGATCATCTGATTAGCCGACTAGACACATGTTCCTCTGCAAGTCAGTCAGGAAGTCCTAAATCCAGATCCTTAACCTGCACCCCCCCCCCCCCCCCCCCCCAGCCACAGCCTTCTGAGCTAGACATCCATGCATGACTGACTGGATGTGACTGTCTGGTTAGGTTGATTGACTGCCTCCACCCCAGCCTCTATTAGCCTCCACCCCTGCCTCCACCCCAGCCTCTGTTTGCCTCCACCCCAGCCTCTGTTAGCCTCTACCCCTGCCTCCAACCCTGAGGAAGGACACATCATAGTTGAGGAATGTCAAATGTATCCATTGACAGTGACATCTGGACCATCAGACGCCAGAGAATGATGAGTTGACTTCACCAAAACCAGAGCAGACATTCCACACAGTCCTCTGAGACAGCAGCATTCAGGCAGGAAATACCAGGCGGCACACACACACACACACACATATTAACACACACACACACACATATATATACACACAGCAAACACACACACACACCAAACAGGGAGTCTTCATTACTCTCTCACATACACAAAACCAATATGGAGTCTCCATTGCTTGTTCTCTCTCACTCACTCTCTCACACACACACCACACACACAAGCACACACGCACACACCACACACACAAGCACACACGCACACGCACACATGCACACACCACACACAAACACACACAGTGTCTCCATTTCTCACACACATAAAAACACTTGGTCTCTTCACTGCTATTTGACTCTGCATCAGGTAAACTCAGACCTCTCCTTCACTCTGTACCTGGTAAACACAGAAAAAGTCAGTCAGACAGTCAGGCAGTAAGGCGTCAGGCAGTCAGACAGTCAGACAGTCAGGCAGTCAGACAGTCAGGCAGTCAGACAGTCAGACAGACAGTCAGACAGACAGACAGTCAGACAGTCAGGCAGTAAGGCAGACAGACAGTCAGACAGACAGACAGTCAGACAGTCAGGCAGGAAGGCAGACAGACAGTCAGGGAGTAAGGCAGTCAGGCAGACAGTCAGGCAGTAAGGAAGTTAGACAGATAGACAGACAGTAAGAGTCAGAGAGACAGTCAGTCAGGTGGTCAGACAGTCAGTCAGGTAGTCAGACAGACAGACAGGTAGACAGGCAATCTTACTGTGTATTAAACCTAGTTTCCCTCTATATATGTTTCTGTCTGCTACATACATTGTTGAAGTACTTTTAGGATCAATACTTAATTTTGAATACCCCTCAGGGTCAATATAGTGCATTTTGTATTTCTTTCAGGATCAATAAGGTAATTTAATGAATACTTGATATGGATTCCACCATCATCCTCTGATGATTCTTCTACATCTTCTCTTGGCGTTTCCTATGTTTGTTATTCTACAGCTGATTTACAGCCTTTCTCTCTTTAGTGTCTGTATGTCCAGCCTGTGTGTGAGGCTTGGCCTCCTCACACCTCCTCACACCTCCTCACACCTCCTCACACCTCCTCACACCTCCTCACACCTCCTCACACCTCCCAGAGCTGAACCAACTTTAGCTTCACCTCAGTCCCTGATGTGGGAGCAGTGCATGCTGGGAAGGGTTCAGCCTCGCTCCTCAGATGTAAACAGACTGTTTCAGTATCATCAGTGTGATACTGAAGGGATAAAGATAAAAGGGTCTGGAAACACTTACAGAAAAGATCAGAGACTTTTTAGAATTTTAACATAGTTTCTGATGTCAACATCATCAAGGACAACTATGCACAATCAACAGCTTTGGGGAAATGGAGACACCAATTCATTTTTTTAACATTTTGAGTGAGGAACAAAGTTTTAAATTTGGAGTGACATCTTAACATTTTAAGCTTTAGTTCCTCATTCACAATTGTCCTTCTCAACTTTTTTACTGAAATAAAACGGTGCAGTGGTCTATTTTCAGAGGTGAACAGTTCAAGTCATCTGTATTTGTGATTCACTGACATCTTAATCACCGACTGCATCACGGGTACTGTGCTTAGATCAACCTACTTCAATGGAGAAGTCATTCGGAGACTGGAGATCATTATCTGTGTTATATGTAACATTATACATATATGAAATAGGCCTCCAGTTAAAAAACGATAAAAAAACAACTATAACAAATATTAGCTACACAAGACGTCGAATGATTTCTCTGATTTATACTTTTAAACTGCCTTTTCTTCTATCCACAACTGCTGTCTAGTTCATCTTGAATCACAGGCCGACATGTTTCTATATTAGAACAGAGAAAGTGACCTATAAACCCCCATGTGGGCCTCTTTAGGTTAAGGACATCTTTATGCAGGTCAACAACACAGTTTAGATGTTCTGATGTCTTCAGCTGTCAAACTATTCAGCCGTGATCCACAAAAATAAAGTTTAGTAGAGTCTCTACTAAAGAGTCATTTGCTGCTTTCGCTGTGCACAAATAGCAGAATTAACTAGAACAGTGCAGCAAACTGTATCATTCTGCAATAATTTTACAACATTCACTAAGGTGAAATAGACTATTATCAACTTATAACGTTGAGTTATAGAGAGAAATAAAACACGGCCATGAAACATGGAATATTCTAATGTTGATGTTCAGACCAGGATTTACTAACAGCCAAGGATACAACTTGCTTTGTGTGGGACAGACTGAACACCAGTATATCCCCCCCCCCCACACACACACACACACACACACACACACACACACACACACACACACACACACACAACAAAAAGTACAACACAAAGCACACACACACACACAACAGAAAGTACAACACAAAGCACACACACACACAACAAAAAGTACAACACAAAGCACGCGCACGCACACAACAAAAAGTGCAACACAAAGCACACACAATACAACGGTAGCCTACTTACATTTACAAGTCAGGTCATTGTGAGTTCCTTTTTATCGAAGTTTAAATCCCTTCTTTAGGTCGACCGGTTCCACTCAAAATGGCAGCGCGTGAAAGCTTTACTGTAGTAACGGGACGGCTCGCGGGGCAGAGTGGACAGATGATGCACGAGCCCCTCCCTGCTCTCAGCTCGTGACAGAGCAGCTGGCGGTGGGAGTGCGTGTTTGCAACAAAACATCCTTAAAGAGGTGAAGTGAACAAAACCTGATGACAGTTGATAGTCTGTTCTGTGTTGTAGTGAACTACATCTTTATCAACTGTTATCATTACCTACAGTCCATCTTCATGAGAAACTATTGTATTTTCTTCCAAATAGGCTACAGATGCGGTTGTCTGACTCTGATGGTGGTCTGGGGCTTGTAGACTGATAGGCTAGTAGAAGTACTAGTCTGTGGTGGCAAAGTGTCTCCAATTACATGTGACTCATTTAGCAGTGAAGAAATAATGATAAAGGAGAAAAATAAAGGATTATAAGTACACAGTTAATATAAGAAACCCACCCCAGTGAAACACAGCATGTTGCATGTTACACAGCATGTTGCTGCAGTTTCCTGGGTAGTATTGGTGTGAATCAGTGGCTTATACCATACCAGTACCATACCAGTACCATACCAGTACCATACCAGTACCATACCAGTACCATACCAGTACCCTACCAGTACCATACCAGTACCATACCACTACCATACCAGTACCATACCAGTACCATACCAGTACCATACCAGTACCATACCAGTACCATACCACATGACTAACACCATATGGAGACTGGGGTAAGCTTCTTCTTCTTCCTGGGGTAAGCTTCTTCACGCAGGACACTAAATTGAGACCAAAATGCTCACATTTTGCACAATGATCGTAACCATAGATGTTTTTGGGAATTAGCAATTTTATTTATGTTTAGGGGGCATATTTCAGTTAGTAGATGATACTGTACCGTTTTAATTGTGATTCCATCTGAGATGTTGCCGATGACTCCCTTGTTAGTCAGGGTTATCATTCTGTCAGACTGGGTCAGGGTTATCCTTCTGTCAGACTGGGTCATGGTTATCCTTCTGTCAGACTGGGTCATGGTTATCCTTCTGTCAGACTGGGTCATGGTTATCCTTCTGTCAGACTGGGTCAGGGTTATCCTTCTGTCAGACTGGGTCAGGGTTATCCTTCTGTCAGACTGGGTCATGGTTATCCTTCTGTCAGACTGGGTCATGGTTATCCTTCTGTCAGACTGGGTCATGGTTATCCTTCTGTCAGACTGGGTCAGGGTTATCCTTCTGTCAGACTGGGTCAGGGTTATCCTTCTGTCAGACTGGGTCATGGTTATCCTTCTGTCAGACTGGGTCAAGGTTATCCCTAACACTTAAAATGGTTGATTCCACAATCAGGTGTTTCCGCTAGTGATGTTATCACAAGCTCTCCACCAACCAGATATGTTGTACTTAGAGCAACAACAAGTCCTCACAACAGTATATGTCTGTAATCAGAAGGTACCTAGTTTGAACTCCCAATATGATGTTGTGTCCTTGGGAAAGGCACTTCACCCTACTTGCCTCAGGGGGAATGTCCATGTACTTGCTGTAAGTCACTCTGGATAACAGCATCTGCTAAATGACTAAATGTAAATGTCTCAGGTTGTATTTGGGCAACACCGGTGGTTCAGTGGTAGGATTCTTGCCTACCATGTGCAGAAGGCCTGGGATAAATTCCCAGACATAAGACCTAATCACGGATAATTCCTTCTTTCTTCTATTATATATTAAAAGAACAGACCAAACAATAATGGCTACAACATGACTTCATGAATATTCACTCATTTAGACACATTTTACATCCATTCATGATCGAATACAAGTTTGGAGAATGTTGTGCTGTACACATGGCATTGTTAGTGTACACACGTACTTTGGTGTTAAAACATCACAACAGAGGCAGACGTCAATCTCTCCTGCCCCCTGGTGGAGGGGAGTGCTGTTGCAGGTAAACGCCACCTGCTGTGTGGTGTCCTCCTGTCCTGCTGTGTTAACTAACCCGTCCTGCTGTGTTAACTAACCCGTCCTGCTGTGTTAACTAACCCGTCCTGCTGTGTTAACTAACCTGTCCTGCTGTGTTAACTAACCCGTCCTGCTGTGTTAACTAACCCGTCCTGCTGTGTTAACTAACCTGTCCTGCTGTGTTAACTAACCCGTCCTGCTGTGTTAACTAACCTGTCCTGCTGTGTTAACTAACCCGTCCTGCTGTGTTAACTAACCTGTCCTGCTGTGTTAACTAACCCGTCCTGCTGTGTTAACTAACCTGTCCTGCTGTGTTAACTAACCTGTCCTGCTGTGTTAACTAACCCGTCCTGCTGTGTTAACTAACCTGTCCTGCTGTGTTAACTAACCTGTCCTGCTGTGTTAACTAACCTGTCCTGCTGTGTTAACTAACCTGTCCTGCTGTGTTAACTAACCTGTCCTGCTGTGTTAACTAACCTGTCCTGCTGTGTTAACTAACCCGTCCTGCTGTGTTAACTAACCCGTCCTGCTGTGTTAACTAACCTGTCCTGCTGTGTTAACTACCCTGTCCTGCTGTGTTAACTAACCCTAGCCCAGGCAGCTTCCCATTTCATTGGTAAAAAAACAGTCAAGAGTGTAAAACAGAAATGCTATTATCACAGCCACACTGGAGTGACCAACACATTCTCTAGCAGTGATCACCCACTCACCCTGGTCCACATTCATTCTCCTCCTCCCACCCAGAAACCAAAGTAGAATCACTGTTTCCATCCATGCCTCAGTTATTCCTACACACACAAACTCACGCACACACACATTTGCATAAACCCTCAGTAACTCTAAGAATGTGATCTTTACAGCTTGACTAGTGAGTATTCCTACCCCTGTTAGCCCTGCTCTTTCATCTTCACTTGTCCCCTCTCCATTTGTCCCTCTCTTAATTCTCCCTTCCCTCCCTCCACCCTCCCTCCCTCCACCCTCTCTCCCTCTACCCTCTCTCTCTCCCTCCACCCTCCCTCCCTCCAGACACATCTTCAGAAGCATGGATGACAAGTTGCTCCTGTTCTCAATTTCCCCGGTCTGGCAGAGAGGAACAGTTTGTTGGGTCTCTGGAATTCCTCCAGTGGAGAGGAGGAAGAGAAGGAGGAAGAGAAGGAGGAAGAGAAGGAGGAAGAGAAGGAGGAAGAGAAGGAGGAAGAGAAGGAGGAAGAGAAGGAGGAAGAGTCCCAATGGTTCATCCTAAGGAGGTGCAGGTCTGGAGTAGGAGGAAGGGGAGGAGTCCTAGCGGCCCTTGTTCTTCTTAGTGCTTCCCTATAGGATGCAGATGGGTCAGAGGTCAGACAGGAAGTGTGTTCCCTAGGTAAAGTCAGATGCTCAGACCTTCTCAGCAAGAGTTTGACATCACCATCTTCCCAGGGGGAGGAGCCTGGGGTAGATGGGCGGGGCTTGGGCAGTACCTTGTTTCCTAGTTTAAGCGTGTCGATCTCCTCCCTCTGCTTGCTCAGAGTCTCGTTCATGCTGCACAGGTGGTCGCTCATCATGCTCAGCTGCTCCTCATAGCTGCGCTTGGTGGTGGACAGCTCATCCTGCAGTAACAGCAGGGGGGGTCAGGTGCTACATGGAACAGCAGGGGGGGGTCAGGTGCTACATGGAACAGCAGGGGGGGTCAGGTGCTAGATGGAACAGCAGGGGGGGGGTCAGGTGCTACATGGAACAGCAGGGGGGGGGTCAGGTGCTACATGGAACAGCAGGGGGGGTCAGGTGCTACATGGAACAGCAGGGGGGGTCAGGTGCTACATGGAACAGCAGGGGGGGTCAGGTGCTACATGGAACAGCAGGGGGGGTCAGGTGCTACATGGAACAGCAGGGGGGGTCAGGTGCTACATGGAACAGCAGGGGGGGTCAGGTGCTACATGGAACAGCAGGGGGGTCAGGTGCTACATGGAACAGCAGGGGGGGTCAGGTGCTAGATGGAACAGCAGGGGGGGGTCAGGTGCTACATGGAACAGCAGGGGGGGTCAGGTGCTACATGGAACAGCAGGGGGGGTCAGGTGCTAGATGGAACAGCAGGGGGGGTCAGGTGCTACATGGAACAGCAGGGGGGGGTCAGGTGCTACATGGAACAGCAGGGGGGGTCAGGTGCTAGATGGAACAGCAGGGGGGGTCAGGTGCTACATGGAACAGCAGGGGGGGTCAGGTGCTACATGGAACAGCAGGGGGGGTCAGGTGCTAGATGGAACAGCAGGGGGGGTCAGGTGCTACATGGAACAGCAGGGGGGGTCAGGTGCTAGATGGAACAGCAGGGGGGTCAGGTGCTACATGGAACAGCAGGGGGGGTCAGGTGCTAGATGGAACAGCAGGGGGGGTCAGGTGCTACATGGAACAGCAGGGGGGGTCAGGTGCTACATGGAACAGCAGGGGGGTCAGGTGCTAGATGGAACAGCAGGGGGGGTCAGGTGCTACATGGAACAGCAGGGGGGGGTCAGGTGCTACATGGAACAGCAGGGGGGGTCAGGTGCTACATGGAACAGCAGGGGGGGGTCAGGTGCTACATGGAACAGCAGGGGGGGTCAGGTGCTAGATGGAACAGCAGGGGGGACAGTGTTGTGGTGTACCTGCAGTCTTGTGATGTTCTGATTGGCCAGTCGGACCTCTTCCGCCAGGCTCTCCCGGGTCTTCTCAGCTATGGCCAGACGCTTGGCCAATGACCGGCACTGGAGACGAGACAACACACACACACACACACACACGTTACACACACAGACACATTACATTTACATGTATTAGTTTAGCAGACGCTTTTATCCAAAGCGACTTACAACAGAGAGCTTTACAAAAGAGCATCGGTCACTGAGCATAACAACGTGATAGACCCCAAACATAGCAGGTTTATAGATTATACATACATCGTGAGAACCAGTAAGTGCCAAGGGAAGAACTATAAGAGCTGTTAGCCGAACAAATTACAAATTTAAGGTGAGTCTGACGGACAGTAGTCTACCTGTGGGACGAACAATAAAGCAACACTAGCTAGTTTCCACATGGGGATTAACAAGTAATTCTGAACAACAACAACAGATTATTGTGGACAGTGTGTGTGTGTGTGTGTGTGTGTGTGTGTGTGTCTCACCTCAGCGTGCAGGTGCACAGCCTTGCTGTCAGACAGCTGCAGTTGAGATGTCAGCTCAGACACTCTCACCATGTAGTGACTCTTAATCAGCTGTTCTCTGCACGCCTCATCCCCAACCTGCACACACAGTAGAAGAAGGAAAACTGGTGTGAATGATTAGTGCTTTTCTGTGTGAGAGTATCTATGAGGTGAGAGTGTGTGTGTGTGTGTGTGTGTGTGTGAGAGTATCTATGTGAGGTGAGAGTGTGTGTGAGTGTGTGTGTGTGTCAGTGTGTATGAGGTGAGCGTGTGTGTGTGTGTGAGTGAGTGAGGGGAGTGTGTGTAAGTGAGGTGAGTGTGAGTGTGTGTGTGTGTGTGTGTGTGTGTGAGTGTGAATGTGAGGTGAGTGTGTGTGTGAGTGTGTGTGTGTGTGTGAGAGTGAGGTGAGTGTGTGTGTGTGTGTGTGTGAGTGTGTATGTGAGGTGAGTGTGTGCTACCTCATCTTTTATGGGCGTGGTGGTCAGCATGCCGACCTGCTGACAGAACACAGTATATCATGCTCTGCTGTGATTGGCTAGATTAGTTATATGAACAGATGGGAGGAAAGGGGAGGTGTTACCAGACTGGTGGAGAGGAGAGCCTCCCTCCCTGCTCCCTCCTGCTCCTCCTCCTCCTGGCGTGGGCCAGGGGGTGCAGGGGGTCCGAGGGCAGGGCCCCCCAGGGCAGGGCCCCCCAGGGCAGGGCCCCCAGGGCGGAGGACAGCTGGGCCTGCAGCTCTGAGATGCGCTGGTTCTCCTTCTCCAGCCTCACCCGGCCCAGCTGGGCCTCCAGGAGCCAGTGCTCCTTCTCCTGCTCCAAACGAGCTATCTTCTCCTGGCCCTGGTGCACCTGGAGTAAGAGGAGGAGGAAGAGAGGAGGAGAGAAGAGGAGAAGAGGAAGAGAAGAGGAGGAAGAGGAGGAAGAGAAGAGGAGGAGGAGAGAGGAGGAGAAGGAAGAGGAAGAGAAGATGAGGAAGAGAACATTAGTGTGTGTGACCCCACTGCTCTCTGTGGAGGAGGTGAGGATGTGTGTGTGTGTGTGTGTGTACCTGCTGTGTGAGGCCCTCCCTGCTCTCTGTGGAGGAGGTGAGGATGTGTGTGTGTGTGTGTGTGTGTGTACCTGCTGTGTGAGGCCCTCCCTGCTCTCTGTGGAGGAGGTGAGGATGTGTGTGTGTGTGTGTGTGTGTACCTGCTGTGTGAGGCCCTCCCTGCTCTCGGTGGAGGAGGTGAGGATGTGTGTGTGTGTGTGTACCTGCTGTGTGAGGCCCTCCCTGCTCTCGGTGGAGGAGGTGAGGATGTGTGTGTGTGTGTGTGTGTACCTGCTGTGTGAGGCCCTCCCTGCTCTCGGTGGAGGAGGTGAGGATGTGTGTGTGTGTGTGTACCTGCTGTGTGAGGCCCTCCCTGCTCTCGGTGGAGGAGGTGAGGATGTGTGTGTGTGTGTGTGTGTACCTGCTGTGTGAGGCCCTCCCTGCTCTCTGTGGAGGAGGTGAGGATGTGTGTGTGTGTGTGTGTGTACCTGCTGTGTGAGGCCCTCCCTGCTCTCTGTGGAGGAGGTGAGGATGTGTGTGTGTGTGTGTGTGTGTGTACCTGCTGTGTGAGGCCCTCCCTGCTCTCTGTGGAGGAGGTGAGGATGTGTGTGTGTGTGTGTGTGTGTACCTGCTGTGTGAGGCCCTCCCTGCTCTCGGTGGAGGAGGTGAGGATGTGTGTGTGTGTGTGTGTGTGTGTACCTGCTGTGTGAGGCCCTCCCTGCTCTCGGTGGAGGAGGTGAGGATGTGTGTGTGTGTGTGTGTGTGTACCTGCTGTGTGAGGCCCTCCCTGCTCTCGGTGGAGGAGGTGAGGATGTGGTGGTTAGACAGAGCGTCCCTGTATGACACAGACTCTGGCCTGGGCTGGAGACAGACATTTACATGACATTTAGTCATTTAGCACACAGGTAGGTTCCAACAAGTACAGAGACATTCCCCCTGAGGCAAGTAAGGTGAAGGGCAAGGACACAACGTCATGTTGGCACAGCCGGGGTTTGAACGGGGAACCTTCTAAACCTTCGACACCATAACTGCACAGCCACCTGACTCCCTGACACACACACACTCACACACACACACACACCATAAATTATGCGCTATTCTGTCTGTGAGACTGTGACACAGTTCGATTGGTTCAGCTGCTACACACAGTCTGATTGGTTCAGCTGCTACACAGTCTGATTGGTTCAGCTACTACACACAGTCTGATTGGTTCAGCTGCTACACACAGTCTGATTGGTTCTGACCTTCCTGATGGTCAACATGTAAGCCGCTGCCCTCCTCTTGTTTCCCAGCATGCTCTCTGCCTGCAGGGGGTTTAGGGTGCAGGCTCCACCCCTCGGCCCGTATCCTGGAGACACCGTGAAGAAGTCCAGGTTATTACTGAAGAAGGTCGCCACCTGGTGGGAGGAGCACAGGGTACGAGCACACTATCAGTGTGGCAGCGTGACAGTGTGACTGTGTGAGAGGGTGAGAGTGACAGTATGAGAGGGTGAGAGTGACAAGTAAGAGTGTGACAGTGTGACAGTGTGAGAGGGTGAGTATGACATGTAACAGTGTGACAGTGTGAGAGGGTGAGAGGGTGAGGAGTGTGTACCTTGGAGGAGGTGATGGTGAGGGAGGAGAGAGTGTGTACCTTGGAGGAGGTGATGGTGAGGGAGGAGAGAGTGTGTACCTTGGAGGAGGTGATGGTGAGGGAGGAGAGAGAGGAGAGGAGACACTCTGATGTGGTTCGCATCTTCTGGGAGACGCTGGGAAGATCCTCCTCCAGATTGGCCTTCTGACTGTAGTGCTGAGACAGCTCTAACACACACACACACACACACACAAACACAAATACACACACATTAGATCAACAAAGTTAGACAAGCACTACCTTACTTATATCCTATTTTATATTGTATACTATTTTTCAGGATGAGTCTGCACTGTCTAACAAGCTGCACTGCACTGTCTAACAAGCTGCACTGCACTGTCTAACAAGCTGCACTGTCTAACAAGCTGCACTGTACTGTCTAACAAGCTGCACTGCACTGTCTAACAAGCTGCACTGCACTGTCTAACAAGCTGCACTGCACTGTCTAACAAGCTGCACTGCACTGTCTAACAAGCTGCACTGCACTGTCTAACAAGCTGCACTGTACTGTCTAACAAGCTGCACTGCACTGTCTAACAAGCTGCACTGTACTGTCTAACAAGCTGCACTGCACTGTCTAACAAGCTGCACTGTACTGTCTAACAAGCTGCACTGCACTGTCTAACAAGCTGCACTGCACTGTCTAACAAGCTGCACTGCACTGTCTAACAAGCTGCACTGCACTGTCTAACAAGCTGCACTGTACTGTCTAACAAGCTGCACTGCACTGTCTAACAAGCTGCACTGCACTGTCTAACAAGCTGCACTGTACTGTCTAACAAGCTGCACTGCACTGTCTAACAAGCTGCACTGCACTGTCTAACAAGCTGCACTGCACTGTCTAACAAGCTGCACTGTACTGTCTAACAAGCTGCACTGTACTGTCTAACATGCTGCACTGTCTAACAAGCTGCACTGCACTGTCTAACAAGCTGCACTGCACTGTCTAACAAGCTGCACTGTACTGTCTAACATGCTGCACTGTCTAACAAGCTGCACTGCACTGTCTAACAAGCTGCACTGCACTGTCTAACAAGCTGCACTGCACTGTCTAACAAGCTGCACTGTACTGTCTAACAAGCTGCACTGCACTGTCTAAAAAGCTGCACTGCACTGTCTAACAAGCTGCACTGCACTGTCTAAAAAGCTGCACTGCACTGTCTAACAAGCTGCACTGTACTGTCTAACAAGCTGCACTGCACTGTCTAAAAAGCTGCACTGTACTGTCTAACAAGCTGCACTGCACTGTCTAAAAAGCTGCACTGCACTGTCTAACAAGCTGCACTGCACTGTCTAAAAAGCTGCACTGCACTGTCTAACAAGCTGCACTGCACTGTCTAAAAAGCTGCACTGCACTGTCTAACAAGCTGCACTGTACTGTCTAACAAGCTGCACTAACACCTGACTTCTCATTGGCTCTCCCCCTCTGGGCTCAGGTGAGTGTGAGGCTGCAGTACAGGAAGTGTTGTGTGATTGGCTCACCCTGGAGGGCGTCATGGAGACTGTGCAGGGCAGCAGCCAGTTGAGTGAAAACTGCAGAACAACTGTTCTGAGGCAGTGTCTGTTCCCTCTGAGCTGCAAAGAGACACAGAGAAACAGAGACATCACAGAGAGACACAGAGAAACAGAGACATCACAGAGAGACACAGAGAAACAGAGACATCACAGAGAGACACAGAGAAACAGAGACATCACAGAGAGACACAGAGAAACAGAGACATCACAGAGAGACACAGAGAAACAGAGACATCACAGAGAGACACAGAGAAACAGAGACATCACAGAGAGACACAGAGAAATCACAAAGAGACACAGACGTACAGGGTGATATAGATAATATAGAGCAGACAGACTTACAGGGCAGGGTGATATAGGTGTAGAGCAGACAGACTTACAGGGTAGGGTGATATAGGTGTAGAGCAGACAGACTTACAGGGTAGGGTGATATAGGTGTAGAGCAGACAGACTTACAGGGTAGGGTGATATAGGTGTAGAGCAGACAGACTTACAGGGTGATAAAGGTGTAGAGCAGACAGACTTACAGGGTGATATAGGTGTAGAGCAGACAGACTTACAGGGTGATATAGGTGTAGAGCAGACAGACTTACAGGGTGATATAGGTGTAGAGCAGACAGACTTACAGGGTGATATAGGTGTAGAGCAGACAGACTTACAGGGTGATATAGGTGTAGAGCAGACAGACTTACATGGTAGGGCCAGCAGCATGATGTAGCTCTGCATCTTCATGAAGATGGCCGTGACCCTGGTCAGGTCTCTCTGCAGATCCTGGTTCTTAGAGGAGAGCGCTGGAGTACACAGAGATACCTCACACTCCTCCTGCAGGCTGCACACAGGAGGAAGGGTCACACACTCACGCAAACACACTCACTCAAACACACTCAGTCAAACACACTCACTCAAACCCACTCACTCAAACACACTCACTCAAACACACACTCAGTCAAACACACTCACGCAAACACACACTCAGTCAAACACACTCACGCAAACACACACTCAAACACACTCAGTCAAACACACACACTCAAACACACTCAGTCAAACACACTCACTCAAACACACTCAGTCAAACACACTCACTTAAACACACTCACGCAAACACACTCACGCAAACACACTCACGCAAACACACTCACGCAAACACACTCACGCAAACACACTCACGCAAACACACTCACGCAGACACACTCACGCAAACACACTCACGCAGACACACTCACGCAAACACACTCACGCAGACACACTCACGCAAACACACAGCCTCCTTTTGCAGGCTGCACACAGGAGAAAGGGTCACTCACACAGACACACACAGACACACACACACACACACACAGACTCACTCCTGACCTCTTGAGCTGATAGGGTAGAATCTTCTGTAGAAAATGTGTGTATGATGAGAAATTATCAGCAAATTCCTTCAGCTTCCCCACAGTTTCCTGTCAATTAAACACAGCACAGTTCAGCTTGTCAATTAAACACAGCACAGTTCAGCTTGTCAATTAAACACAGCACAGTTCAGCTTGTCAATTAAACACAGCACAAGACATTGTGTACCTGGAACAGTACTTTTGGTGCATTCAGCGGTATACCGCACAATGACCCCCCTCTTTCCTCCTCCTCACCCTTCTCCTCTCCTACTCTCCTTCTTCCTTCTTCTCTTCACTCTTCTCCTCCCTCCCCCCTACTCCTGTCCGTCCTCCTCCTCACTCTTCTCCTCCCTCCCTCCTCCTCCTGTCCCTCCTCTTTCTCCTAATACAACACCCCCCCCCCTGCTGTCTTGCTCCTTACCAGTACAGTGACTGTGTCCTCTGTGATGCTGTGGTGTAGCTGCAGCAGTCCGTCCTCTAGGGGGCGCACATACGCTGCATTCTCATGCAGGTACTGAGAGAACTGCATGGGGAAAAGGCTGCAGGTTAAATCACAGCAAGTCTGTGGTCTATAGTCTGTGATCAAGGGGTTTGTGGTTGGGGACCTGTGGTCAGGGGGTCTGGAGTCTGTGGTCTATGATTGGGAGTCTGTAGTCTATAGTGTGTGGTCTACAGGCTGTGGTGGGGGGTCTGTGATGTGCTAACCCTCTGGTTGAGAGGGGAGATAAGCTGGATGGAGGAGTCCAGGGGTCTATAGGCTGTGGTTAGGGGTCTGTGATGTGCTAACCCTCTGGTTGAGAGGGGAGATAAGCTGGATGGAGGAGTCGAGGGGTCTATAGGCTGTGGTCAGGGGTCTGTGATGTGCTAACCCTCTGGTTGAGAGGGGAGATAGGCTGGATGGAGGAGTCCAGGGGGTAGATGTGCAGTCTCTGCTCAGTATAGGAGTGGAAGTTCAGCAGTGCAGCAACAAGGTCATGGACCAGCAACACAGCCTGACCAGCCACATCCCTCGCTTTTAACTGGAGGAGGAACAGCAGGAGGAGGAGGAGGGGAGATGGAGAGAAGAGGTGGAGGAGAGAAGGAGAGAAGAGGTGGAGGAGAGAAGGAGAGGTAGAAGAGAGAAGGAGAGGAGGTGAAGCGAGGATTAGTAAAAAACGTTATCAGTGTTAGAACATTAGTGATGGTCTAGTAGTGTTGGTCTCACCTGGTGTCGTCGGTTGTGTGGAGGAACATTTAAGCTGTTGTATTGATGATACTCTGGAGAGGAAGGACACAGTACTGCTCTTCAGCTGGATGTGAGGGTTAGAAGAGCCCTACAGATGTACTGTATAAACTACAGACCCTACAGATGTACTGTATAAACTACAGACTCTACAGATGTACTGTATAAACTACAGACTCTACAGATGTACTGTATAAACTACAGACCCTACAGATGTACTGTATAAACTACAGACCCTACAGATGTACTGTATAAACTACAGACTCTACAGATGTACTGTATAAACTACAGACCCTACAGATGTACTGTAAAAACTACAGATCCTACAGATGTACTGTATAAACTACAGACCCTACAGATGTACTGTATAAACTACAGACCCTACAGATGTACTGTATAAACTACAGACCCTACAGATCCTACAGATGTACTGTAGAAACTACAGACCCTACAGATGTACTGTATAAACTACAGACCCTACAGATGTACTGTATAAACTACAGACCCTACAGATGTACTGTATAAACTACAGACTCTACAGATGTACTGTATAAACTACAGACCCTACAGATGTACTGTATAAACTACAGACCCTACAGATGTACTGTATAAACTACAGACTCTACAGATGTACTGTATAAACTACAGACCCTACAGATGTACTGTAAAAACTACAGATCCTACAGATGTACTGTATAAACTACAGACCCTACAGATGTACTGTATAAACTACAGACCCTACAGATGTACTGTATAAACTACAGACCCTACAGATCCTACAGATGTACTGTAGAAACTACAGACCCTACAGATGTACTGTATAAACTACAGACCCTACAGATGTACTGTATAAACTACAGACCCTACAGATCCTACAGATGTACTGTAGAAACTACAGACCCTACAGATGTACTGTATAAACTACAGACCCTACAGATGTACTGTAGAAACTAACAACCATAGTAAATATACACAGTATAACAGAGACCCAACAGAAGAATGTTGCTTACGGGTGTCGTTGAAAGGCACCTTCTCCTGGATCACACTGCTGTTCTCCTGCACCTGTCTGCTCAGCTCCACCTGGCACCCGCTCAGCTGCTGCTGGCTGCAGGGGAAGAGTACACCTGCATCTGTCCAGGTTTGTGTACAGCTGTGTCTGTGTCCAGGTATGTGTATGTATGTGTCTGTGGCCAGGTGTGTCTGTGTCCAGGTGTGTCTGTGTCCAGGTGTGTCTGTGTCCAGGTGTGTGTGTGTCCAGGTATGTGTATGTATGTGTCTGTGTCCAGGTGTTTCTGTGTCCAGGTGTGTCTGTGTCCAGGTGTGTCTGTGTCCAGGTGTGTGTGTGTCCAGGTGTGTGTGTGTGTGTGTGTGTGTGTCCAGGTGTGTGTGTGTCCAGGTGTGTGTGTGTCCAGGTGTGTGTGTGTCCAGGTGTGTCTGTGTCCTTGTCCAGGTGTGTGTGTGTCCAGGTGTGTGTGTGTCCAGGTGTGTGTGTGTGTCCAGGTGTGTGTGTGTGTCCTTGTCCAGGTGTGTGTGTGTCCAGGTGTGTGTGTGTGTCCAGGTGTGTGTGCTCACCACTCCTCCGCTCGGGCCCTACAGTCCCGGGCTTCTCTCTCCAGGGTTTGAGCCCTCAGCTCCAGACGTGCCGTCTCCTGGGCCAGCCGTTCCTCCCCAAGAGCACACCTGGCCTTCAGCCCTTCCAGCTGGGCCTCCACCCGCTCACGTTCCTGCTGCAACTCTTCAACAAGAGCCTCCAGCTGGGCCAGCTGACGCTGGTGCTGCTCTCCTGCCTCGTAGAACTGGAAGGGACCAGGACCAGAATCAGGACCAGAATCAGGACCAGAATCAGGACCAGAATCAGGACCAGAATCAGGACCAGAATCAGGACCAGAATCAGGAGCAGAATCAGGACCAAAATCAGGACCAGAATCAGGACCAAAATCAGGGACCAGAATCAGGACCAGAATCAGGACCAGAATCAGGACCAGAATCAGGACCAGAATCAGGACCAGAATCAGGACCAGAATCAGGACCAAAATCAGGGACCAGAATCAGGACCAGAATCAGGACCAGAATCAGGACCAGAATCAGGACCAGAATCAGGACCAGAATCAGGACCAGAATCAGGACCAGAATCAGGGACCAGAATCGGTTCAAGGATCAGGGACAAATACACACTGTTTATAGCCTCCAATCCCCTCTTCTTCTCCTCCCTGTCCCTCTCTCCCCTCCGTGCTGCCCCCTTCCACCCTGTCCCTCTCTCCCCTCCGTGCTGCCCCCTTCCACCCTGTCCCTCTCTCCCCTCCGTGCTGCCCCCTTCCACCCTGTCCCTCTCTCCCCTCCGTGCTGCCCCCTTCCACCCTGTCCCTCTCTCCCCTCCGTGCTGCCCCCTTCCACCCTGTCCCCCTCTCCCCTCCGTGCTGCCCCCTTCCACCCTGTCCCTCTCTCCCCTCCGTGCTGCCCCCTTCCACCCTGTCCCTCTCTCCCCTCCGTGCTGCCCCCTTCCACCCTGTCCCTCTCTCCCCTCCGTGCTGCCCCCTTCCACCCTGTCCCTCTCTCCCCTCCGTGCTGCCCCCTTCCACCCTGTCCCTCTCTCCCCTCCGTGCTGCCCCCTTCCACCCTGTCCCTCTCTCCCCTCCGTGCTGCCCCCTTCCACCCTGTCCCTCTCTCCCCTCCGTGCTGCCCCCTTCCACCCTGTCCCTCTCTCCCCTCCGTGCTGCCCCCTTCCACCCTGTCCCTCTCTCCCCTCCGTGCTGCCCCCTTCCACCCTGTCCCTCTCTCCCCTCCGTGCTGCCCCCTTCCACCCTGTCCCTCTCTCCCCTCTGTCTTGTCCCCCTCACCTGAATATGCAGTCTCTCGTTCTCCTCGATCTTCTTCTGCAGGTCTTCATCAAACACACTCTGGGTTTGACCCTGCTGGGAAGGTGAATCTCCTTTACCCTGCTGAAACACACGATACAGGCTGTAAACTACACTTTTACCCCGCTGAAACACACGATACAGGCTGTAAACTACACTTTTACCCTGCTGAAACACACGATACAGGCTGTAAACTACACTTTTACCCTGCTGAAACACATGATACAGGCTGTAAACTACACCCTGGTCTTCCTGCCCCCTGCCCCACCCTGGTCCTCCTGCCCCCTGCCCCACCTTAGTCCCCTTGCCCCCTGCCCCACCTTAGTCCCCTTGCCCCACCCTGGTCCTCCTGCCCCCTGCCCCACCTTAGTCCCCTTGCCCCCTGCCCCACCTTAGTCCCCTTGCCCCCTGCCCCACCTTAGTCCCCTTGCCCCACCCTGGTCCTCCTGCCCCCTGCCCCACCTTAGTCCCCTTGCCCCCTGCCCCACCCTGGTCTTCCTGCCCCCTGACCCACCTTAGTCTTCCTGCCCCCTGACCCACCTTAGTCCTCTTGCCCCCTGTCCCACCTTAGTCCCCTTGCCCCCTGCCCCACCTTAGTCCCCTTGCCCCCTGCCCCACCTTAGTCCCCTTGCCCCCTGCCCCACCTTAGTCCTCTTGCCCCCTGCCCGGGCCTCGGTGGCAGACAGCTCTTCCTGAAGCAGCTCCACCCTCCTGGTCAGTTGCTGGTTCCTGAAGCTCAGACTGTCCATCTCCTGCTCTGCCTTTCTGAGGCTCTGTTCCCTCTGTTTCACCTGGTCCTGGACGGAGGAGGGGGGGGGGAGGGTTACTCAGATACTAATCAGGTTGGGGTTAGGGTATAGTAGTATGATACTGATACAACTCATCATTCATGTGAAACATTGCTGTTTGTTTCACTACATATAATGCAATACTGTATACATTTTACATTAATATAAATAAATAAAATAAAGCAATGTGAATTTTGTTATCAATTTGTGTCAGGGGGAGTTTGTTAGGGGTCAGGGTGAGTGTGTAAGGGTCAGAGTGAGTGTGCCAGGGTCAGGGTGAGTGTGCCAGGGTCAGGGTGAGTGTGCCAGGGTCAGGGTGAGTGTGTCAGGGTCAGGGTGAGTGTGCCAGGGTCAGGGTGAGTGTGCCAGGGTCAGGGTGAGTGTGCCAGGGTCAGGGTGAGTGTGCCAGGGTCAGGGTGAGTGTGTCAGGGTCAGGGTGAGTGTGCCAGGGTCAGGGTGAGTGTGCCAGGGTCAGGGTGAGTGTGCCAGGGTCAGGGTGAGTGTGCCAGGGTCAGGGTGAGTGTGCCAGGGTCAGGGTGAGTGTGCCAGGGTCAGGGTGAGTGTGCCAGGGTCAGGGTGAGTGTGCCAGGGTCAGGGTGAGTGTGCCAGGGTCAGGGTGAGTGTGCCAGGGTCAGGGTGAGTATGTCAGGGTCAGGGTGAGTGTGTCAGGGTCAGGGTGAGTGTGTCAGGGTCAGGGTGAGTGTGTCAGGGTCAGGGTGAGTGTGTCAGGGTCAGGGTGAGTGTGTTAGGGTCAAAGTGAGTGTGCCAGGGTCAGGGTGAGTGTGTCAGGGTCAGGGTGAGTGTGTCAGGGTCAGGGTGAGTGTGTCAGGGTCAGGGTGAGTGTGTTAGGGTCCAAGTGAGTGTGCCAGGGTCAGGGTGAGTGTGTCAGGGTCAGGGTGAGTGTGTCAGGGTCAGGGTGAGTGTGTCAGGGTGAGTGTGTCAGGGTCAAGGTGAGTGTGTCAGGGTCAGGGTGAGTGTGTCAGGGTCAGGGTGAGAGTGTCAGGGTCAGGGTGAGTGTGTCAGGGTCAGGGTGAGTGTGTTAGGGTCAAAGTGAGTGTGCCAGGATCAGGGTGAGTGTGCCAGGGTCAGGGTGAGTGTGCCAGGGTCAGGGAGAGTGTGCCAGGGTCAGGGTGAGAGTGTCAGGGTCAGGGTGAGTGTGTCAGGGTCAGGGTGAGTGTGTCAGGGTCAGGGTGTCAGGGTGAGTGTGTCAGGGTCAGGGTGAGAGTGTCAGGGTCAGGGTGAGTGTGTCAGGCTCAGGGTCAGGGTGAGTGTGTTAGGGTGAGTGTGTCAGGGTCAGGGTGAGTGTGTCAGGGTCAGGGTGAGTGTGTCAGGGTGAGTGTGTCAGGGTCAGGGTGAGAGTGTCAGGGTCAGGGTGAGTGTGTCAGGATCTGGGTGAGAGTTTACAGGGTCAGTGTGTCAGGGTGAGTGTGTCAGGGTGAGTGTGTCAGGGTGAGTGTGTCAGGATCAGGGTGAGAGTGTCAGGGTCAGGGTGAGTGTGTCAGGGTGAGTGTGTCAGGATCAGGGTGTCAGGGTCAGGGAAGTGAAGTACCTTCAGAGCTGTGGAGCTGGCCTGTTCATCCACCACAGCCTTCTTCAGGACCTGGTTCTGGGCTCTGAGCTGAGCCAGAGGAGACACATGAGGCCTTGACAGAAGATGCTCCTTTCACCCCTACTGTAAAGACTGGGAGCTTTCTTCAACTGAAGTCCATAGTAACTAGACCCCCCTCTGAAGTCTGCACTCAGACAGTTCAGAGGGAGCCTGTTCCTATACTCCTACTACACTACTGAACCTACTGCCCTACACTGGTCCATGACTATGACCACTGAGACTGTGTTAAAATGTGGATCTTCTGCTGTACTTTCTAAATCGACTATTTGTGCTATAGAACATCTGTTTAATTAACAAATTATCAAAAGAGAATGTAGGGAGTAAAGTGGCTGAGCGGTTAGGGAATCAGTAGTAATCAGTGGGGTTCAAATCCTGGCCGTGCCAACATGACCTGGTGTCCATGGGCAAGGCACTTCACCCTACTAGCCTCAGGGGGAATGTCCCTGTACTTAATGTAAGTCTCTCTGGTTAAGAGCATCTGATGAAGGACTAAATGTAGTTGTATCATAACAGGAAACAGATGTGCTGTAGGGGAACAAGAGGGGCTGAACAGGAAGGGAAAGGGCTGACTAGTCTAGGGAAAACAGCTGACAACATGGACCCATCTCTTCACAAGACTCCTTCAGCTTTACTATTAACTAAAACCAGTCAATCATTTACAGTTATGGTTATAAAGGTTATATAGGGTGTTTTATGGAGTGTGTCTTTAGAGCGTATATTAAGTCACTTCACTCTGTACAAAGTGATTTCAAGTTTCATATCCATTTAGTTCATATCCATTTTGTAACTGCAAGTGTTTTCCAGTTATCACACAGCAGCAGTCCTTTGTGAAATCCACTGAGATAGATAACTAGTTACACACTTAGTAGTACTGACAAGTGTCCTGGTCTCTATCTTACAAGCATTCTGGAAATCCAAATACTGCCCAATTCCAGGCAGACAAAAGGCTCTGCGCCAAATATCTACCAATTCCAGCTGGTTATTCTTGTCTACAATCCAGCTGGTTATCCTTGTCTACAATCCAGCTGGTTATCCTTGTCTACAATCCAGCTGGTTATCCTTGTCTACAATCCAGCTGGTTATCCTTGTCTACAATCTAGCTGGTTATCCTTGTCTACAATCTAGCTGGTTATCCTGGTCTAGGAGGTAAATAATAAAACAGTTTGTGCCAGCTGCCATTTCTACCCAGTGAAATCCAAAAATGTAGAGCTAGTCTAACTAGATCCTATATTCTCTCTAACAGGCATTATGCCAACCTTACCTTAGAATACTCCTAACATCAGTAGCATAATGCTAACCTTACCTTAGAATACTCCTAACATCAGTAGCATCATGCTAACCTTACCTTAGAATACTCCTAACATCAGTAGCATCATGCTAACCTTACCTTAGAATACTCCTAACATCAGTAGCATCATGCTAACCTTACCTTAGAATACTCCTAACATCAGTAGCATCATGCTAACCTTACCTTTGAATACTCCTAACATCAGTAGCATCATGCTAACCTTACCTTAGAATACTCCTAACATCAGTAGCATCATGCTAACCTTACCTTTGAATACTCCTAACATCAGTAGCATCATGCTAACCTTACCTTAGAATACTCCTAACATCAGTAGCATCATGCTAACCTTACCTTTGAATACTCCTGGGCCAACTTGCTGTACTTCGCTTGAAGATCTGCAGCCATTTCTGCTTCTGGGTGCGATGATGATGAACGATATATGATAACTAACTAAGTATGCTAAGCTAAGCTAGTTAGCTGCAAATAAATGACTGGACCGAAGCTAGAAGCTACCTTTGATTAGCTGCTAACTAGCCTGCTAACTAGCTACCGTTACTATGACAGCAGCACAGTCCTCTGGGTGTCATTTCAACTTACTGCACCTTGTTAACTAGATAACTGTACACCTGCTGCACCACCGTCTGGTTATTATCTGTTCTAAGTCATTACTGTAAGCTACAACCCCCAGTCTACACTTCGCCTCATATCATATAATTTCCCTACAGTAATAATAGCTTTACTGACACGCAACTGTTCAAACCGGTTCCATTTCAAATGTGTGTTGACTCTCCATCATCTGTAGACCATCATAGACTCTCCGGAGTCTGTCAAAGGCCACTGCCTCAGTTGGGTTCAAAGTTCACAAAAATACTGAATTTAAGACCTGAAAAATATGACCTCTGGCGGCAGGAAGAGAGAATCACTCCTCCAGTCACAGTATCACTCCTCCAGCCACAGTATCACTCCTCCAGCCACAGTATCACTCCTCCAGCCACAGTATCCCTCCTCCAGCCACAGTATCACTCCTCCAGCCACAGTATCACTCCTCCGCAGTATCACTCCTCCACAGTATCACTCCTCCAGCCACAGTATCACTCCTCCAGCCACAGTATCACTCCTCCAGCCACAGTATCACTCCTCCAGCCACAGTATCACTCCTCCAGCCACAGTATCACTCCTCCAGCCACAGTATCACTCCTCCGCAGTATCACTCCTCCACAGTATCACTCCTCCAGCCACAGTATCACTCCTCCAGCCACAGTATCACTCCTCCACAGTATCCCTCCTCCACAGTATCACTCCTCCAGCCAGTATCACTCCTCCAGCCAGTATCACTCCTCCAGCCACAGTATCACTCCTCCACAGTATCCCTCCTCCACAGTATCACTCCTCCAGCCAGTATCACTCTTCCACAGTATCACTCCTCAAGCCAGTATCACTCCTCCACAGTATCACTCCTCCACAGTATCACTCCTCCAGCCAGTATCACTCCTCCACAGTATCACTCCTCCAGCCAGTATCCCTCCTCCACAGTATCACTCCTCCAGCCAGTATCACTCCTCCACAGTATCCCTCCTCCACAGTATCACTCCTCCAGCCAGTATCACTCTTCCACAGTATCACTCCTCCACAGTATCCCTCCTCCACAGTATCCCTCCTCCACAGTATCACTCCTCCAGCCAGTATCACTCCTCCAGCCAGTATCCCTCCTCCACAGTATCACTCCTCCAGCCAGTATCACTCCTCCACAGTATCCCTCCTCCACAGTATCACTCCTCCAGCCAGTATCACTCCTCCAGCCAGTATCCCTCCTCCACAGTATCACTCCTCCAGCCAGTATCACTCCTCCAGCCAGTATCACTCCTCCACAGTATCCCTCCTCCACAGTATCCCTCCTCCACAGTATCACTCCTCCAGCCAGTATCACTCCTCCAGCCAGTATCACTCCTCCACAGTATCCCTCCTCCACAGTATCACTCCTCCAGCCAGTATCACTCTTCCACAGTATCACTCCTCCACAGTATCCCTCCTCCACAGTATCACTCCTCCAGCCAGTATCCCTCCTCCACAGTATCCCTCCTCCACAGTATCACTCCTCCAGCCAGTATCACTCCTCCAGTCACAGTATCACTCCTCCAGTTACAGTATCACTCCTCTACATCGAAGCTTTTTTTAATTATTGGAACAACTTCATTCCAAGGCAAAGCTATTTCAGTGATCAACAAAACTGGCAATCAGACAAATAAACCCACGATCTAAAAAAAACACTGTGTTCGGGGTTTATCACGTTGCTATGCTCAATGACTGGTGCTCTTTGTAAAAGCTCTCTCTTGTAAGTCGCTTTGGATAAAAGCGTCTGCTAAATGAATAAATGCAAATGTTAATAAGCAGGCGAAAGTGTCACATTCAATAGTTTATTAAACAATACGATGTGCTCTCAGCTCACTGCTCCAAAACCAGAACACTAAACCTGCGTCAGCATGGGTATGCTCAATAACTTACTGCAAGTTAACTCTAAACTCAATAACTTAACTCAAACCACAGTAGTAAAAGAATAAAGACCTGCTCAAAACTGCTCTATTATGTTTGGACTCCCTCTGGATCGTCACCCTCCTCCTCACCCTCCTCCTCACCCTCCTCCTCACCCTCCTCCTCACCCTCCTCCTCACCCTCCTCCTCACCCTCCTCCTCACCCTCCTCCTCACCCTCCTCCTCACCCTCCTCCTCACCCTCTCTGCGATCTTTCCATCAGGTACCGTAACTCACTCCAGCTAACTTGTCTGTATTCCTGCATCAGAGACGTTGTAGCCCCAGGACTGATGACGTCACCGTCATATTGAAGTGCTTCTGTCGGCCGCTGAGCTTCAGAGATGTTTGTAAAAATGTAACTTGTGTGACACTACCGCACTACTTGATTAATAAAAGAGCTAAACTACTGAAAAGCTATTTGATTCAGAAAACAGCGACCCTACCACCACGCTACTGAGAAATGTAGTTAAACTAGTAACGCCGCTACTTGTAGCTACTGCCCAACACTGAATAATATAATAATGTGTTAATAATTTCACACATATGTCGCTCCGGGTAATAAATCGCACCCACGGCCAAACTATGAAAAAAACGCGATTTATAATCCGAAAAATACGGTAATATCACATAAAAAAGAACAGTTCAATCATTGTAGTGTCCCCCCCCCCCCCCCCCCCCCCCCCCCCCCATATATTCCATATCACACGTTTAGCATCTTTAAACACACACACACTGCCACTGGCTCTAGCTCTGTCTGGTTGCTTGGTAACTGTTGGTGTGGCGTGGTTGCTAAGGTGGAATGGGAGAGGGGGAAGGTGCAGCTCAGATTTCGAGTTAAATTAATTCAGAGGCTGGGAGGAAGGAGGCTGGGGAAAAGGATCTCAGCCCCGCCCACAGGAAACAGACATCCCAGCCCCGCCCACAGGAAACATCACTGGCACTGCACTTAAATGTATCTCATCCTACCTGACAGGAAGATCCTATCAAGTCTCCTGGGGAGGAAAAACATCTGGTACCTGTCTGCTCTCCACTGGGGTCCCACAGGGTTCCGTCCTTGGTCCGCTCCTATTCTCCCTATACACCACCTCACTCGGGCCAATCATCGCCTCCCATGGCTTCTCCTATCACTGCTACGCTGACGACACGCAGCTATATCTGTCCTTTCCACCAACCGATCAAGGGATATCGACCAGAATCGAGGCCTGCCTCTCTGACATCTCAGCCTGGACGACCAGACATCACCTCCAGCTGAACCTCACCAAAACAAAATCCTCATCATCCCTGCCAAACCCTCAATCACCCATGATCTCTCCATCACTATGGGATCTGCAACAGTGACCCCTTCATCCTCTGCCAGGAACCTGGGGGTCACCTTGGACGAAGAGCTCTCCCTCACAGCTCACATTTGGCGCAGTCTCTCGGTCATGTAGATTCACCCTCTACAACATCAGGAAAATCTGAAAATACCTCTCTCAACATTCCACCCAACTGCTAGTCCAAGCCCTTGTCCTCACAAAGATGGATTACTGCAACTCACTACTAGCCGGCCTTCCTGCAAATGCAATCCGTCCCCTTCAGAGGATACAGAATGCAGCCGCTCATTTGGTTTTCAACCTACCCAGACGCTGTCATGTCACCCCACTCCTCATCGCCCTCCACTGGCTTCCCATCATGGCCCGCATCAGATTCAAGACCCTGGTGCTGACCTTCCGGGCTGTAAACGGGACTGCCCCGACCTATATCAACTCTCTCCTCCAGCCCTATACCCCCACCCGTCACCTAAGGTCATCTGCTGACAACCGTCTAGTGGTACCCCCCCTCAAGAGCGCAACACAAACTCTTCCACTGCCTGGCTCCCCAATGGTGGAATCAACTCCCCACCTCCATCAGAAGTACAGACTGCCTTCTCACCTTCAAAAGAAGGCTTAAAACTCACTTATTTACAGAATTTAATGGCACTTAGGAATAGTATGGCACTTCACATAATCTAATGTTGTTTAGAACTATTTGTTGGTCCCCATATGGTGACTTGCCAGTGTTGTTGTATCTCTTGCTTTATGTTCACAATTGTTGTGTTATGCATTTATAGTTCTTCTCTTGGCACTTATTGGTTCTCATGATGTATGATTCACGATCTAAAAAGCCCACTGTGTTCGGGGTCTATGACGTTGCTTTGCTCAATGACTGATGCTCTTTGTAAAAGCTCTCTCTTGTAAGTCGCTTTGGATAAAAGTGTCTGTTAAATGAATAAATGTAAATGTAAAATGAAACAGATATCCCAGCCCCGCCCACAGGAAACAGACATCCCAGCCCCGCCCACAGGAAAGGTATCCCAGCCCCGCCCACAGGAAACAGATATCCCAGCCCCGCCCACAGGAAACAGATATCCCAGCCCCACCCACAGGAAACAGATATCACAGCCCCGCCCACAGGAAACAGATATACCAGCCCCACCTA
Source organism: Protosalanx chinensis (assembly GCA_030340685.1). NCBI lineage: Eukaryota > Metazoa > Chordata > Actinopteri > Osmeriformes > Salangidae > Protosalanx > Protosalanx chinensis. Next base: position 17,768,671 of record CM059321.1, read on the forward strand.
CAGGAAACAGATATCTCAGCCCTCAGGCATCAATAATGGACAACTTAGGGAGGAAGGAAAGAGAAGGAGAGGGAGAAATAGAGGAGGAGAGAGGGAGAAATAGAGGAGGAGAGAGGGAGAAATAGAGGAGAGATGGAGGGACAGATGATTGTCGAATGTGTTTTGCCCCCAGCAGGTGGCAACGTTGATTCAGACCGTCTTCTTGTTCCTCCATCCTGGGACAGTGGAGGCTGCAGACACCATCTTTAACAGCCACATTCAACTTCACACTGAAGTTCTGCAGAAGACCAGGGATCTGCAGTGCAGTTCTACAGTATTTACCAGGTAGTGCAAAGTACCCACATATCAGACATCAGGGTTTAGGGCTGTTAGAAGGCTGTTAGAAGGCTGTTACGAGGGCTGTTACTTTATTCTGCAGTACTTAGTCACTTGAATTAAGTCCAAATTAATAAAATTTTCAAATGAAAATATTCATGTCTCAGATATTGACATCTTACCGAAAAGCAAAACTCCACAAAACACTGACAAAGCCAAGCTAAAACAAGACATTTTTATTTTGTAATACCATATATAATGCAATTGCATATCTTTGGCGAAAATAAACTTTATAAACATTTTATCAACAAAGGTTAGCATACAAAAACCAAAAGGTGTGTTTGCCCTCGAGGCAGACCGCTGACGTAGATACATACTGGGTTGGCAGCTTTAGTTAGTCAAATGCAACAAAATGCTCTTTATAACCATAATAATGTTGGGGGGAAATCACATGAATAAATCTTTATAAACTTAGGATCACTGGGTGCTATGTGTGGAAAGGTTGGGGGGTATGGCTGTCATGCCAGAGCTAGCTAGCAGAGTTGGCAGTGTCATGACAGAGCTAGCTAGCTAGCAGAGTTGGCAGTGTCATGACAGAGCTAGCTAGCTAGCTAGCAGGGCAGAGTTGGCAGTGTCATGACAGAGCTAGCTAGCTAGCAGGGCAGAGTTGGCAGTGTCATGACAGAGCTAGCTAGCAGGGCAGAGTTGGCAGTGTCATGACAGAGCTAGCTAGCAGAGTTGGCAGTGTCATGACAGAGCTAGCTAACTAGCAGGGCAGAGTTGGCAGTGTCATGACAGAGCTAGCTAGCTAGCAGGGCAGAGTTGGCAGTGTCATGACAGAGCTAGCAGAGTTGGCAGTGTCATGACAGAGCTAGCTAGCTAGCAGAATTGGCAGTGTCATGACAGAGCTAGCTAGCTAGCAGAATTGGCAGTGTCATGACAGAGCTAGCTAGCTAGCAGAGTTGGCAGTGTCATGACAGAGCTAGCTGGCTAGCAGAGTTGGCAGTGTCATGACAGAGCTAGCTAGCTAGCAGAGTTGGCAGTGTCACCATGACAGGGTATTCAGGATCAATACTTTTCTATTCAGCCAAACAGAAAACAAGAGAAACAAAAGGGGAACTTGGCAGTGGTGGTTAGATGGACCTGCTCTACAGAAACACCAGGTGTTCTACACTCACACACACCACTCTCTCTACACATACACACACCACCCTCTCTACACACACACACACACACACACACACACACCACCCTCTCTACACACAAGACACACATACACACACCACCCTCTCTACACACACACACACACACACACACACCACCCTCTCTACACACAAGACACACAGACACACACCACCCTCTCTACAGACACACACCACAGACCAGTCACACCACAGACAAAGACACACCACCTGCTGTGCTGCAGTCAGAGGAGCATTACCAGTGCCCTCAGTAAAAGGACAGCTAACAAGATGCATTCAACAGTCAGATAAATTAAATATAAATAAGTCAATGATTACTGAACATTTGATTCACAGCAGGGTAATACCAGTGTATGTTTGAATTCCTGTTGAAAACGTTAACAGGAAAGTTATATACCCACTACAAGAAAATAAAATAATAATTAAAACACACAAAAAGGAAAATAACTTTAATTAATAAGTCAAATTAAGTTATCAAACTCTTGCTTTTTGCTTTAATAATTTTACCTCAATGATAAGCACCTCCCTTGGGAATCCCCCCTAATTAATAGATTATCTCATGATAAACTTTCAAAGCATAGTTTCAGAGTATTTACAGCCTCAGCAAATCCTGGTCTGTGAGAGTCACATGACAAGTCCTCATCTGTGAGAGTCACATGACAAGTCCTCATCTGTGAGAGTCACATGACAAGTCCTCATCTGTGAGAGTCACATGACAAGTCCTCATCTGTGAGAGTCACATGACAAGTCCTCATCTGTGAGTGTCACATGACAAGTCCTCATCTGTGAGAGTCACATGACAAGTCCTCATCTGTGAGAGTCACATGACAAGTCCTCATCTGTGAGTGTCACATGACAAGTCCTCATCTGTGAGTGTCAGGACAGAGTAACTTCCTGTCAGTAAACACTGAGATGTTTCTGAAGGAAGAGCAGATGCAGCCCTAAGAGACATTATAGACTCAGACCTGGCCTCAACCTCCCACTGCAGCCCTAAGAGACATTATAGACTCAGACCTGGCCTCAACCTCCCACTGCAGCCCTAAGAGACATTATAGACTCAGACCTGGCCTCAACCTCCCTGACACACAATCTTGTTGCCTGTTTCTTTCACAACTTGCCTCCACTTTCTGTTCCCTCCACTTCCTGTTTCCTGTGAGTAATCAGCCTGACACCCTTCAGCCTGCTTCAGTGCAGCAGCTCATTTCCTGGTTTCTGTGGCCTCCTCCCTTTGTTACCTGGTGTTTCCCTCCATCTCCCTCCCTCTGTCTCCCTCCCTCTCCCTCCCCCCTCCCTCTGTCTCCCTCCCTAACCCCGTCTCTCCCTGTCTCTCTCCGTCTCCCTCCCCCTCCCCCTGTCTCCCTCCCTAACCCTGTCTCTCTCCATCTCCCTCCCTCTCCCTCCCTCTGTCTCCCTCCCTAATCCCGTCTCTCCCCGTCTCTCTCCCTGTCTCTCTCAGTCTCCCTCCCCCCTCCCCCTGTCTCCCTCCCTAACCCTGTCTCTCTCCATCTCCCTCCCTCTCCCTCCCTCTCCCTCCCTCTGTCTCCCTCCCTAATCCCGTCTCTCCCCGTCTCTCTCCCTGTCTCTCTCCGTCTCCCTCCCCCCTCCCTCTGTCTCCCTCCCTAACCCTGTCTCTCTCCCTGTCTCTCTCCATCTCCCTCCCTCTGTCTCCCTCCATCTCACTCCCTCCGTCTGTATCTCTCCCTCCCTTTCTGTCTCCATTCCTCTACCCCTTATTCTTTCCGTCTCTCCCGACCTTTTTCATCGCACTTCCTGTCTCTCTGTCCCTCTTTCCTCCTCTTGAACATGTGACCATGTTCAATGACACTTCTACAGTACAGTTCTGGATTCCCATGGTTACCACATCTGTCATGATTGGCCAATATCAGACACACCTCACCTTTGACAGACAGGAACACCCAGGTGAGATTTGGGGCTGAGACTCACATTTGGGGCTGAGGCAAAAACAGAGGCTGAAGCAGAAACGGAGGCTGAGCTAGAGGCCAGAGCTGGGGCCAGAAACAGAAGCTAGGGCTGGGGCTAGCAACAGAGGCTGAGATAAGGGCCAGAGTTGAGGCCAGGAAAAGAGGCTGAAGCTTGCTGAGGCCTGGTCAGGTAAACACCTGGTTGTCTGAATGATCCAGATCCCAGCTCACTGTAAACACTTAAAACATGATACTTAATTCTGTCTCTACACAGCAGCGCCTCCCTGATCAGCGCTTAGAGGAACCCAGGTTAAGAAGGTTATTAAGGTCGTGGATTCATTATTGCATCTCTGTAGGATACTCCGTAACCAAGGCAACGTCACAACGAGCATCCTCTCCTTCTGTAGGGTGGAAGAAGAGGAAGAGGAGGAGGAGGGGTTCTTTAGCAGGTGGGGTGTTTGAGAGATCATGCTCATTCTGAATACGTAGAGGAGGAGGAAGCATGCGTCTGCCACTCTGGAAACTCCCCACACCACAGCTTCCTGAGCAGGGAGAGGTGTGGCCGTTAGGGGGCTCAGCTTGGATAGTTAGAGAGGCCGTGGCTTTGCTGCAGCGCTCCTATTGCCATCTGTTGATTTGAACAGGAAATCCCCAAAATACAAAAGGGCCCAAAACATCCAATGAGAGAACAGAAGAGTAAGAGGAGACATCAGGACACAGGGGGGGTCAGGGAGTCCCATGAGCCAGACCCAGCAGGACACAGGGGGGGTCAGGGAGTCCCATGAGCCAGACCCAGCAGGACACGGGGGGGGGGGGGGGGGGGGTTCAGGGAGTCCCATGAGCCAGACCCATCAGGACACAGGGGGGGGGGTGTCAGGGAGTCCCATGAGCCAGACCCATCAGGACACAGGGGGGGTCAGGGAGTCCCATGAGCCAGACCCAGCAGGACACGGGGGGGGGTCAGGGAGTCCCATGAGCCAGACCCATCAGGACACGGGGGGGGGGGGGGTGTCAGGGAGTCCCATGAGCCAGACCCATCAGGACACGGGGGGGGGGGGGGGGGGGTTCAGGGAGTCCCATGAGCCAGACCCATCAGGACACGGGGGGGGTCAGGGAGTCCCATGAGCCAGACCCATCAGGACACGGGGGGGGGGGGGGGGGGGGGGGGTCAGGGAGTCCCATGAGCCAGACCCAGCAGGACACAGGGGGGGTCAGGGAGTCCCATGAGCCAGACCCATCAGGACACAGGGGGGGTCAGGGAGTCCCATGAGCCAGACCCAGCAGGACACAGGGGGGGGGGGGGGGGTGTCAGGGAGTCCCATGAGCCAGACCCATCAGGACACAGGGGGGGTCAGGGAGTCCCATGATCCAGACACCGCCTCATTTCCGGTGCAGTTTTTTGCTCTTGGCTGAGCGTGTGGTGGTATGTGTGTCGCTGCGGACGCCGGCCAGGTGCAGTAGAGATCCAGCTGCCTCCTTCAGCTCCTCATCCAGGTCTGGACACGCTTCCCGCCTGGAACGCTTCTCTGCTGGATGCTTTGCAGACGACCGGCGAGGAGGGAGAGAGCAGCCTCTCTCCTCCCACAGGTCTGAGTCCTCGTCGCTATGGAAACCCTCGCTGCCAGCACGGCGCGTCCGCCCCCCTCCCTCCTCCAGGGAAGACAGGGAGGAGGAGGAGGAGGAGCAGCGCTGGAGGGCTAGGCTGCTGTAGTTGTGGTCTTGTTTGGGGTCGCTGCTCACCAGCACCAGATCTGGTCTAGACAGGTCAAGAGGACCATCAGAATCACCTGAGAAAGGGAGGGAGGGTTAGAGCTACACAACCACACCAGCCTGGAAACAAAAGGATGAAGATGGGATGAGGAAGAGGATGAGTGCAGGATCAAGAGGAGGGAGGGCATGGAGGAAGGAGAGAGACAGGTGGAGGCAGGGCATGGAGGAGGGAGGGAGAGAGACAGGTAGAGACAGGGCATGGAGGAGGGAGAGACAGGGCATGGAGGAGGGAGAGACAGGGCATGGAGGAGGGAGAGAGACAGGGCATGGAGGAGGGAGAGAGACAGGTGGAGGCAGGGCATGGAGGAGGGAGGGAGAGAGACAGGTAGAGACAGGGCATGGAGGAGGGAGAGAGACAGGGCATGGAGGAGGGAGGAAGACAGGGCATGGAGGAGGGAGGGAGACAGGGCATGGAGGAGGGAGAGAGACAGGGCATGGAGGAGGGAGGGAGACAGGGCATGGAGGAGGGAGAGAGACAGGGCATGGAGGAGGGAGAGAGACAGGGCATGGAGGAGGGAGAGAGACAGGGCATGGAGGAGGGAGAGAGACAGGGCATGGAGGAGGGAGAGAGACAGGGCATGGAGGAGGGAGAGAGACAGGGCATGGAGGAGGGAGGGAGACAGGGCATGGAGGAGGGAGAGAGACAGGGCATGGAGGAGGGAGGGAGACAGGGCATGGAGGTGTGTCTTACATGGCTCGTCGTGGTGGTGGCCGAGGGCGGAGTTTAAGAGCATCATGGCGGTGGCTGCATCAATGTCTGATTCTGCAGGAGGAGAGCACAGGCTGGTCACTGTGGGGGTCAGGAGTTACGAGAGGGGGGGGGGGGTTACTGATCGGGGGGAGTCAGTGGTTACTGAGGAGTCAGAGGTTGCGGGAGAGGGAGGCAGTGGTTACTTGGGGTGGGGGGGCAGGTGTTACAAGGGGGGTGGAGGGCGGGGGTGCAGGGGTGGAGGGGGGGTCTGTATCAGACTGTACTACAGTGTGTGTACTAGAGGGTCTGTACTAGGGTGTGTGCTACATTACCAGTATCAAAGTGTACTACAGTGTGTGTACCAGAGGGTCTGTACTAGAGGGTGTGTGCTAGACAGCCTGTACAAGGGAGTTTGTACCAGAGGAGGACAGGGTCATACTGGTCTCACCAGATTTAGATGTCAGGAGGATAGAGGACTTGGTGGGAGGGATGGAGGGAGGGACATATGCAAGGAAGTATGGATGGAGAGATTGAGGGATGTATAGGATGAAGGGATGGATGGAGAGATTGAGGGATGTATAGGATGAAGGGATGGATGGAGCAGCAAACATCACAAAGATACCTTCAGATCACACTGAATATGTACAGATCCATGGGAGTGGACTAAGTGTGTCTGGGACCTTTTTACACCAAACATTGTAGATTGTCCCTCGATGATCCACCAGCGACAAAGACAGATAGCAATCGAGGAGGAGAGAGGGGGGGGGGGGGGGGAGGGAGTGGAGTAGAGAACTCACCTTTGAGTGAGCAGCCTTGCAGGAAGAGGTGACGAGGAGGTGATGAGGCACTGTGGAGAGAGGAGGAGGGGGGAGAAGAGGGGAGGTAAAGAGAGAGAAGGGTCAGGTAAAGGATTGAGGTTAAATGCCAGTAAATCAGTGTTAACTAGTACTGACCAATGTAGTGAGTAAAGTAGAGAGCATGAGGCTCACCTGGTGGGGGAGGCAGGAGGTGTGGAGAGACTGTGTGCTGAGGGGACATGCTGCTTCCTCAGAGCCTGGACAAGGTTAGGACGATACTCTGGATGAACACACCACAGAGAGCCCTTCCCATTCACCTGCTCTCACACACACACACACACACACACACAGTAAGTAGAGGTGGGTGAGAGGGAGAGGGGACAGAGGATGCGATGGAATAGAGAGAATAGGGGAGGGAGAGGGGGAAACAGAGAGAGGAAGCAAAAAATAACCTTCGATTACCAACCAGCCCAGACACAAGAAGTAAGATGTGTCACCAGGGCAACAGCAACCTCCATCATGCCATATGCACACATGATGCTGCTAGCTACACACATGATGATGCTGCTAGCTACACACATGATGATGCTGCTAGCTACACACATGATGCTGCTAGCTACACACATGATGATGCTGCTAGCTACACACATGATGATGCTGCTAGCTACACACATGATGCTGCTGCTAGCTACACACATGATGTTGCTGCTAGCTACACACATGATGATGCTGCTAGCTACACACATGATGCTGCTAGCTACACACATGATGCTGCTGCTAGCTACACACATGATGATGCTGCTAGCTACACACATGATGCTGCTAGCTACACACATGATGATGCTGCTAGCTACACACATGATGATGCTGCTAGCTACACACGATGATGCTGCTAGCTACACACATGATGATGCTGCTAGCTACACACATGATGATGCTGCTAGCTACACACATGATGATGCTGCTAGCTACACACATGATGATGCTGCTAGCTACACACATGATGATGCTGCTAGCTACACACATGATGTTGCTGCTAGCTACACACATGATGATGCTGCTAGCTACACACATGATGTTGCTGCTAGCTACACACATGATGATGCTGCTAGCTACACACATGATGATGCTGCTAGCTACACACATGATGATGCTGCTAGCTACACACATGATGCTGCTGCTAGCTCACACATGACGATGCTGCTAGCTACACACATGATGCTGCTGCTAGCTACACACATGATGCTGCTGCTAGCTACACACATGATGATGCTGCTAGCTACACACATGATGTTGCTGCTAGCTACACACATGATGTTGCTGCTAGCTACACACATGATGATGCTGCTAGCTACACACATGATGCTGCTGCTAGCTACACACATGATGCTGCTGCTAGCTACACACATGATGTTGCTGCTAGCTACACACATGATGATGCTGCTAGCTACACACATGATGTTGCTGCTAGCTACACACATGATGCTGCTGCTAGCTACACACATGATGCTGCTGCTAGCTACACACATGATGTTGCTGCTAGCTACACACATGATGATGCTGCTAGCTACACACATGATGTTGCTGCTAGCTACACACATGATGATGCTGCTAGCTACACACATGATGATGCTGCTAGCTACACACATGATGATGCTGCTAGCTACACACATGATGATGCTGCTAGCTACACACATGATGCTGCTGCTAGCTACACACATGATGCTGCTGCTAGCTACACACATGATGATGCTGCTAGCTACATACATGATGCTGCTGCTAGCTACACACATGATGCTGTTAGCTACATACATGACCAAACACACACACACACACACATCACCAACACACATACGCCAACAGAAATACACCACCACAACAACAATCCTCACACACACAACCTCACACATAAACACCAATACAACATTGAGCAGAAAGGATTTCCACCACAAGGGACAGTTAAGTCTCAGTATCACTGCTCACATGCTGAAGCAGTCAGGAATGAGAGGGGGGGGGGGGGTGGATAGAGGAGTGGGGGGACAGAGGGAGAGGGAGGGAGACAGAGAGAGAGAAAGGGAAAAACAGAGAGAGAAAGGGAGACAGAAAGAGGGGGAGGTAAACAGAGAGAGAGAGGGAGGGAGACAGAGAGAGAGACAGCGGGATGGGGGGAGACAGGAGAGACTGTCTGGGAGGTGAAAACCCACCTTTCCCAGGCTCCTCTCCACCTTACGGAAGCATTTGTTGAGAGACAAGTTGTGGCGCACCGAGTTCTTCCAGCCAGTAGGGGCGCTGGAGAAGTATGGGAAGTGCTGCAGGATCCAGCCGTAGATGTCCTTCACAGGCAGGGACTTGCTGGGGGATTGTTCTATGGCCATGTAGATGAGCAGGGAGAAGGAGAAGGGGGGTTTGGCCTTCAGCGCATCTCTCTCACCCCCCCTACCCTGGGACGAGCTAGGGGATGCTGAGGGGCCCCGTGCCCCCGAATCCCCCTCAATATCAAAAAGCGGGCTGGGGCTGGCAAGGGCCTCCGGGCCCCCTGGGGCCCCTAAGGTGAAGTTCTGCAGCAGGTTCTCGTGGAGCCAGTTCAGGTTGGTGAGCTCCTCATCCTCTCCTGCCTTATCCACAGAGGTGGCCGATGGGCTGGAGGCACTGTCCCCCTCAGGAAGAGACACGGCCCCCCATGCAGCCCCCTGCTCCTGGGGGGCTGGACTTTCTGCTTTCTTATCAGGAGACATCCCAGTGATAGGACCCATTAACCCAGGAGGGTCTGGATAGGGGAGAGAGAGGGGGGGAGAGGAAAGGGAGGGGGAGAGAGGAGAGAGAGGGGGGGAGAGGAGAGGGAGGGGGAGAGAGGAGAGGGAGGGGGGAGAGGAAAGGGAGGGGGAGAGAGGAGAGGGAGGGGGAGAGAGGAGAGGGAGGGGGGGAGAGGAGAGGGAGGGGGAGAGAAGAGAGGGAGGGGGAGAGAGGACAGATGGTTAGAGAAGAGATCCTTGTCATCTTTTCATAATGATGGAACGTCCACATTAGGCTGGTGCCAATAAGAGGTGGGAGCAAGTAACATGCCACACCCTTTCCCCACTGAGGCCACACCCTTTCCCCACTGAGACCACACCCCTTCTTCTTTGCCCCTGAGGCCACACCCCTTCAATCATGCAGACACACCCCTCCAGTCCTCCCTCCCCCTTATCTCTAGTGGAAAGGCTCCTCTGATCCTTCTCTCCTAATCTCCTCCCCTCCCCTCCCTCATCTCCAGTTGAGGGTCATTGATCACCTCAAGATTCTCAAATAACTCCACTCCTTCAAGACACTCACTCATTCTTACTCTCCCCCCCACCATCCATCTCTCTATAGTTCTTATCAGATTCAGATTACTTTATTTATCCCGGGGGAAACTTCTTCGCTGCAATGGCACACTATCTATCACTATCTATCACTATCTATCACTATCTATCACTATCTATCACTATCTATCACTATCTATCACTATCTATCACTATCTATTTTGCAGTTCAGGTTTTAATAAAAACTGTTTGGTTCAACAAGTGGAAATTATGTAATGACACGAGTTCTATGGCCACATTATTGTAATGATCATTTATGGTCTCTAAGTTATCGCCAACACTTTTCCCATCAGACTGATTACAGTAACACTACAAATCAAGATGCATCAGCCGAAACCAGTATGGCTGCCATTACATAGTCACAGTGTGTCCCTGGTGCTTTCTGCTTGTGTTGGATGCCTGCGTGTTGCTGGTCAGTAGAAACAGGAAGGCTGGTCAGTTGCTGGGAGACCATGATGCTGTCTGTATGGACGGTACTGCATCTGTCATGACAACCAGGCCAGCACTTTAATTAGGAGAGCAGCTCTGAACAGCATAACCAATGGCAGATGAGGCTTGGCTCTGCCACCCAATCACCAGCCAGCATCCAGTACATTTACCCAGCGAGAACAGGCTAGTGTGCTGCTACTGAGTACGAGTCTGATCCACAACCCAGACCGCATGGAGGGGGGAGGGGAGGATGGAGGGGGGAGGGGAGGATGGAGGGGGGGCCTTGGTTTGACTGAGAGTTGAGTTTTAGAGAACCTAGGGAGGGAGGGAGGGAGGGAGGGAGGGAGGGGAGTCACACAGGGACACATCATCCCTGCTGCTGTTATCCAGAGGAACTGGGTCAATCTCTGGATCTCAGTTAGAGGGGGGAGGGAGAAAGACCAGGGAATGCAGTTTAAAAAGGGAGAGATGCACACTGCTAAAGCCATCCAAAAAGACAGAGAGACAGACAGGAGAGACAGACAGAGAAAGAGAGAGAAACAGAAAGAGAGAGACAGGGAAGAGAAGGTAAGAGCCATGGAAACCGTATATTAATAAATAATTCATGTTTATGGAGGATGAATCATAACTCACAGCAAAGCAGAGCAATCAGACAGGCTGGGGGAGGAGCCTGCTGCAGTCACACACACTGGGGGGAGGAGCCTGCTGCACTCACGCACACTGGGGGGAGGAGCCTGCTGCACTCACGCACACTGGGGGGAGGAGCCTGCTGCAGTCACACACACTGGGGGGAGGAGCCTGCTGCAGTCACACACACTGGGGGGAGGAGCCTGCTGCAGTCACACACACTGGGGGGAGGAGCCTGCTGCAGTTCCCCTCCTCACCTGTGCCTCTCTCCTCCCCCCCCCCCCCCCCTGCCCCCCCACACACACCAGCCAGTATGCTCAATTTAAATTTGAACAGTGAAAGGATAGTAGATGAAACTATTGCTTTTCAACGCAATTACAAATGATCATCTCAGTTATGATTATCGTCATTACTGTCCTCTTATCTAGAAGCCTGAAGGCCACCTGCACGCTCAGAATAATGGCCCTCTGGTCACAGCTGAGGAGACACGCCGTTAATGGGCTTAACGAGTCCATTAGGGATGACTGAGGCTAGCTGGCTAGCATGGTGACTGGTGTTCACTGGAGCTAGCTGGCTAGCATGGTGACTGGTGTTCACTGGAGCTAGCTGGCTAGCATGGTGACTGGTGTTCACTGGAGCTAGCTGGCTAGCATGGTGACTGGTGTTCACTGGAGCTAGCTGGCTAGCATGGTGACTGGTGTTCACTGGAGCTAGCTGGCTAGCATGGTGACTGGTGTTCACTGGAGCTAGCTGGCTAGCATGGTGACTGGTGTTCACTGGAGCTAGCTGGCTAGCATGGTGACTGGTGTTCACTGGAGCTAGCTGGCTAGCATGGTGACTGGTGTTCACTGGAGCTAGCTGGCTAGCATGGTGACTGGTGTTCACTGGAGCTAGCTGGCTAGCATGGTGACTGGTGTTCACTGGAGCTAGCTGGCTAGCATGGTGACTGGTGTTCACTGGAGCTAGATGGCTAGCATGGCGACTGGTGTTCACTGGAGCTAGCTGGCTAGCATGGTGACTGGTGTTCACTGAGGCTAGCTAGCTAGCATGGTGACTGGTGTTCACTGGAGCTAGCTAGCTAGCATGGTGACTGGTGTAAGTAAGAATCAACTTATCAGTTTTGATCAACAAGCCATGTGCATTGCAGACAAACGTACTAGCTGTTTGCAAACATGTGCCAACGCATTTGCTGAAAACTATCAGAAAATCCAATCTGATGTGAACAAGTGCCTCTGGGTTTGGAGGTTTGCATGTGTTAGAAAGTGTGTGTGTGTGTGAGAGAGAGAGGGTGTGTGTAAAACAGAGTGAAAGAGTGTGTGTGGGAGAGAGAGAGGGTGTCTGTAGGAGTGAGTGAAATAGAGTGTTGTGTAGGCCAGAATGAGAGAGTGGTTAGGAGAGTACAAGTGTGTGTGTGTGTGTAGGAGAGAGTGTGTGTTTGTAGGAGAGAGTGAAAAAGTGTGTGTAGGAAAGAGTGAAAGAGACAGTGTGTGTGTGTGTTGGAGAGTGTGTGAAGGAGAGTGAAAGAGAGATTGTGTGTATGTAGGAGAAAGTGAAAGAAAGAGGAGAGAGAGAGTGTGTGTGTGTGTCCTAATGTAGATCAATACAGTGGAAGTGCTGAGACAGCAGTCTGCTTCAATTCTGCTTCAGCCTAAAGTCCAGAACAACAACAACCTCACAGAGAGACAGATGGGAGAGAGAGATAGGGAGGGAGAGGAGAGAAAGAGAGAGAGAGATAGGGAGGGAGAGGAGAGAAAGAGAAAGAGAGAGAGATAGGGAGGGAGAGGAGAGAAAGAAAGAGAGAGAGATAGGGAGGGAGAGGAGAGAAAGAGAGAGAAGAGAGAGGAGAGGAGAGAGAGAGAGAGAGAGAGAGAGAGAGAGAGAGAGAGAGAGGGGGAGAGGGAGAGAGGGAGAGGAGAGAAAGAGAGAGAGAAAAACTCCTCTCAGGGTTGTGGCTCTACTTGTCTAACTGGTAGCTGGTTGGTATGTTACATTTACATTTATTCATTCATCAGTCGCTTGCAAAGCAACTTCCAAGATAGCTTTACAAAAGAGCATCGGCCACTGATCACAAAACAACAAAAAGTGCCAAAGAGAAGAACCACAAGAGCATTCAGTTAAACAAGTTACAATTAACATGAACCTCAAACGTGCAATAGTGTACCTGTAGGAAAGCAAGTAATAACTAGAGTGTCCACATTTCTGTGTAAATTGTGAGGGTGATATTGTGGCTGCCCAGCTGCCCACAGACTCCTGGTGTTTACTGACTTCAAACCATTCAGTGTCTTTACATAGTTTTTAGACACTAAAGAATAAGAACAATTATGTACGTTGTTGAACTAGTCCCATTATCTGGTGACCATAATTATAATTCCTGGAGAGTAAGCATTAGTTGTTTTTATGTGAATAAAACAACCACACAACCTATGTAACTATGTATAAATGTTGTGGAATTAGGACAGACACCATTAGAATAATCTGGTTCATATTTGAGATTTTTGGACAAACGTGTTTTGAGAGTTTATGATGTGTTTGATGCTATTTTCAGAGATAAGACAGTTTATATAATTTTATTTTACATTTAATTGAAAAAGTAAAGGGTGTGGAAGTATATCAGACATTATTAAAAAAAATATGTTGTATGTTTGACATTTTATAATGAAATGAATATTAAAAGAATCATACTTTTTCAAAATGCTGTGGATAGTTTTCACCCGGTCCCTAACGTGACGCTGCTGTTTTCCAAATGTGAGAGGAATGTTGAATATGAACCTCACTAGGAAAATGTTACTTTTCTGAATGTACTGTGTCACATAAGTGTTTATCTCACATCCCATTCTCTATACAGTCAAATACAGTTCAGCCCCAAAGCGGTGAGGGGGGCAGCAAGTGATCAGGGGGGCAAGATCGATTTGGTCTAATTTAGGTGACTGCGCGAATCTGACCCCATTAAATTGTCCTATGAGTTATCCAGTAGAGCTGGCAAACGATGCTAGACTAACATTTTGACATGACGTAGTAGTATGTAGTCCAAATATTGACCAAGTTTAAGGGGTGGGAAAATAATAAATAATATTTATGTCAGATTAAAATAGGTTAGGCTATTGCCAAAGGCAAGCACATCCTAATAATATACCTCACAGTGAGGACAAGGATTTCCAAATCGGTTACAACTGGTCAACAAGACCAACAAGTCCTTCAATAAGAGTCACTGTGATCTTGGAGAAAACTAACATCACGTCCAGCAGTCATTCCTAGGTACTGTTACTGCTACTGGAAAAAATGCATCTTAAGCTTTGTTAGGCTGGTTGATGTGTTAGGGTACTTGTCTGACTGGTTGGTGGCTTATGCTGGTCTGTGTGTGCATGGCCCTAGTCTGGAGGTCTGTGTGTGCAGGGCCCTAGTCTGGAGGTCTGTGTGTGCAGGGCCCAGTCTGGAAGACTGTGTGTGCAGGGGCCCAGTTTGGAGGTCTGTGTGTGCATGGCCCTAGTCAGCAGGACTGTGTGTGCAGGGCCCCAGTCTGGAAGTCTGTGTGTGCAGGGCCCCAGTTTGGAAGACTGTGTGTGCAGGGCCCCAGTCTGGAGGTCTGTGTGTGCATGGCCCTAGTCAGCAGGACTGTGTGTGGAGGGCCCCAGTCTGGAAGACTGTGTGTGCAGGGCCCCAGTCTGGAAGACTGTGTGTGCAGGGCCCCAGTCTGGAGGTCTGTGTGTGCAGGGCCCCAGTCTGGAGGTCTGTGTGTGCAGGGCCCCAGTCTGGAGGACTGTGTGTGCAGGGCCCCAGTCTGGAGGTCTGTGTGTGCAGGGCCCCAGTCTGGAGGTCTGTGTGTGCAGGGCCCCAGTCTGGAGGTCTGTGTGTGCAGGGCCCCAGTCTGGAGGACTGTGCGTGCAGGGCCCCAGTTTGGAAGACTGTGTGTGCAGGGCCCCAGTTTGGAGGACTGTGTGTGCAGGGCCCCAGTTTGGAAGACTGTGTGTGCAGGGCCCAAGTCTGGAGGACTGTGTGTGCAGGGCCCCAGTTTGGAAGACTGTGTGTGCAGGGCCCCAGTCTGGAGGTCTGTGTGTGCAGGGCCCCAGTTTGGAGGTCTGTGTGTGCAGGGCCCCAGTTTGGAAGACTGTGTGTGCAGGGCCCCAGTCTGGAGGTCTGTGTGTGCAGTCAGGCTGCTGCTCTCCTCACTGTGTTGGATGTTTCACAATAACAGCTCTCAGGAAACGGCACCACGAGGAAACACTGCTGTCTGAGGAGGAAGTTCATTAGTTTCATAGGCAGATATGAGCAGTGCACGCACACACACACACACACACACCCAACACTAATGTGTACAGTGAGACAGAGGGCTGTCTGTGTTGATTGTACCACAGCAGTAATGGTACGCACCCTTGTCAATAAAAACACCACAACCACACCAGAGTGGATCCTCATTGGCTGACTAAAAGCAGGGCCTCATTGGCTGGTCAGCCCGTATCAAACTCCCCTACCCTCCACCAGGTCAGTCAGTCAGTCAACGCTCCAATAACAAGTTCCTGCCTACATGACAGCTCTAGCTCTTTCATGATAGCAGGGTCTGAGCTAGCTCTATCAGGATAGCAGGGTCTGAGCTAGCTCTACTATGATAGCAGGGTCTGAGCTAGCTCTACTATGATAGCAGGGTCTGAGCTAGCTCTATCATGACAGCAGGGTCTGAGCTAGCTCTATCAGGATAGCAGCAGGGTCTGAGCTAGCTCTATCATGATAGCAGGGTCTGAGCTAGCTCTATCATGACAGCAGGGTCTGAGCTAGCTCTATCATGATAGCAGGGTCTGAGCTAGCTCTTTCATGATAGCAGGGTCTGAGCTAGCTCTATCATGATAGCAGGGTCTGAGCTAGCTCTATCATGATAGCAGGGTCTGAGCTAGCTCTATCATGACAGCAGGGTCTGAGCTAGCTCTATCAGGATAGCAGGGTTTGAGCTAGCTCTATCATGACAGCAGGGTCTGAGCTAGCTCTATCAGGATAGCAGGGTCTGAGCTAGCTCTTTCATGATAGCAGGGTCTGAGCTAGCTCTATCATGATAGCAGGGTCTGAGCTAGCTCTATCATGACAGCAGGGTCTGAGCTAGCTCTACTATGATAGCAGGGTCTGAGCTAGCTCTATCATGATAGCAGGGTCTGAGCTAGCTCTATCATGATAGCAGGGTCTGAGCTAGCTCTATCATGACAGCAGGGTCTGAGCTAGCTCTACTATGATAGCAGGGTCTGAGCTAGCTCTATCAGGATAGCAGGGTCTGAGCTAGCTCTACTATGATAGCAGGGTCTGAGCTAGCTCTATCATGATAGCAGGGTCTGAGCTAGCTCTATCATGATAGCAGGGTCTGAGCTAGCTCTACTATGATAGCAGGGTCTGAGCTAGCTCTACTATGATAGCAGGGTCTGAGCTAGCTCTATCATGACAGCAGGGTCTGAGCTAGCTCTATCATGACAGCAGGGTCTGAGCTAGCTCTATCAGGATAGCAGCAGGGTCTGAGCTAGCTCTATCAGGATAGCAGGGTCTGAGCTAGCTTTATCATGATAGCAGGGTCTGAGCTAGCTCTATCAGGATAGCAGGGTTTGAGCTAGCTCTATCAGGATAGCAGGGTCTGAGCTAGCTCTACAATGATAGCAGGGTCTGAGCTAGCTCTACTATGATAGCAGGGTCTGAGCTAGCTCTATCATGACAGCAGGGTCTGAGCTAGCTCTATCAGGATAGCAGCAGGGTCTGAGCTAGCTCTATCAGGATAGCAGGGTTTGAGCTAGCTCTATCATGACAGCAGGGTCTGAGCTAGCTCTATCATGACAGCAGGGTCTGAGCTAGCTCTATCAGGATAGCAGGGTCTGAGCTAGCTCTACTATGATAGCAGGGTCTGAGCTAGCTCTATCATGATAGCAGGGTCTGAGCTAGCTCTATCATGATAGCAGGGTCTGAGCTAGCTCTACTATGATAGCAGGGTCTGAGCTAGCTCTATCATGATAGCAGGGTCTGAGCTAGCTCTACTATGATAGCAGGGTCTGAGCTAGCTCTATCATGACAGCAGGGTCTGAGCTAGCTCTATCATGATAGCAGGGTCTGAGCTAGCTCTACTATGATAGCAGGGTCTGAGCTAGCTCTATCATGATAGCAGGGTCTGAGCTAGCTCTACTATGATAGCAGGGTCTAAACTAGCTCTATCATGACAGCAGGGTCTGAGCTAGCTCTATCATGACAGCAGGGTCTGAGCTAGCTCTATCAGGATAGCAGCAGGGTCTGAGCTAGCTCTATCAGGATAGCAGGGTCTGAGCTAGCTCTATCAGGATAGCAGGGTCTGAGCTAGCTCTATCAGGATAGCAGGGTCTGAGCTAGCTCTATCAGGATAGCAGGGTTTGAGCTAGCTCTATCAGGATAGCAGGGTCTGAGCTAGCTCTACAATGATAGCAGGGTCTGAGCTAGCTCTATCATGATAGCAGGGTCTGAGCTAGCTCTATCAGGATTGCTGCAGGGTCTGAGCTAGCTCTATCAGGATAGCAGGGTCTGAGCTAGCTCTATCAGGATAGCAGGGTCTGAGCTAGCTCTATCATGATAGCAGGGTCTGAGCTAGCTCTACTATGATAGCAGGGTCTGAGCTAGCTCTATCATGATAGCAGGGTCTGAGCTAGCTCTACTATGATAGCAGGGTCTGAGCTAGCTCTATCATGACAGCAGGGTCTGAGCTAGCTCTATCAGGATAGCAGCAGGGTCTGAGCTAGCTCTATCAGGATAGCAGGGTCTGAGCTAGCTCTATCAGGATAGCAGGGTCTGAGCTAGCTCTATCAGGATAGCAGGGTTTGAGCTAGCTCTATCAGGATAGCAGGGTCTGAGCTAGCTCTACAATGATAGCAGGGTCTGAGCTAGCTCTATCATGATAGCAGGGTCTGAGCTAGCTCTATCAGGATTGCTGCAGGGTCTGAGCTAGCTCTATCAGGATAGCAGGGTCTGAGCTAGCTCTATCAGGATAGCAGGGTCTGAGCTAGCTCTATAGGACACACACACAGACACAAACACACACACAGGTCTTCCTGGCTGTCCCACTGCCATGTCCATTAAACAGACTGTTTATTCAGCCAGGAGGAGCTGCACAAAGGTCCATTGTGTTGTTGACACCCAGGGTGCACACACACACACACAGTCAGGAGAGGCCCAGCCTTCCCCCACATTATCATCAGACTCACTAGGCCTGGGGGGCATCTGGAGAGGTAGGCAGGGTGGGGTGTAGGGAGGGGTGCAGGGTGTAGGGTGGGGTGCAGGGTAGGGTGTAGGGAGGGGTGTAGGGAGGGGTGCAGGGTGTAGGGTGGGGTGCAGGGTAGGGTGTAGGGAGGGGTGTAGGGAGGGGTGCAGGGTGTAGGGTGGGGTGCAGGGTGTAGGGTGCAGGGTAGGGTGTAGGGAGGGGTGCAGGGAGGGGTGTAGGGAGGGGTGCAGGGTGGGGTGCAGGGTGGGGTGCAGGGTAGGGCTGTAGGGAGGGGTGCAGGGTGTAGGGAGGGGTGTAGGGAGGGGTGTAGGGTAGGGTGCAGGGTGGGGTGTAGGGTGTAGGGAGGGGTGCAGGGTGTAGGGAGGGGTGCAGGGTGGGGTGTAGGGTAGGGTGCAGGGTGGGGTGTAGGGTGTAGGGAGGGGTGTAGGGTGTAGGGAGGGGTGCAGGGAGGGGTGCAGGGTGTAGGGAGGGGTGCAGGGTGTAGGGAGGGGTGCAGGGTGTAGGGAGGGGTGCAGGGTGTAGGGAGGGGTGCAGGGTGTAGGGAGGGGTGCAGGGTGTAGGGAGGGGTGCAGGGTGTAGGGAGGGGTGCAGGGAGCAGCACAGCAGCACAGTAAGACAGCTACACTCCCCAGCTCAGCTCTTTCTGTTGGGACAGCAGCACTTGTTACTGGGGGCCTGGGGGGCATCATGAACAAGCCAACATGCTATTACAAGGGAAGAGTGCTACATTTGCAACCCAAATTCACATAAACCGCCTATATTTGATTACTGCACTCTGATGTCACGTAACCAAGACAACCAAGGCGGGGCAGCATCGGGGGCCTGCCCCCCTCTCCACCTCCCCCTTTCTCCCTCTCTACCTCCCCCTCACAACCGTTTCTTCCTCCCCTTTCTCCCCCCCCCCACCCCTTGTCTCTTGCAAGAGAACAGCTGGAAGAAGAGGAGAAAGATGAGTGAGGAGAGCAGTCACCTCCAAACAAAGACCAGATCCATTAAACACAGTCACCTCCAAACAAAGACCAGATCCATTAAACACAGTCACCTCCAAACAAAGACCAGATCCATTAAACACAGTCACCTCCAAACAAAGACCAGATCCATTAAACACAGTCACCTCCAAACAAAGACCAGATCCATTAATCACAGTCACCTCCAAACAAAGACCAGATCCATTAAACACAGTCACCTCCAAACAAAGACCAGATCCATTAAACACAGTCACCTCCAAACAAAGACCAGATCCATTAAACACAGTCACCTCCAAACAAAGACCAGATCCATTAAACACAGTCACCTCCAAACAAAGACCAGATCCATTAAACACAGTCACCTCCAAACAAAGACCAGATCCATTAAACACAGTCACCTCCAAACAAAGACCAGATCCATTAAACACAGTCACCTCCAAACAAAGACCAGATCCATTAAACACAGTCACCTCCAAACAAAGACCAGATCCATTAAACACAGTCACCTCCAAACAAAGACCAGATCCATTAAACACAGTCACCTCCAAACAAAGACCAGATCCATTAAACACAGTCACCTCCAAACAAAGACCAGATCCATTAAACACAGTCACCTCCAAACAAAGACCAGATCCATTAATCACAGTCACCTCCAAACAAAGACCAGATTCATTAAACACAGTCACCTCCAAACAAAGACCAGATCCATTAAACACAGTCACCTCCAAACAAAGACCAGATCCATTAATCACAGTCACCTCCAAACAAAGACCAGATTCATTAAACACAGTCACCTCCAAACAAAGACCAGATCCATTAAACACAGTCACCTCCAAACAAAGACCAGATCCATTAAACACAGTCACCTCCAAACAAAGACCAGATCCATTAAACACAGTCACCTCCAAACAAAGACCAGATCCATTAAACACAGTCACCTCCAAACAAAGACCAGATCCATTAAACACAGTCACCTCCAAACAAAGACCAGATCCATTAAACACAGTCACCTCCAAACAAAGACCAGATCCATTAAACACAGTCACCTCCAAACAAAGACCAGATCCATGGAAGGATGAGGAAGATGAGGAGGAGGTGAGATGAGGAGGGGAGGATGAGGAGAGGAGGTGGGATGAGGAAAGGACCAGATGTCAGTAGGACAGAGTCCGTAACCCTGTACAGTGTGTAAGAGGAAATGGCTTCTTTATGATTTCACATCCTTGTTGTGTTGCTTCGTTTAAGTCTAGCTGTTCCTCTTCAAAGGCAGATGGGAACATCCAACGCAACATACAAATTGTACATAAGAAAAGTTCAGCAAAATATCAGTGTCAATGAACATGGCCAGACAGTCAACACAATTAACATCACAACATCCCAAAATAACTTATTCTGTCTCTCAACCCAACATGTTGGACCTGCATGTCCTGCCTCACCTCACACCTCACCAGCAGGCCAGCTGGTACCAGCTGATGTCTAACCCTGTACCAGCTGATGTCTGACCCTGTACCAGGTGACCCTGTACCAGCTGATGTCTGACCCTGTACCAGGTGACCCTGTACCAGCTGATGTCTAACCCTGTACCAGGTGACCCTGTACCAGCTGATGTCTGACCCTGTACCAGCTGATGTCTGACCCTGTACCAGGTGACCCTGTACCAGCTGATGTCTGACCCTGTACCAGCTGATGTCTGACCCTGTACCAGGTGACCCTGTACCAGCTGATGTCTGACCCTGTACCAGGTGACCCTGTACCAGCTGATGTCTAACCCTGTACCAGGTGACCCTGTACCAGCTGATGTCTGACCCTGTACCAGCTGATGTCTGACCCTGTACCAGGTGACCCTGTACCAGCTGATGTCTGACCCTGTACCAGCTGATGTCTGACCCTGTACCAGGTGACCCTGTACCAGCTGATGTCTAACCCTGTACCAGGTGACCCTGTACCAGCTGATGTCTAACCCTGTACCAGGTGACCCTGTACCAGCTGATGTCTGACCCTGTACCAGCTGATGTCTGACCCTGTACCAGGTGACCCTGTACCACCTGATGTCTGACCCTGTACCAGCTGATACCAATACCAGTGAAATTCTCTAATTATATATACAAATACACTTACTGAACAACTCATTTGTTCACAGTAATCTACCAATAGCTAAGACTGTAGCATCCTTATGACAACAAAAGAGCATTAATACACTTACAAGGCATGCAGGTCAAAAGGTATAAACAAGCATGTGGAGACTGAGTGGAGATGAGCAAACTCAGCAGATGACTTAGAGAACCCTTAAAATATAGATCTCCACTTGAGTATATTTTATAAGTAGAAAGACTGTATTCAACAGAACATTTTACTATACATCCCAAATTTCAGCAAAACATTAGGGTGTGAAATACTGCTAAATATGGTACAGATCACCAGTATTACCAATACAGACACTTTTAAGGTATCTTGTTGGGGGAGGGAGCTTGGTAAAGCCATTTGGACAGCCTACTATCAGAGTTTTGTACTCAATGTCGAGAGGAGAAACTGAAACTTGATCTCATCAAGTATCGATCAATACTGATACCAACATTGATATTAATACTATCGATACTTTATAATGATCCACCCACCACTAAATGTGCACCATAATGCAAATCACTCACACAAACAGCCCTAAAGGACACACAAACACACAGCCCTATGGGACACACAGACACATAGGACACGCACACAGCTCTATAGGACGGACACACACACACACAACCATATAGGACACACACACACACACAACCCTATAGGACACAAACACACACACAGCCATATAGGACACACAACACACACACAGTCCTATAGGACACACAACACACACACACAGTCCTATAGGACACACAACACACACACACAGTCCTATAGGACACACAACACACACACACAGTCCTATAGGACACACAACACACACACACAGTTCTATAGGACACACCTAGCTTCACACCCTACCTGGTCAGAGTCCAATAGCAGTCATAGGTAGATGAAGGTGGGGCCCCTAGCATGTTACCTGTTAACCTTGGGGAGTCATGTGGCTCAGCGGTTAAGGCATTGGGCTGGTGATTGGATGGTTGCAGGTTTGATTCCTGGCTGTGGCTGCGTAACGCTGTGTCCTTGGGCAAAGCACTTCACCCTACTTGCCTCAGGGTGATTGTCCCTGTACTTGCTGTACATCACTCTGGATAAGAGCGTCTGATAAATGACTAAATGTAACCTTAAATCTGTGGTCCAGGACTACATGAACAAGCTCATCACAGTTAGAGCTTCCTGCCTGCTGAAAGAATCCAGGACAAGGAGGTGAATGTATGACAACCTGGCACATTCACCTGTCAGGTACCACACCTGTACACAAGAGTTGTGTACACACCTCCTCCTCCTCGCCCCATCACACACCTCCTCCTCCTCACCCTGAAGCCCCTCACACCTCCTCCTCACCCTGAAGCCCCTCACACCTCCTCCTCCTCACCCTGCAGCCCCCCACACACCTCCTCCTCCTCACCCTGCAGCCCCTCACACCTCCTCCTCCTCACCCTGCAGCCCCTCACACCTCCTCCTCCTCCTCACCCTGCAGCCCCTCACACCTCCTCCTCCTCACCCTGCAGCCCCCCACACACCTCCTCCTCCTCACCCTGCAGCCCCCCACACACCTCCTCCTCCTCACCCTGCAGCCCCTCACACACCTCCTCCTCACCCTGCAGCCCCTCACACCTCCTCCTCCTCCTCACCCTGCAGCCCCTCACACCTCCTCCTCACCCTGAAGCCCCTCACACCTCCTCCTCCTCACCCTGCAGCCCCCCACACACCTCCTCCTCCTCACCCTGCAGCCCC
Source organism: Protosalanx chinensis (assembly GCA_030340685.1). Classification (NCBI taxonomy): domain Eukaryota; kingdom Metazoa; phylum Chordata; class Actinopteri; order Osmeriformes; family Salangidae; genus Protosalanx; species Protosalanx chinensis. The sequence goes on from CM059321.1 coordinate 17,791,795, forward strand.
TCACACCTCCTCCTCCTCACCCTGCAGCCCCTCACACCTCCTCCTCCTCCTCACCCTGCAGCCCCTCACACCTCCTCCTCCTCACCCTGCAGCCCCCCACACACCTCCTCCTCCTCACCCTGCAGCCCCCCACACACCTCCTCCTCCTCACCCTGCAGCCCCTCACACACCTCCTCCTCACCCTGCAGCCCCTCACACCTCCTCCTCCTCCTCACCCTGCAGCCCCTCACACCTCCTCCTCCTCACCCTGCAGCCCCTCACACCTCCTCCTCCTCCTCACCCTGCAGCCCCTCACACCTCCTCCTCCTGTTGGTCACCCTGCACCCTCATACAGTCGCTAGCTACATATCTGGAAGGTATAAATAACCCGGTTAGGAGAGGGAAAATGTCCTGCTATTTAGAGGACCTGAATAACGTCCTCCACTGATCTCATACCTCTGTACACACACAGCAGATGGTACAACACACACACCATCTACCACAGTTTAGCGGGCCTCACACACACTCACACACTCACACACAGGCAGTAAAACCTGGGACAGGTTGACCGCATCTCTCTTTTTCCCTCATTTAACTGACTGTCACCCCCCAAAAAGACATAACTAGGCCTCCTATTACCACAGCCTCTAGTCACACTGAGCCTCCTGTTACCACAGCCTCTTATCACACTGAGCCTCCTATTACCACAGCCTCTAATCACACAAAACTTCCTGTTACCATAGCCTCTAATCACACTGAGCCTCCTATTACCCTAGCCTCTAATCACACAAAACTTCCTGTTACCACAGCCTCTAATTACACTGGACCTTACTACCATAGCCTCTAATCACACTGGGCCTGTTACCATAGCCTCTAATCACACTGGGCCTGTTACCATAGCCTCTAATCACACTGGGCCTGTTACCATAGCCTCTAATCACACTGGGCTAACATAGACAAACACTCATTTTCTGTGTAATATCACATTCTTGATACCTAAAGGTGTGAATTAAAAACAAACAGTGAAGCCACTTCTGTGATCCACAAACATCTGTGCTATTACTCCATTAGAGGCCATTTACATTCAGCTGAATAAAGGGTTATTATCGCTACATTATTTTAATTTAGGCGTCTGTTTAAATAGTTTAAAACAGCGTTAACTGTCAAATATAAGTTCCCTAAATTTCGGAGAAAAAACGTAAATATGTGATTTAATCTTTCGATCCGTCTATAAACCTCGTGCCATGAGCCTCGTGCCTCGCGAGGTTTGCTCTGCAGCCCCCAGCACGTGCTTCATCCAGAGTTCACTAAACACGCATTTAAACAAACATTTACACACATTTAAACATACATTTAAACACACACAACGCCGTTTCATTTGACCAAGAACTGTCGTTCAAATGACTTCATATAGAAGTGGTTAAACGCGGAGCTGCATATTAACCTCTGGATTAGAAAGTTGCTCCACATTCAGCGGATCTCTGCGTGTTAAACAACAACGGAAACACGACTGAATTCATCGCCCTAACCTTAACCCTAACCCATATCCCGACTATTCACGCTTTATAACATTCAAGTTCAAAAGTTTTCAGGAAAAACAACAATGTCGATAGATACACGTCATGACTACGACGGTGGGATGATTTAACATTGTGAAGTGAAGAGTTTCTGACCCGCAGAAAAGCTGTTCAGGAATGAAACATTGTGATGAAGCAACACACAAGAGCACTAAGCATTCATGTTCCTGCCATCACACACTGGAACACACTGTAACACACTGTAACACACTGTAACACACTGTAACACACTGTAACACACTGTAACACACTGTAACACACTGTAACACACTGTAACACACTGTAACACCAGCAGCACAACTGGAAACATTGTTGCCAAATTCTCGACGACAAAATAAGTTTCCTGTGGCTGAAGTTAGCATAGCAGCTAACCATCCTCATGAGTTACATTGGAGCTACATTAGAGCAGAAAGCTGTAAGAAGGCTGAACAACCTCACAACAACAACAGGACCAACATTCAGGTACCGAGAGGAGCAGGAGGGAGGAGGGAGGGAGGGCAGGAGGGAGGGAGGGCAGGAGGGAGGGCAGGAGGGAGGGAGGGCAGGAGGGAGGGCAGGAGGGAGGGCAGGCTGCAGGAGGGGGGACAGGGTGCAGGAGGGAGGGCAGTAGAGAGGGCAGGAGGGAGGGCAGTAGGGAGGGCAGGCTGCTGGGTCTGACCATGCTGCCTGCCTTATCTCTGTCCGCCAGCCACTCTCACTAACACACACGCCTGTTCAGATTACGTCAAAGAATCGACAAGAGACAAATAAGATACTCTACCGAACAACAAAGACGTTTTTAAAGTACTTACATTCATACACGCCTTTAAAGCGGAGCGCCTGTTGTGTGTTCAGTCCGTGCAGCTTCACAATGTCACAGATCAGCAGCTGCTTCCTCCCTGCACGCAGCGCGCGCCGCACAGCAACGCTACCAAACCCCTTTCTCGTTGCTAAGGCAACACACACCACTTCAGCCAATCACAGCCCCTCCCTCTCCATATCCCCTGGCAACTGCCGCAGCGCAGACGCACAGGAACCGCGCACGCACGCGGCTGTTCTGTCTCGCGTTGCTTTTTATACTTGAGTCCTCGTAGCCCAGATTCATGGCGAATCGTAGTCTGCTTTTCAAAGCAACCTTATTTTGGGGGGGTTAGTATCGTTGTCGCCCCATATTCAACAAAAACGCAAATGAGAAAACCTAACATTAGACGAGTGATTGTGGAAGGAGAGGGTCGAGATGACGTAATGGTGAAGAGAACACGTTGTCTTGTGGACATTACAAATAGTCAGCGGGAACATCTTATATGACAAGGCTAATTTAACCACTTAATTTGACTGATACTTGGTACATAATCCTCCGCTCAGAAGTGCAGTGTGTTTGCGCCTGTGTTTGTGTGAGTGAGAGTGTAGCGATGTCCATCTGTCATTCCTCTCTAGACTGACTGGTGTCTTAACAGCAGAGTATCTCACCCACATGTGACTGAGCCACATCAGTGCTGTTGTTATTGTAGCTCTACAGTAAGAAACAAGCCCTCCAACACAGACTGACAAACAGTCTGACTGACTGACCAACACACAGACTGACAAACAGTCTGACTGACTGACCAACACACAGACTGACTAAATGACACAATTTGTTTGACTATCAGACTGATCCGATTGAAGAGCTATATCTTCTGTCCCATGTTAATTTCAGGCTTCTTTAAATGATACTACTGAGACTGTGTTCATATCCTCCTACTGCCCTGCTTAAACATGCACACACACACACACACACACACACACACACACACACACTCTCTCTCTGTGCCTGCTTCCCTGACTAACTGGTTTAACTGGCTCTCCAGTCAGTTTGGTTTCAACAGAACAGCACAAATTCATCTGTTGACTTTTTATCTGAATGTCAGAACAAACTACTCACCTGTGTGTGTGTGTGTGTGTGTTGTGCATGAATCCCTGTCAGCCTACCCTCATAGTCTCCTGGCCCCTACCCTCCTAGTCCACTGGCCCCTGGCCTCCTAGTCCCCTACCCTCCTAGTCCCCTGGCCCCTGGCCTCCTAGTCCCCTGGCCCCTACTCTCCTAGTCCCCTGGCCCCTGGCCTCCTAGTCCCCTACCCTCCTAGTCTCCTGGCCCCTACCCTCATAGTCCCCTGGCCCCTACTCTCCTAGTCCCCTGGCCCCTACCCTCCTAGTCCCCTGGCCCCTGGCCTCCTAGTCCCCTACCCTCCTAGTCTCCTGGCCCCTACTCTCCTAGTCCCCTGGCCCCTACCCTCCTAGTCCCCTGGCCCCTGGCCTCCTAGTCCCCTACCCTCCTAGTCTCCTGGCCCCTACCCTCATAGTCCCCTGGCCCCTACTCTCCTAGTCCCCTGGCCCCTACCCTCCTAGTCCCCTGGCCCCTGGCCTCCTAGTCCCCTACCCTCCTAGTCTCCTGGCCCCTACCCTCATAGTCCCCTGGCCCCTACTCTCCTAGTCCCCTGGCCCCTACCCGCATAGTCCCCTGGCCCCTACCCTCCTAGTCCCCTGGCCCCTGGCCTCCTAGTCCCCTACCCTCCTAGTCTCCTGGCCCCTACCCTCATAGTCCCCTGGCCCCTACTCTCCTAGTCCCCTGGCCCCTACCCGCATAGTCCCCTGGCCCCTACTCTCCTAGTCCCCTGGCCTCTACCCTCATAGTCTCCTGGCCCCTACCATCATAGTCTCCTGGCCCCTACCCTCCTAGTCTCCTGGCCCCTGGCCTCCTAGTCCCCTGGCCCCTACCCTCCTAGTCTTCTGCCCCCTACCCTCCTAGTCCCCTGGCCCCTGGCCTCCTAGTCTCCTGGCCCCTGGCCTCCTAGTCTCCTGGCCCCTGGCCTCCTAGTCTCCTGGCCCCTGGCCTCCTAGTCTCCTGGCCCCTGGCCTCCTAGTCTCCTGGCCCCTGGCCTCCTAGTCTCCTGGCCCCTACTCTCCTAGTCTGGCGATTGTGTATGCATGTGTCTGCGTGTATGTATATGTGTGTATGTATGCAGAAGGTCTGCTGCTTTAATGGACCATAAATCAGCACGGATTTGGTGATCTACTGAGACCTGCTGCTCTACTGAGACCTGCTGCTCTACTGAGACCTGTTGCTCTACTGAGCCTGCTGCTCTACTGAGACCTGCTGCTCTACTGAGACCTGCTTCTCTACTGAGACTGGCTGATCTACTGAGACCTGCTGCTCTACTGATACATGCTGCTCTACTGAGACCTGCTGCTCTACTGAGACCTGCTGCTCTACTGAGACCTGCTGCTCTACTGAGACCTGCTTCTCTACTGAGACTGGCTGATCTACTGAGACCTGCTGATCTACTGAGACCTGCTGCTCTACTGAGACCTGCTGCTCTACTGAGACCTGCTGATCTACTGAGACCTGCTGATCTACTGATACATGCTGATCTACTGAGACCTGCTGATCTACTGAGACCTGCTGCTCTACTGAGACCTGCTGCTCTACTGAGACCTGCTGATCTACTGAGACCTGCTGATCTACTGATACATGCTGATCTACTGAGACCTGCTGCTCTACTGAGACCTGCTGATCTACTGAGACCTGCTGATCTACTGAGACCTGCTGCTCTACTGAGACCTGCTGCTCTACTGAGACCTGCTGATCTACTGAGACCTGCTGATCTACTGATACATGCTGATCTACTGAGACCTGCTGATCTACTGGGACTTGCTCAGACGGAAAATGAATCAGGTTTTTTACGACGTGCAAGTGTCCAGACTCTCACTGTCTGCTGCTGCAGGACGATAAGACGACACACACACACAATCACATGTGACACATTCACACATAACACATACAAAAACACTCACACATTTACCACTCTATTCAAACCAGCCATGCAGCTCATAAAACACTCCATTAACAAGCAGCCCTGTTAGTCCACTTCTCTACCTCCTCTCTCTTTTCAGTAACTACACCTTACTGATCTGAACACACACAGCCTGCCATGTATGTCAATTTCAGCATACACATTCCCCCACAAACACACACACTTTCTCATTGATGATGATAAGGATGACAGGCTGGGTAAACAGCTACTGTTTGCCTCCAGAAGAGACCTGCTGGAGGGAGAAGAGACCTGCTGAAGGGAGAGGAGAGGAGACCTGCTGGAGGCAGAGGAGACCTGCTGGAGGGAGAGGAGACCTGCTGGAGGGAGAGGAGACCTGCTGGAGGGAGAGGAGAGGAGACCTGCTGGAGGGAGAAGAGACCTGCTGGAGGCAGAGGAGACCTGCTGGAGGGAGAGGAGACCGGCTGGAGGGAGAGGAGACCTGCTGGAGGGAGAGGAGACCTGCTGGAGGGAGAGGAGAGGAGAGGAGACCTGCTGGAGGGAGAAGAGACCTGCTGAAGGGAGAGGAGACCTGCTGGAGGGAGAGGAGACCTGCTGAAGGGAGAGGAGACCTGCTGGAGGGAGAGGAGACCTGCTGGAGGGAGAGGAGACCTGCTGGAGGGAGAGGAGACCTGCTGGAGGGAGAGGAGACCTGCTGGAGGGAGAGGAGAGGAGAGGAGACCTGCTGGAGGGAGAAGAGACCTGCTGAAGGGAGAGGAGACCTGCTGGAGGGAGAGGAGACCTGCTGAAGGGAGAGGAGACCTGCTGGAGGGAGAGGAGACCTGCTGGAGGGAGAGGAGACCTGCTGGAGGGAGAGGAGACCTGCTGGAGGGAGAGGAGACCTGCTGAAGGGAGAGGAGACCTGCTGAAGGGAGAGGAGACCTGCTGGAGGGAGAGGAGACCTGCTGGAGGGAGAGGAGACCTGCTGGAGGGAGAGGAGACCTGCTGGAGGGAGAGGAGACTGGCTAAGAGCTGGACCAATGAGAGCTGGACCAATGAGAGCTGGACTAATTTGAGCTGGACCAATGAGAAATGGACCAATGAGAGATGGACTAATAAGACAGAGAAGACAGAGAGGGACAAGATCTCTACTAACACACTGTTGACCTTCTACTTCTGTACTTCAGCTCAAAGTTCAGTTTTAACTGTACTGGTGCAATCCAATAACTGTTGAGCAATCATACACAACCATGCCACACAACAGCCTCAGCCCCAGCCCCAGCCTCAATCTCAGCCACAGCCTCAGCCTCAGCCTCAGCCCCAGCCCCAGCCAACAGCCTCAGCCCTAGTCTCAGCCCCAGCCTCAGTTCCAGCCTCAGCCCCAGCCTCAGCCCCAGCCTCAGCCTCAGCCCCAGCCTCAGTCCCAGCCCCAGCCTCAATCTCAGCCTCAGTCCCATGCCCAACCTCAGCCCCACCCTCAGCCCCACCCTCAGCCCCACCCTCAGCCCCAGCCAACAGCCTCAGCCCTAGTCTCAGCCCCAGCCTCATCCCTAGTCTCAGCCCCAGCCTCAGCCCTAGTCTCAGCCCCAGCCTCAGCTCCAGCTTAGCAGGTAGGGCTGGAAGGTGTTTACCCACCATAGCAGCTCTTATTTGAGCAGCCGTTGTTCCTCATGAATGTGAGCAGCAGGTTGTGAGTGTCTCTTATCTGACTAGATAAGCTCTACTCCAGCCAGGCTGTAAACCACTCAGCAGAGAGACACTCAAATATACACAAACAACCCTCCTGTCATCCTCTATTGATTCATCTTAATGTGGACTGTTCACTGCACAAACTGTCCCAGTGGTTCAAACTGTCCCCGTGGTTCAAACTGTCCCCGTGGTTCAAACTGTCCCCGTGGTTCAAACTGTCCCCGTGGTTCAAACTGTCCCCGTGGTTCAAACTGTCCCAGTGGTTCAAACTGTCCCAGTGGTTCAAACTGTCCCAGTGGTTCAAACTGTCCCAGGGTTCAAACTGTCCCAGGGGTTCAAACTGACCCAGTGGTTCCAACTGTCCCAGAATTAACATCATGAGCTTCACCCAGGATCTGTCTGTCAACACTGCTTATCTATGGGTGACCAAACCACATATCAGCAGTGAACTTTGTCTCCTGTCCTTTCCTGCATGCAGCAGGCTGTGTGTGAGGACCCCCTATGGAGGATGGGCTGGTCCAGGAGGCTGTGTGTGAGGACCCACTATGGAGGGTGGGGGGTGGTGGGGGTAGAGGAAGGTGGGGTTGGGGGAGGTAGAGGAAGGTGGGGGTGGTGGGGGTAGAGGAAGGTGGGGTTGGGGGAGGTAGAGGAAGGTGGGGGTGGTGGGGGTAGAGGAAGGTGGGGTTGGGGGAGGTAGAGGAAGGTGGGGGTGGTGGGGGTAGAGGAAGGTGGGGTTGGGGGAGGTAGAGGAAGGTGGGGGTGGTGGGGGTAGAGGAAGGTGGGGGTGGTGGGGGTAGAGGAAGGTGGGGTTGGTGGGGTAGAGGAAGGTGGGGGTGGTGGGGGTAGAGGAAGGTGGGGGTGGTGGGGGTAGAGGAAGGTGGGGGTGGTGGGGGTAGAGGAAGGTGGGGGTGGTGGGGGTAGAGGAAGGTGGGGTTGGTGGGGTAGAGGAAGGTGGGGGTGGTGGGGGTAGAGGAAGGTGGGGGTGGTGGGGTAGACGAAGGTGGGGGTGGTGGGGGTAGAGGAAGGTGGGGGTGGTGGGGTAGACGAAGGTGGGGGTGGTGGGGGTAGAAGAAAGTGGGGGTGGTGGGGGTAGAGGAAGGTGGGGGTGGTGGGGGTAGAGGAAGGTGGGGGTGGTGGGGGTAGAGGAAGGTGGGGGTGTCAGGACATTGTGTTTTATGTTTCCAAGCAACAGTCTTTGACTGTCATGGTTTGGATGGCATGATGGTCCTGACTGGTGTGGCTAACTTCTCCTTTCACTCCCTTACTTCTCCCATCCCCTTTTCCCTCTCTCTCTCTGTCTTCTTTGCTTTCTCTTGCCCCGTTCACTCTCTCTCTAACCCTCTGCATGTCCCAAGTATGCTAATGAGCCATCTGCCATCTCTGGAGAAGCCCACCAATCAGGGAAGGGGCCAGGGAGGGGCCAGGGAGGGGCCAGGGAGGGGCCAGGGAGGAGCCAGAGAGGGGCGGAGCTTCCAGACAAAGACAACAAGCTTGCTGTGTCTACAGCGTCTCTTGGCAGACTCACAAACCAAGTAGCTCTGTCTGACTGTGTGTGTGCCTGAGAGTGTGTGTGTGTGCCTGCGAGTGTGTGTGTGCTTGGACATGTGTGTTGTTTGTGGGGCCATCTGCGTGTGTGCTTTGTATTCTTGCATGTGTGTGTGTGTGTGCCTGTGGTTGTGTGTGCCTGTGTGTGTGTGCCTGCATGTGTGTGTGTGTGGATGTAGTCAGTGCTGCCACCTGCATGTCAGTGTCAGTGAGTTTCTGAGTACAAAAGGCCTGTTGATGAGCTGCAGGAGAGATGGGTAGCCCACAGGGTCTCTATGAACACAGCATCCTCTCTCTCACTCTCTATCTCCCTCTCTCTCTCACTCTCTATCTCCCTCTTTCTCTCTATCTCCCTATCTCTCTCTCTCTCTCACTCTCTATCTCCCTCTCTCTCACTCTCTATCTCCCTATCTCTCTCTCTCTCTCCATCTGTGTCTCTATCTCCCTCTCTCTTCCCCATCTATTTATTTGAACGTGCTGTATCTAACCAACTGTCAAACTTTCTCTCAGAACATTCCACCCAGCTGCTAGTCCAAGCTCTTGTCCTCTCAAAGCTGAACTACTGTAACTCGCCGGTCTACCAGCAAGTGTAATCTGCCCCCTTCAGAGGATCCAGAATGCAGCAGCTCACCTGATCTACCCAGACGCTCCTATGTCACCCCGCTCCTCACCTCCCTCCACTGGCTTCCCATCATGGCCTGTATCATACGAAATGTTCCCATAGAGGGAAAATGGCAGATTCTGGTACTGATCTACCGAGCTGTGAACAGGACTGCACCAAGTCTCTCCTCCAGCCTATCAGCAACATCTGAATAATGGGGACCTGGTGATCTGATGGCAGTGTGGCCTGTTTATTACTACTGACACCACCATGCAGCTGCTTGTGGGTTGTCATGGGTACAGTAGTGGATGTGAGGGTCATGTGACTTTCCTGTAAGTCTTTCTTTTGACATTTTCCACAAACCATAACTCTAAACAACATTTACGTTTTTACTCACAAAACATCACACTGCAGTTGGACACAACCAGTGAGAATATAGGAGTCAGAACATAATGCCCTAGTGGAACCAAAGTCCCCTCCCCCTTGGTTGGGGGCATGGCTTGTGACCCCACAGACAAATGCTATAATGGGTCAATAGCAGCAGACACACTGCACAGATGGCCCTGACTTGGGGGCTATGGGGGCTGGAGAGGTGGTGAGGGGGGTGGAAGGGTGGTGAGGGGGTCTGGAGGGCTGTAGAGGTAGTGAGGGGGCTGGAGAGGTGGTGAGGGGGCTGGAGAGGTGGTGAGGGGGGTGGAAGGGTGGTGAGGGGGTCTGGAGGGCTGTAGAGGTAGTGAGGGGGCTGGAGAGGTGGTGAGGGGGCTGGAGAGGTGGTGAGGGGGGTGGAGGGGTGGTGAGGGGGCTGAAGAGGTAGTGAGGGGGCTGGAGAGGTAGTGAGGGGGGTGGAGAGGTGGTGAGGGGGCTGGAGAGGAGGCTATGGGGGCTGGAGGGGTAGTGAGGGTGGTGGAGAAGTGGTGAGGGGGCTGGAGAGGAGGCTATGGGGGCTGGAGGGGTAGTGAGGGGGGTGGAGAGGTGGTGAGGGGGCTGTAGAGGTGGTGAGGGGGCTGGAGAGGTGGTGAGGGGGCTGGAGAGGTGGTGAGGGGGGTGGAGATGTGGTGAGGGGGCTGGAGAGGTAGTGGGGGGGGTGGAGGGGGCTGGAGAGGTAGTGAGGGGGCTGGAGAGGTGGTGAGGGGGCTGGAGATGTGGTGAGGGGGCTGGAGAGGTAGTGGGGGGGGTGGAGGGGGCTGGAGGGGTGGTGAGGGGGCTAGAGTAGTGGTGATGTGGGCAAACAGGGCTGGAGGGGTGGCGAGGGCCACATCATGGTGAGGCTCTAATGTGCAAAATCACAAGCTTATAAATCATCCACATGGATGTTGAAGTATGCTGTCATGAAGATAACTCCTGTCTACTGGATGAATGCCATGAATGTGTGTGTTTCCATGTGAAGGTTACATAAAACAGCACATGCTGGTGTTGTCATGGCAGCAGCCTAAGGGTTATGTGTCTCACTGCTCTGGACAGAACAGGACAGCAGAAGAGGAGGAGAGGAGGAGAGAAGGAGAAGAGGAGAGGAGGAGAGGAGGAGAGGAGGAGAGGAGGAGAGGAGGAGAGGAGAGGAGGAGAGGAGGAGAGGAGGGCAGAGGAGAGGAAAGGATGAGAAGAGAGGAGGAGAGGAGGAGAGGAGGAGAGGAGGAGAGGAGGAGAGGAGAGGAGGAGAGGAGGAGGAGAGGAGGAGAGGAGGAGAGGAGGAGAGGAGGAGAGGAGAGGAGGAGAGGAGGAGGAGAGGAGGAGAGGAGGAGAGGAGGAGAGGAGGAGAGGAGAGGAGGGCAGAGGAGAGGAGGAGAGGAGGAGAGGAGGAGAGGAGAGGAGGAGAGGAGGAGGAGAGGAGGAGAGGAGGGCAGAGGAGAGGAGGAGAGGAGAGGAGGAGAGGAGGAGAGGAGAGGAGGAGAGGAGAGGACAGGAGGAGAGGAGGGCAGAGGAGGAGAGGAGAGGAGAGGAAAGGAAGAGAGGAAAGCAGAGGAGAGAAAGAGCGGAAAGGAGGAGAGAAGAGGAGGGCTGAGGAGAGGACAGGACAGGAGGAGAGGAAGGCAGAGGACAGGAGGACAGGAGGACAAGAGGACAAGAGGACAGAGGACAGGAGGACAGGAGGACACTGACTTCCTTATTCTTTCTTAACAGCAGCTCTGCTACCTCTGGTCACATGACAGTCTCTCAAACACACTCCCTGTCCTCCAGAGAGAGACACTGAGACCTGGAACCTCTTTAGCCAATCAGTGCATCTGCCTCCATGTTTTAAAGTAATTTCTGGTATAATATTGTTAACTGTTGTTTAGATTCCATGTCTGAACATCTCCTTCCCCCTGTAGGACAGCATGCAGGACATGTTCATTATTAATTATATTATTTAAATGTACTCCTAGAAAACATTTAATATAGTGAAAAAAACATAGCAGATAAACACAGATAAATTCAGGAACTCTAAAGTTACAGCATAAAAATATTTTGTATTGTAACTTTTAGGGATGCTCAGATTATTAACAAAAATGGCCTCTGTGTCAAATCTGTCTAATTGAGTTAACCTGCTGTATGAAACAGGACTGAGTCCTGCAGCTCCCTCTGCTGGTGGAACAGGTACATTACGTTGGCAGCAGACAGGCAGAGTGGCAGACACACACAAACTCATTCACACAGTCATTCACGCAGTCATTCACACTATATACAGTCCTGAACACCATATACAGTCCTGAACACCATATACAGTCCTGAACACCATATACAGTCCTGAACACCTTATACAGTCCTGAACACCTTATACAGTCCTGAACACCATATACAGTCCTGAACACCTTATACAGTCCTGAACACCTTATACAGTCCTGAACACCATATACAGTCCTGAACACCATATACAGTCCTGAACACCTTATACAGTCCTGAACACCATGTACAGTCCTGAACACCATATACAGTCCTGAACACCATATACAGTCCTGAACACCATATACAGTCCTGAACACCATATACAGTCCTGAACACCTTATACAGTCCTGAACACCTTATACAGTCCTGAACACCATGTACAGTCCTGAACACCATGTACAGTAGGGTACAAGTAGGGTGAAGTGTCTTGCCCAAGGACACAAAGTCATGTTGGCAAAGCCAGGGTTCAAACCAGGTACCTTCTGATTACTACTACTATCCCAACACACTGTTACAGTGTGGTATGGGAACTGCACAGTCGCAGAGCGCAAGGCACTGCAGCGGGTGGTGAAAACCGCCCAATGCATCACTGGGACTATTCTTCCATCCATCGAGGACATCCAGAGAAAGCGCTGTCTGTATAGAGCTCACAGTCTCTGGAAAGATCCTTCACACTCCGCCCATGTTTGCCCTCCTGCCCTCCGGCAGGCGTCTTAGGAGTCTCTGGTCTAAGACCAGCAGACTGAGGAACACCTTCTTCCCCAGAACTGTGACACTCCTGAACTCCACCCGCACTAGACCCCCCCCCCCCCCAATAGAACCCCCGCCACCCTATATTTGCCCCTATACCCTATATATATATTCATTTCTGTTGTTATCTTGCACTATCTGTTCATTTAGCATCATCTGCATCATTTCTTTTTTTTTTTTTTCTATTTGTACTATCTGTTCATTTTGAACATCTGCACATTGCATAATTTGCACTAACTGTACATACATGCAACTCTGTAAAATCTGTTAAATACTGTAGCATCTTGCACAATACAGTTGTACATTTGTCTTAAATCACTTTAATCTGTACATACCCTGTATATTCTGATTATACTGTTCATACTGTGTATATTCTGAGTATACTATTATACTCTGTTGTAATAACTGTTTTGCACTTCTGTTTGGATGCTAACTGTATTTCGTTACCCTGTACCCTGTGTAATGACAATAAAGTTGAATCTAATCTAATCTAATCAAGCAATATAGTGTGAACCGTAAAAGCCTCTGTGTATAAAGCAGGAGGTCTGGGGGGGTGATTACAGACACCCTGAATGAATGTCTGTCTGCCTTTCCTAACATGATCCAGGTCCATCAGGACCAAAACCTCTCGTCACAGGTACAGCTTCTACCCCTCTGCTATTGCCCTCTTCAACAGGGCCAAAGACTCAGTTTGAGACATCCACCAACACCACCCCCCCCCCTCCCCCTCCAGAATCCCACTCCATGCATACACTTTAGCACACAACACTTTAAAAACGTACTAATGTGATTTTTGCACCACTGTTTACACTACTGTGTATATGCACCCCCCCATTTACCCATTCCACTCTGTACCTATATTATTTGTACTTCCATGTTATTTGTATAATTTGTATTATTTGTTTATATGTATCATATCTGTAGTGTATTTTACATTGAATTAATTTTTTATTAGTATGGCACATATATGTTCTATGTTTGCAAATTTCTGCCACAGTGAATTCTATGTTTGTTAATCTTGCATAGCGAATAAACCCCCATTCTGATTCTGATAGTAATTTAAATGTAGCGCTCCTGGTGGAGGATCCTCCCATGTGATGCTCTGTCATCTTCATGGCTCCTCCTGCTTCAGAGACACGGGGCTCAGAGGCTGCAGGGCCAAACAGAAGAACATCTTGACTTATTGGAACAACGGTGTAGAACTGCGCAATGTTTAAGAAAAAAACATCCTGATTTGCGTCCTAAACGTCGTTCCGACTGCTGTGAAGGGTTTGGATTTTCCTTCTGATTCTCAACCCCCCAAATGAACTCCGTCAGAGGCAGCAGCAGAGGCAGCAGTAGAGGCAGCAGCAGGAGACCCAGGCGAGTGTCGAGGCCGCGCCCGGTCCAGCCGGAGAGGAACCAGGACAGAGGTGCGCTGTCCTCTAAACCTCTACATCGTGCATTTAAAGAGGTGTCAGAACAAACAGCATTGGTAATAATGACAGGTACATATTGGAAGCAAATCATGTCAGGAAATTCATCCTGGAAAACGTATTTTCCATTAGTAGAACTGAGGAAATGCCGAGGCTCAGTCTAACCAGGGCTCACAGGGCCGCGCTTTGTTTGGCTGTTTCAGAGGCTGTTTCGGGGGCTGTTTCGGGGGCTGTTTCAGAGGCTATGTAGGGGGCTGTTTCGGGGGCCGTTTCAGAGGCTGTTTCAGAGGCTGTTTCGGGGGCTGTTTCAGAGGCTGTGTAGGGGGCTGTTTCGGGGGCCGTTTCAGAGGCTGTTTCGGGGGCTGTTTCAGAGGCTGTTTCAGAGGCTGTTTCAGAGGCTGTTTCAGAGGCTGTTTCAGAGGCTGTTTCAGAGGCTGTTTGAGAGGCTGTTTCAGAGGCTGTTTCAGAGGCTGTTTCAGAGGCTGTTTCAGGGGCTGTGTAGGGGGCTGTTTCAGGGGCTGTTTCAGAGGCTGTTTAAGGGGCTGTTTCAGAGGCTGTTTAAGGGGCTGTTTCAGAGGCTGTTTCAGAGGCTGTTTGAGAGGCTGTTTCAGAGGCTGGACAGCTAATATCCATTTATGTTGATGCATAGTTGCAGTGACAAATATAAAGCTGTTCATCCTAATGCTCCTTTAGGAACAGTTATAATGTTTAATAGGTTGTAATGGGCAGCTGGTCAACATCTAGCTGGATGATGAGCAACTAGAAGCAAAAGATTCTGTTAAATGAACAAATGTAAATAAGTCATCCCATGTTGAGGTTTTAGAAGCAGCTCACTAAGCAGCTCCTGTGTCAAAAGATACTTGCTTAAATGGACCAACTGGCTTGTAAGCTTGGACATTTTAACCTGTCCAGGTGTGTATTTATTATGACCTGGTATTAATAAAGGTGTGTTGTTAGTTACGTGTTAGTGCAGCACCTTGTTGTTCAGCCACAGCAGGACTGTACTAGAATAAAGATGTGATGTTAACCCTATCAGGTTTAATCCAATACAGAAACCTGTGTGTTAAACCTCAAGTTACCTGGTTAACAATAACACCAAATCTTAATTCGCAGTACAGACCTACACTGACACATTTGGGTTGTTTTCCTTGCTCCGGGTAACTGCTGCTTAAGTAGTTTTTATAACCAGACAGCCTCCTGTGTTAAACTGGGTCCTCAGGTGACTAGTAATGTTATATATCCAGGATGTTATAACTTCATGGTGGTTTTCATATTTCAAACGTAGCTTTTGACAATTATGGCGAATTGCAGATGTGTCATTAGGATGTAAATGTTTTATACCAGGGGTCTGCTGTGTGTTTCTGCTGTGTGTTTCTGCTGTGTGTCTCTACTGTGTGTTTCTGCTGTGTGTCTCTACTGTGTGTCTCTGCTGTCTGTCTCTACTGTGTGTTTCTGCTGTGTGTTTCTGCTGTGTGATTCTACTGTGTGTCTCTGCTGTGTGTTTCTACTGTGTGTTTCTACTGTGTGTTTCTGCTGTGTGTTTCTGCTGTGTGTTTCTGCTGTGTGTTTCTGCTGTGTGTTTCTGCTGTGTGTCTCTACTTTATGTTTCTACTGTGTTTCTCTGCTGTGTGTTTCTGCTGTGTGATTCTACTGTGTGTCTCTGCTGTGTGTTTCTATTGTGTGTTTCTACTGTGTGTTTCTGCTGTGTGTTTCTGCTGTGTGTTTCTGCTGTGTGTTTCTACTGTGTTTCTCTGCTGTGTGTTTCTGTTGTGTGTTTCTGCTGTGTGTCTCTACTTTATGTTTCTACTGTGTTTCTCTGCTGTGTGTTTCTGCTGTGTGTTTCTGCTGTGTTTCTCTGCTGTGTGTTTCTGCTGTGTGTTTCTGCTGTGTGTCTCCACTGTGTGTTTCTGCTGTGTGTTTCTGCTGTGTGTTTCTGCTGTGTGTTTCTGCTGTGTGTCTCTACTGTGTGTTTCTGCTGTGTGATTCTACTGTGTGTCTGCTGTGTGTTTCTACTGTGTGTTTCTACTGTGTGTTTCTGCTGTGTGTTTCTGCTCTGTGTTTCTGCTGTGTGTTTCTACTGTGTGTTTCTGCTGTGTGTTTCTGCTGTGTGTTTCTGCTGTGTGTTTCTGCTGTGTGTCTCTACTGTGTGTTTCTGCTGTGTGTTTCTGCTGTGTGATTCTACTGTGTGTCTCTGCTGTGTGTTTCTGCTGTGTGTTTCTACTGTGTTTCTCTGCTATGTGTTTCTGCTGTGTGTTTCTGCTGTGTGATTCTGCTGTGTTTCTGCTGTGTGTTTCTGCTGTGTGATTCTGCTGTGTCTCTACTGTGTGTTTCTGCTGTGTGTTTCTGCTGTGTGTTTCTGCTGTGTGTTTCCGCTCTGTGTTTCTGCTGTGTGTTTCCGCTCTGTGTTTCTGCTGTGTGTTTCTGCTGTGTGTCTCTACTGTGTGTTTCTGCTGTGTGTTTCTGCTGTGTGATTCTACTGTGTGTCTCTGCTGTGTGTTTCTACTGTGTGTTTCTACTGTGTGTTTCTGCTGTGTGTTTCTGCTGTGTGTTTCTGCTGTGTGTTTCTACTGTGTTTCTCTGCTATGTGTTTCTGCTGTGTGTTTCTGCTGTGTGATTCTGCTGTGTTTCTGCTGTGTGTTTCTGCTGTGTGTTTCTGCTGTGTGTTTCTGCTGTGTGTTTCTGCTGTGTGATTCTGCTGTGTGATTCTACTGTGTGTCTCTGCTGTGTGTTTCTGCTGTGTGTTTCTGCTGTGTGTTTCTGCTGTGTGTCTCTACTGTGTGTTTCTGCTGTGTGATTCTACTGTGTGTCTGCTGTGTGTTTCTACTGTGTGTTTCTACTGTGTGTTTCTGCTGTGTGTCTCTACTGTGTGTTTCTGCTGTGTGTCTCTACTGTGTGTCTCTGCTGTCTGTCTCTACTGTGTGTTTCTGCTGTGTGTTTCTGCTGTGTGATTCTACTGTGTGTCTCTGCTGTGTGTTTCTACTGTGTGTTTCTACTGTGTGTTTCTGCTGTGTGTTTCTGCTGTGTGTTTCTGCTGTGTGTTTCTGCTGTGTGTTTCTGCTGTGTGTCTCTACTTTATGTTTCTACTGTGTTTCTCTGCTGTGTGTTTCTGCTGTGTGATTCTACTGTGTGTCTCTGCTGTGTGTTTCTATTGTGTGTTTCTACTGTGTGTTTCTGCTGTGTGTTTCTGCTGTGTGTTTCTGCTGTGTGTTTCTACTGTGTTTCTCTGCTGTGTGTTTCTGTTGTGTGTTTCTGCTGTGTGTCTCTACTTTATGTTTCTACTGTGTTTCTCTGCTGTGTGTTTCTGCTGTGTGTTTCTGCTGTGTGTCTCCACTGTGTGTTTCTGCTGTGTGTTTCTGCTGTGTGTTTCTGCTGTGTGTTTCTGCTGTGTGTCTCTACTGTGTGTTTCTGCTGTGTGATTCTACTGTGTGTCTGCTGTGTGTTTCTACTGTGTGTTTCTACTGTGTGTTTCTGCTGTGTGTTTCTGCTCTGTGTTTCTGCTGTGTGTTTCTACTGTGTGTTTCTGCTGTGTGTTTCTGCTGTGTGTTTCTGCTGTGTGTTTCTGCTGTGTGTCTCTACTGTGTGTTTCTGCTGTGTGTTTCTGCTGTGTGATTCTACTGTGTGTTTCTGCTGTGTGATTCTGCTGTGTTTCTGCTGTGTGTTTCTGCTGTGTGTTTCTGCTGTGTGATTCTGCTGTGTCTCTACTGTGTGTTTCTGCTGTGTGTTTCTGCTGTGTGTTTCTGCTGTGTGTTTCCGCTCTGTGTTTCTGCTGTGTGTTTCCGCTCTGTGTTTCTGCTGTGTGTTTCTGCTGTGTGATTCTGCAGTGTGTTTCTGCTGTGTGTTTCTGCTGTGTGTTTCTACTGTGTTTCTCTGTTGTGTTGTGTGTTTCTGCTGTGTCTTTCTGCTGTGTCTCTACTGTGTGTTTCTGCTGTGTGTTTCTGCTGTGTGTTTCCGCTCTGTGTTTCTGCTGTGTGTTTCTGCTGTGTGTTTCTGCTGTGTGTTTCTGCTGTGTGTTTCTGCTGTGTGTCTCTACTGTGTGTTTCTGCTGTGTGTTTCTGCTGTGTGATTCTGCTGTGTGATTCTACTGTGTGTCTCTGCTGTGTGTTTCTACTGTGTGTTTCTGCTGTGTGTTTCTGCTGTGTGTTTCTGCTGTGTGATTCTGCTGTGTGATTCTGCTGTGTGATTCTGCTGTGTGTTTCTGCTGTGTGCGTTTCTGCTGAGTGTGTTTCTGCTGTGTGTGTTTCTGCTGTGTGTGTTTCTGCTGAGTGTGTTTCTGCTGTGTGTGTTTCTGCTGTGTGTGTTTCTGCTGTGTGTGTTTCTGCTGTGTGTGTTTCTGCTGTGTGTGTTTCTGCTGTGTGTTTCTGCTGTGTGTGTTTCTGCTGTGTGTTTCTGCTGTGTGTTTCTGCTGTGTGTGTTTCTGCTGTGTGTTTCTGCTGTGTGTTTCTGCTGTGTGTGTTTCTGCTGTGTGTGTTTCTGCTGTGTGTGTTTCTGCTGTGTGTTTCTGCTGTGTGTTTCTGCTGTGTGTTTATGCTGTGTGTGTTTATGCTGTGTGTGTTTATGCTGTGTGTGTTTCTGCTGTGTGTGTTTCTGCTGTGTGTTTCTGCTGTGTGTTTCTGCTGTGTGATTCAATATTCAATTTGGTCGTGTTCCGCCAATGCCTTAATTATCTACATGATTTAAACACCCCATGTTATACCCCCATTATACCCCCATGTTAAACCCCCCCATGTTATACCCCCATTATACCCCCATGTAAAACCCCCCCATGTAATACCCCCATGTTATACCCCCGTTATACCCCCATGTTAAACCCCCCCATGTTATACCCCCGTTATACCCCCATGTTAAACCCCCCCATGTTATACCCCCATTATACCCCCCATGTTAAACCCCCCCATGTTATACCCCCATGTTATACCCCCATGTTAAACCCCCCCATGTTATACCCCCCTATGTTATACCCCCATGTTATACCCCCATTATACCCCCATGTTATACCCTGGTTATCATCATCATGAATACAGTCAAATCCATAACTAGGATCATTGCTTCATGTCAAGATCAATTCATATGTAAACAAACCTGCAGATTCAAGTCAAACACATAACTTGCGTTTACACATTTCTTTGATAAGCATTGTTTAAATAATATATATATTTAAGGATATTATATTAGCGAAAACAACGTGTATTTCCACATACAGGAGAAGCCTTCTTGTAGCTTTGCTAAAGCTAGCTTGGTAGATTAAAATAAAGGTTTATCTTATCTTATCTTATTGACTACAGTGTCCGGATAAACCTTTCAAATGTCCTGTACAGTCACGCAGAACATAACAAAAACCTACAGAAGTAACAACAGATTGCGTTGCTGTGATTTAGATAACATCTTTCTGTTTCAATAGCCAGTTCTACCTGTTTAAGAAGTAACATTTTAGGGCGCTAGCGTCGCCTTAACATCCACCATGACATCATGAGTGTTTGACTTGCTGATACTATAACACACTTTAACACACTTTAACACACTTTAACACAGCTGGTGTGAAGATGTTAGGCTGCTGTGTACTCAGTGTTAGTAGTGATGTGCTCAGTGTTAGTAGTGATGTGCTCAGTGTTAGTAGTGATGTGCTCAGTGTTTGTAGTGATGTGCTCAGTGTTAGTAGTGATGTGCTCAGTGGTAGTAGTGATGTGCTCAGTGGTAGTAGTGATGTGCTCAGTGTTAGTAGTGATGTGCTCAGTGTTAGTAGTGATGTGCTCAGTGTTAGTAGTGATGTGCTCAGTGTTAGTAGTGATGTGCTCAGTGTTAGTAGTGATGTGCTCAGTGTTAGTAGTGATGTGCTCAGTGTTAGTAGTGATGTGCTCAGTGTTAGTAGTGATGTGCTCAGTGTTAGTAGTGATGTGCTCAGTGTTAGTAGTGATGTACTCAGTGTTAGTAGTGATGTGCTCAGTGTTAGTAGTGATGTGCTCAGTGTTAGTAGTGATGTGCTCAGTGTTAGTAGTGATGTGCTCAGTGTTAGTAGTGATGTGCTCAGTGTTAGTAGTGATGTACTCAGTGTTAGTAGTGATGTGCTCAGTGTTAGTAGTGATGTGCTCAGTGTTAGTAGTGATGTGCTCAGTGGTAGTAGTGATGTGCTCAGTGGTAGTAGTGATGTGCTCAGTGTTAGTAGTGATGTGCTCAGTGTTAGTAGTGATGTGCTCAGTGTTAGTAGTGATGTGCTCAGGGTTTGTAGTGATGTACTCAGTGTTAGTAGTGATGTGCTCAGTGTTAGTAGTGATGTGCTCAGTGTTAGTAGTGATGTACTCAGTGTTAGTAGTGATGTGCTCAGTGTTAGTAGTGATGTGCTCAGTGTTTGTAGTGATGTGCTCAGGGTTTGTAGTGATGTGCTCAGTGTTAGTAGTGATGTGCTCAGTGTTTGTAGTGATGTGCTCAGGGTTTGTAGTGATGTACTCAGTGTTAGTAGTGATGTGCTCAGGGTTTGTAGTGGTTATGTACTCAGGGTTTGTAGTGGTTATGTACTCAGTGGTAGTAGTGATGTGCTCAGTGTTAGTAGTGATGTGCTCAGTGTTTGTAGTGATGTGCTCAGGGTTTGTAGTGATGTGCTCAGTGTTAGTAGTGATGTGCTCAGTGTTTGTAGTGATGTGCTCAGGGTTTGTAGTGATGTACTCAGTGTTAGTAGTGATGTGCTCAGGGTTTGTAGTGGTTATGTACTCAGGGTTTGTAGTGGTTATGTACTCAGTGGTAGTAGTGATGTACTCAGTGTTAGTAGTGATGTGCTCAGTGTTAGTAGTGATGTACTCAGTGTTAGTAGTGATGTGCTCAGTGTTAGTAGTGATGTGCTCAGTGTTTGTAGTGATGTGCTCAGGGTTTGTAGTGATGTGCTCAGTGTTAGTAGTGATGTGCTCAGTGTTTGTAGTGATGTGCTCAGGGTTTGTAGTGATGTACTCAGTGTTAGTAGTGATGTGCTCAGGGTTTGTAGTGGTTATGTACTCAGGGTTTGTAGTGGTTATGTACTCAGTGGTAGTAGTGATGTGCTCAGTGTTAGTAGTGATGTGCTCAGGGTTTGTAGTGATGTACTCAGTGTTAGTAGTGATGTGCTCAGGGTTTGTAGTGATGTGCTCAGGGTTTGTAGTGGTTATGTGCTCAGGGTTTGTAGTGGTTACTAACTAGTAGTCCTGGAGAATACACAGAGCAACAAGACTAATCCCTTATGGGGTTGACAGGCACTCAGACACACTGATCAGGTTAACATGGAGCTACATGCAGCTAAAGGTGAGGTGACATTGATGAGGATCAGCATAGCATGAACTTCAACCACATTAGAAACCTGCTCATAGTTGCTTTGTGTCAGTTTGCCTTTAGTCCAGCGTCCAGGCTGATTTGTAACTTGTCTAAGCCAGTGTGTTTATATTAGGACAGCTATGGCCAGTGCTTATTCTATACACTGCAAGGGAAACCTTGTTGTTATTTGTGCTTGTTGTTGACAAAGTGCATGATGGATCTCTGGAGGGTGGAGAGTGTGTGAAGGATATTGATGACAGGAGGTGTTGGTTCTCAGCAGGGCCACAGGAATGTGGACGCTCTACTGTCTGTCTTACAAAACAACACCCTCACTTTGTTGCCATAACATTCCAGCCTAAGCTTGTACCTGACCAGGGTCCACCCTAACCCTAACCCTGACCAGGGTCCACCCTAACCCTAACCACCACCACCACCACCACCACCACCACCACCACCACCACACACACTCTCACACCAACGCGGG
This sequence comes from Protosalanx chinensis, assembly GCA_030340685.1. Taxonomy (NCBI): domain Eukaryota; kingdom Metazoa; phylum Chordata; class Actinopteri; order Osmeriformes; family Salangidae; genus Protosalanx; species Protosalanx chinensis. The sequence goes on from CM059321.1 coordinate 17,813,514, forward strand.
TCTCCTGTGCTGTGTTGTCATGGTAACGGGTCTTCATGTCTCTCTCCTGTCCAGATGAGGACGTTCCCGCAGATATGGTTGCAGAAGAATCCGTTCCTGGAGCTCAGAACAGTCCCTATCAGCTACGAAGGAAGTCTATGCTGCCCAAGAGAACTGCGTGTCCAGCCAAGAGCAACATGGAGGTAGGACCTCATTACTGGAGGAGAGGGGTAATGTTTACATGGAGGTAGGACCTCATTACTGGAGGAGAGGGGGGTAATGTTTACATGGAGGTAGGACCTCATTACTGGAGGAGAGGGGGGTAATGTTTACATGGAGGTAGGACCTCATTACTGGAGGAGAGGGGGGTAATGTTTACATGGAGGTAGGACCTCATTACTGGAGGAGAGGGGTAATGTTTACATGGAGGTAGGACCTCATTACAGGAGGAGAGGGGGGTAATGTTTACATGGAGGTAGGACCTCATTACTGGAGGAGAGGGGTAATGTTTACATGGAGGTAGGACCTCATTACTGGAGGAGAGGGGTAATGTTTACATGGAGGTAGGACCTCATTACAGGAGGAGAGGGGGGTAATGTTTACATGGAGGTAGGACCTCATTACTGGAGGAGAGGGGGTTAATGTTTACATGGAGGTAGGACCTCATTACTGGAGGAGAGGGGGTTAATGTTTACATGGAGGTAGGACCTCATTACTGGAGGAGAGGGGGGTAATGTTAACATGGAGGTAGGACCTCATTACTGGAGGAGAGGGGTAATGTTAACATGTAGGTAGGACCTCATTACTGGAGGAGAGGGGGGTAATGTTTACATGGAGGTAGGACCTCATTACTGGAGGAGAGGGGGGTCATGTTAACATGGAGGTAGGACCTCATTACTGGAGGAGAGGGGGGTCATGTTTACATGGAGGTAGGACCTCATTACTGGAGGAGAGGGGGGTCATGTTTACATGGAGGTAGGACCTCATTACTGGAGGAGAGGGGGGTCATGTTTACATGGAGGTACGACCTAATTACTGGAGGAGAGGGGGGTCATGTTAACATGGAGGTAGGACCTCATTAGTGTGTGCCCACGCATGTGTCGGTAACTAAAATGTCTGTGTGTGTAACGTGTGCTAACTAGGTCTGCATTTGATGGTGGTAACTAGGAGGACTTGTGCGTGATGTGTTCGTGGTGTCTTGATGTGTGTGTGGTGTCTGGATGTGTGTGTGGTGTCTGGATGTGTGTGTGGTGTCTGGATGTGTGTGTGGTGTCTGGATGTGTGCGTGGTGTCTTGATGTGTGCGTGGTGTCTGGATGTGTGCGTGGTGTCTGGATGTGTGCGTGGTGTCTGGATGTGTGCGTGGTGTCTGGATGTGTGCGTGGTGTCTGGATGTGTGCGTGGTGTCTGGATGTGTGCGTGGTGTCTGGATGTGTGTGTGGTGTCTGGATGTGTGTGTGTGGTGTCTGGATGTGTGTGTGGTGTCTGGATGTGTGTGCTGTCTGGATGTGTGTGTGGTGTCTGGATGTGTGTGTGGTGTCTGGATGTGTGTGTGGTGTCTGGATGTGTGTGTGTGGTGTCTGGATGTGTGTGTGGTGTCTGGATGTGTGTGTGGTGTCTGGATGTGTGTGTGGTGTCTGGATGTGTGTGTGGTGTCTGGATGTGTGTGTGGTGTCTGGATGTGTGTGTGGTGTCTGGATGTGTGTGTGTGGTGTCTGGATGTGTGCGTAGTGTGTGAAGTGTGCTGATGCTTCTCCTTTGGCTGCAGGGAGCTTCTACTTCCACGACAGAGAACTTCAGCCACCGGGCTAAACGTGCCCGAGTATCTGGGAAGTCCCAAGACCTACCAGGTAAACTATCTAACCCAAACCCTGGTCCTCCTTCCTGACCCTACCAGGTAAACTATCTAACCCAAACCCTGGTCCTCCTTCCTGACCCTACCAGGTAAACTATCTAACCCAAACCCTGGTCCTCCTTCCTGACCCTACCAGGTAAACTATCTAACCCAAACCCTGGTCCTCCTTCCTGACCCTACCAGGTAAACTATCTAACCCAAACCCTGGTCCTCCTTCCTGACCCTACCAGGTAAACTATCTAACCCAAACCCTGGTCCTCCTTCCTGACCCTACCAGGTAAACTATCTAACCCAAACCCTGGTCCTCCTTCCTGACCCTACCAGGTAAACTATCTAACCCAAACCCTGGTCCTCCTTCCTGACCCTACCAGGTAAACTATCTAACCCAAACCCTGGTCCTCCTTCCTGACCCTACCAGGTAAACTCACTACAGACAATGCGAAGAATGTATCATTATCCATCTTTTCCCTGATCAGAGTCAGAGGTGATACCATGGCATGGGAGATGTTCTGAAGTTAGATGTACTGCTTAAAATCCTCCTGGTGGCCCCATGCTAACCCCACCCCTCCTGGTGGCCCCATGCTAACCCCACTCCTCCTGGTGGCCCCATGCTAACCCCACTCCTCCTGGTGGCCCCATGCTAACCCCACCCCTCCTGGTGGCCCATGCTAACCCCACTCTTCCTGGTGGACCCATGCTAACCCCACTCCTCCTGGTGGCCCCTTGCTAACCCCACTCCTCCTGGTGGCCCCATGCTAACCCCACTCCTCCTGGTGGCCCCATGCTAACCCCACTCCTCCTGGTGGCCCCATGCTAACCCCACTCCTCCTGGTGGCCCCATGCTAACCCCACTCCTCCTGGTGGCCCCATGCTAACCCCACCCCTCCTGGTGGCCCCATGCTAACCCCACTCCTCCTGGTGGCCCCATGCTAACCCCACTCCTCCTGGTGGCCCCATGCTAACCCCACCCCTCCTGGTGGCCCATGCTAACCCCACTCTTCCTGGTGGCCCCATGCTAACCCCACTCCTCCTGGTGGCCCCTTGCTAACCCCACTCCTCCTGGTGGCCCCATGCTAACCCCACTCCTCCTGGTGGCCCCATGCTAACCCCACTCCTCCTGGTGGCGCCATGCTAACCCCACTCCTCCTGGTGGCCCCATGCTAACCCCACTCCTCCTGGTGGCCCCTTGCTAACCCCACTCCTCCTGGTGGCCCCATGCTAACCCCACTCCTCCTGGTGGCCCCATGCTAACCCCACTCCTCCTGGTGGCGCCATGCTAACCCCACTCCTCCTGGTGGCCCCATGCTAACCCCACCCCTCCTGGTGGCCCCATGCTAACCCCACTCCTCCTGGTGGCCCCATGCTAACCCCACTCCTCCTGGTGGCCCCATGCTAACCCCACTCCTCCTGGTGGCCCAGCAGTGCCAGCAGAGCAGTATCTTCAGGAGAAGCTTCCAGATGAGGTGGTGCTGAAGATCTTCTCCTACCTGCTGGAGCAGGACCTGTGCAGGGCAGCCTGCGTATGCAAACGCTTCAGCCAACTGGCCAACGATCCCATCCTGTGGTGAGCTGCTTCCCCATCATACATACTAATATGTGAATGTACTGTCATGCTATGAGATCTGTATGTTTCTGGTGTGCTGATGACATGTGTATCATGTGTGTGAGTGCAGGAAGAGGCTGTACATGGAGGTGTTTGAGTACACACGTCCCATGATGCACCCTGAGACAGGAAAGTTTTACCAGATCAATCCAGAGGAGCAGGAGCAGGTCAATCCCTGGAAGGAGAGCTTTCAACAGTTGGTAGGTAGCCCCCCCCCCCCCCCCCCCACACACACACACACACCCTTACACATAAACATACACCTACACACACTCCTACACTTACACACACATACCCCTACACACAGTAAAAGTGAATGTTTGGTGTTTCAGTACAAAGGAGCCCATGTGAAGCCAGGCTTTGCGGAACACTTCTACAGCAACCCTGCCAGATACAAGGGGAGGGAGAACATGCTGGTAAGGAGGAGCAGCTGTGGGACTGTGTTAGTGATGCAGAAGCTGTGGGACTGTGTTAGTGATGCAGCAGCTGTGGGACTGTGTTAGTGATGCAGCAGCTGTGGGACTGTGTTAGTGATGCAGCAGCTGTGGGACTGTGTTAGTGATGCAGCAGCTGTGGGACTGTGTTAGTGATGCAGCAGCTGTGGGACTGTGTTAGTGATGCAGCAGCTGTGGGACTGTGTTAGTGATGCAGCAGCTGTGGGACTGTGTTAGTGATGCAGCAGCTGTGGGACTGTGTTAGTGATGCAGCAGCTGTGGGACTGTGTTAGTGATGCAGCAGCTGTGGGACTGTGTTAGTGATGGAGCAGCTGTGGGACTGTGTTAGTGATGCAGCAGCTGTGGGACTGTGTTAGTGATGCAGCAGCTGTGGGACTGTGTTAGTGATGCAGCAGCTGTGGGACTGTGTTAGTGATGCAGCAGCTGTGGGACTGTGTTAGTGATGCAGCAGCTCTGGGACTGTGTTAGTGATGCAGCAGCTGTGGGACTGTGTTAGTGATGCAGCAGCTGTGGGACTGTGTTAGTGATGCAGCAGCTGTGGGACTGTGTTAGTGATGCAGCAGCTGTGGGACTGTGTTAGTGATGCAGCAGCTCTGGGACTGTGTTAGTGATGCAGCAGCTGTGGGACTGTGTTAGTGATGCAGCAGCTCTGGGACTGTGTTAGTGATGCAGCAGCTGTGGGACTGTGTTAGTGATGCAGCAGCTGTGGGACTGTGTTAGTGATGCAGCAGCTGTGGGACTGTGTTAGTGATGCAGCAGCTGTGGGACTGTGTTAGTGATGCAGCAGCTGTGGGACTGTGTTAGTGATGCAGCAGCTGTGGGACTGTGTTAGTGATGCAGCAGCTGTGGGACTGTGTTAGTGATGCAGCAGCTGTGGGACTGTGTTAGTGATGCAGCAGCTGTGGGACTGTGTTAGTGATGCAGCAGCTGTGGGACTGTGTTAGTGATGCAGCAGCTGTGGGACTGTGTTAGTGATGCAGCAGCTGTGGGACTGTGTTAGTGATGCAGCAGCTGTGGGACTGTGTTAGTGATGCAGCAGCTGTGGGACTGTGTTAGTGATGCAGCAGCTGTGGGACTGTGTTAGTGATGCAGCAGCTCTGGGACTGTGTTAGTGATAGCTCCTAGCTGTGTTACTGGTGGGCTAGCTTTTTGCTATGGGCTGGCTTGTACTGATCTAGTTTGTGTGCACAGTACTATGACACCATCGAGGATGCGCTGGGCGGTGTGCAGGAGGCTCACTTTGATGGCCTGATCTTCGTCCACTCTGGCGTCTACACAGACGAGTGGATCTACATCGAATCACCCATCACAATGATCGGAGCAGGTATGACCCTGTCACCCTCATCAGATTCCTCAAACTGTCTTGCCTTACTTTGATGTTACGATCATGTGTATCACAGATATTGTTTTTAATATTGTTTACAGTATAATATTATATACTAGTATACCCTGTACTTGTACGTGTGTAAAGACAATAAAGTTGAATCTAATCTATATACATCGTATGAAGGCTGCATGTGTTCTAACTGGTGTTTGTTGTTCAGCGCCAGGGAAAGTGGCAGACAAGGTGGTTATTGAGAACACAAGAGACTCTACATTTGTGTTCATGGAGGGATCTGAAGATGCCTATGTGGGATACATGACCATAAGGGTGAGACTGTACAAGCACTTTATGAGACATTTACTGGGATGGAACATGGGGGGTTTGACTGGGTTCAGGGATTAGGTTGTGTCCATGAAGCTCCTGGTCTCAGTGTGTGTGTGTGTGTGTGTGTCTTCAGTTTAACCCTGATGACAAGTCTGCCCAGCATCACAATGCCCACCACTGCCTGGAGATCACCGTCAACTGCAGCCCCAACATTGATCACTGCATCATCCGCTCCACCTGCACAGGTAAACTCCATCTCATCTCCTCCACCTGCTCATCCCCCCCATCTCCTCATCCTCTTCACCTCCTCATCCCCCATCTCCTCATTCTCTTCACCTCCTCATCCTCTCCACTTCCTCATCTCCTCCACCTCCTCATCTCTCCACCTCCTCATCTCTCCACCTCCTCATCTCCTCCACCTCCTCATCCTCTTCACCTCCTCATCTCCTCCACCTCCTCATCTCTCCACCTCCTCATCTCTCCACCTCCTCATCTCTCCACCTCCTCACCTCCTCATCTCTCCACCTCCTCACCTCCTCATCTCTCCACCTCCTCATCTCTCCATCTCCTCATCTCTCCACCTCCTCATCTCTCCACCTCCTCACCTCCTCATCTCTCCACCTCCTCACCTCCTCATCTCTCCACCTCCTCATCTCTCCACCTCCTCATCTCTCCACCTCCTCACCTCCTCATCTCTCCACCTCCTCATCTCTCCACCTCCTCACCTCCTCATCTCTCCACCTCCTCATCTCTCCACCTCCTCATCTCTCCACCTCCTCACCTCCTCATCTCTCCACCTCCTCATCTCTCCACCTCCTCATCTCTCCATCTCCTCTTCACCTCCTCATCTCCTCATCTCTCCACCTCCTCATCTCTCCACCTCCTCATCTCTCCACCTCCTCACCTCCTCATCTCTCCACCTCCTCACCTCCTCATCTCTCCACCTCCTCATCTCTCCACCTCCTCATCTCTCCATCTCCTCTTCACCTCCTCATCTCCTCATCTCTCCACCTCCTCACCTCCTCATCTCCTCTCCACCTCCTCATCTCCTCTCCACCTCTTTAGTTAGAAGTCTATTTCGGTAAGCGACAGGAAGTTGTGTTGTTGACTGATTATTTATTTCCTGTATGTTTCAGTTGGGTCAGCTGTGTGTGTGAGTGGCCAGGGGGCGTGTCCTACCATCAAGCACTGCAACATCAGCGACTGTGAGAACGTAGGGCTGTACATAACCGATCATGCACAGGTAACACACACACTCACACACACCTGACCATGCATACATCCCACTCAGGTGTACAGTTGTTAAACTTCCTCTTCCTCTCAGGGCATCTATGAAGACAACGAGATCTCCAATAATGCTCTTGCAGGAATCTGGGTGAAAAACCATGGCAACCCCATCATCAGACGCAACCACATCCACCATGGACGAGATGTGGGGGTCTTCACATTCGACCATGGCATGGTACACTCCCACACTCACACACAAACACACACAGGGAGTGTGTCCTTCACAGAGGCTTTTTTTACAGCCTGCTCCTCCTCCTCCCCTCCCTGCTCCTCCTCCTCCCCTCCCTGCTCCTCCTGGTTCTCCTCTCCTGCTCCTCCTCGTTCTCCTCCCTGCTCCTCCTGGTTCTCCTCTCCTGCTCCTCCTCGTTCTCCTCCCCAGGGCTACTTTGAGAGCTGTAACATCCACAGGAACCGCATCGCGGGCTTTGAGGTGAAGGCGTACGCCAACCCCACAGTGGTGCGGTGTGAGATCCACCACGGCCAGACAGGGGGAATCTACGTGCATGAGAAGGGGCGGGGCCAGTTCATAGAGAACAAGATCTACGCCAACAACTTTGCTGGTGTGTGGATCACCTCCAACAGTGACCCCACCATCAGGTTAGTCACCTCCAACAGTGTCCCCACCATCAGGTTAGTCACCTCCAACACTAACCCCACCATCAGGTTAGTCACCTCCAACAGTGCCCCCACTGTCAGGTTAGTCACCTCCAACCCTAACCCACCATCAGGATAGTCACCTCCAACACTAATCCCACCATCAGGATAGTCACCTCCAACACTGCCCCCACTGTCAGGTTAGTCACCTCCAACACTAACCCCACCATCAGGTTAGTCACCTCCAACACTGACCCCACCATCAGGATAGTCACCTCCAACACAGACCCCACCATCAGGTTAGTCACCTCCAACACTAACCCCACCATCAGGTTAGTCACCTCCAACACTAACCCCACTGTCAGGTTAGTCACCTCCAACACTGACCCCACCATCAGGTTAGTCACCTCCAACACTAACCCCACCATCAGGTTAGTCACCTCCAACACTAACCCACCATCAGGTTAGTCACCTCCAACACTGACCCCACCATCAGGTTAGTCACCTCCAACACTAACCCACCATCAGGTTAGTCACCTCCAACACTGACCCCACCATCAGGTTAGTCACCTCCAACACTAACCCACCATCAGGATAGTCACCTCCAACACTGACCCCACTGTCAGGTTAGTCACCTCCAACACTAACCCCACTGTCAGGTTAGTCACCTCCAACACTGACCCCACCATCAATTCTGTTCTGATGTGTGTTTCCAGGGGCAACGCCATCTTCAACGGTAACCAGGGTGGAGTGTACATCTTTGGGGACGGGCGTGGGCTGATTGAGGGTAATGACATCTATGGGAATGCTCTGGCTGGTATCCAGATAAGAACAAACAGCTGCCCTATCGTACGCCACAACAAGATCCACGACGGCCAGCATGGAGGCATCTATGTGGTGAGGACACACACACACCATACACACACTATACACACACCACATATATACACACATGAAGTCACAGCTCTGATGTTAACCACCCCTCCCCTCAGCATGAGAAGGGTCAGGGTGTGATAGAGGAGAACGAGGTGTACAGCAACACGCTGGCTGGCGTCTGGGTGACCACAGGAAGCACTCCAGTCCTGAGGAGGAACAGGATACACAGCGGCAAACAGGTCTGTTGCTTTCTGCCTGTCTGATTCATCTAAAGCAGGAAAAGCTGTTAGTCTAAATCCACCTGTTTATGTGTCCAGGTTGGAGTGTATTTCTATGACAATGGCCATGGTGTTCTGGAGGACAATGACATCTACAACCACATGTACTCTGGAGTACAGATCAGGTCAGAATCCACTACACACTCACAGCCCTGATTACCTGAGTGTGTGTGTGTCATGCATGTGATGTGCTGTGGTGTTCCTGTGTGTATGTGTGTGTATGTGTGTGATGTGTCGTGTGTATGATGTGCCGGCTTGTTCCTGTGTGTGCAGGACTGGCAGCAACCCTAAAATAAGGAGGAACAAGATCTGGGGCGGCCAGAATGGAGGCATCCTGGTCTACAACTCGGGTGAGTCCCACATCAGGTCTAATCCCAGTCTGTTTGAGGTCTAATCCCACCTCTGGTCTAATACCAATATGTCTGCGTCTAGTCCCAACTCAAATCTAATCCTAGTCTGCCTGACGTCTAGTCCCACCTCAGGTCTAATCCTAGTCTTCCTGAGGTCTAGTCCCACCTCAGGTCTAATCCCAGTCGGTCTGAGGTCTAGTCCCACCTCAGGTCTAATCCGAATCTTCCTGAGGTCTAGTCCCACCTCAGGTCTAATCCTAGTCTGTCTGAGGTCTAGTCTCATCTCAGGTCTAATCCTAGTCTTCCTGAGGTCTAGTCCCACCTCAGGTCTAATCCTAGTCTGTTTGAGGTCTAGTCCCACCTCAGGTCTAATCCTAATCTTCCTGAGGTCTAGTCCCACCTCAGGTCTAATCCTAGTCTGTTTGAGGTCTAGTCCCATCTCAGGTCTAATCCTAGTCTTCCTGAGGTCTAGTCCCACCTCAGGTCTAATCCTAGTCTGTCTGAGGTCTAGTCCCACCTCAGGTCTAATCCTAGTCTTCCTGAGGTCTAGTCCCACCTCAGGTCTAATTCTAGTCTGTCTGAGGTCTAGTCCCACCTCTGGTCTAATCCTAGTCTTCCTGAGGTCTAGTCCCACCTCTGGTCTAATCCTAGTCTTCCTGAGGTCTAGTCCCACCTCTGGTCTAATCCCAGTCGGTCTGTGGTCTCATTCAGGTTTGGGCTTCATTGAGGACAATGAGATTTTCGACAACGCCATGGCGGGTGTGTGGATCAAGACGGACAGCAACCCCACGCTGAGGAGGAACAAGATCCACGACGGCCGAGATGGAGGCATCTGCATCTTCAATGGAGGGAGAGGTGAGGCAGCATGCATGGTGTGTGGAGAGATGGTGTTTGGAGAGAAGCTATGTGGTGTGGTGAGAGGAATGAGGTGTGTGGAGAGAAGGTGTGTGGTGTGGTGAGAGGAAGGAGGTGTGTGGAGAGAAGGTGTGTGGTATGGTGAGAGGAAGGAGGTGTGTGGAGAGAAAGTGTGGAGAGAAGGTGTGTGGTATGGTTAGAAGAAGGAGGTGTGTGGAGAGAAGGTGTGGGAGAGGGAGAGAAGGTGTGTGGTATTGTGAGAGAGAGGATGTGTGTGGTGATAGTGTGTGTTGACGGTGGTGTGTCTCTCCAGGAGTTCTGGAAGAGAACGACATATTCAGGAACGCACAAGCAGGAGTTCTGATCAGCACCAACAGCCACCCCTCACTGAGGAAGAACCGCATCTTTGATGGCTTTGCTGCAGGTAAGAATCTCAAACCAGATGGAGGAAGCTGTTTACTGGATGGAACACATCCCTGTTAACTGGAACAGGTCCCTGTTTACTGGTTACTGGAACAGATCCCTGGTTACTGGTAGCTGAACCTCTCCTGATCCTCTCCTGCAGGTATAGAGATCACCAACCACGCCACAGCCACACTGGAGGGGAACCAGATCTTCAACAACCGCTTCGGAGGACTGTTCCTGGCATCTGGTGTGAACGTTACCATGAAAGGTAGACAGGTCATGAATCCTGACACTAACCCTACCTGACATGAATCGTTTGACACTATTTTAGATTAGATTAGATTAGATGAACCTTTATTTGTCCTCCAGGAGGTGGAAATTGCAGTTCACAACAGCAGCAGGGTAAAGTACAGCACACAGAGTTGCAGGGTAATATACATAATGACAATAACATAACAATAGCAATAACAATGGCAATAGCAGAATGTATATTTTGCAGAATGTATATCAGAGATGTGTAGGATGTTGTTGCACCTGATGTATATCAGAGGTGTGTAGGATGTTGTTGCACCTGATGTATATCAGAGGTGTGTAGGATGTTGTTGCACCTGATTTGCTCGGTCAGAAATTCATATCCTGTAAGTGACCCAACCCACCCTGTCGCCCCCAGATAACAAAATAATGAACAATCAAGATGCCATTGAGAAAGCTGTGAGCAGAGGTCAGTGCCTGTACAAGATTTCCAGTTACACCAGCTATCCAATGCACGATTTTTACAGGTAACAATCTCCCTGTCCATCTTCCCTCACCCTGCTGTACAAACCCCCCTGAGCTGCTGCTAACAGGTGATGTCTCTACAGGTGTCACACCTGTAACACAACAGACCGCAACGCCATCTGTGTGAACTGCATTAAGAAGTGTCACCAAGGACACGATGTGGAGTTCATCAGGCACGACAGGTCAGTCCTTCACCTCCTCACCTATGACTCCTCACCTCCTCACCCATGACCCCTCACCTCCTCACCCATGACTCCTCACCTCCTCACCTATGACTCCTCACCCATGACCCCTCACCTCCTCACCCATGACTCCTCACCTCCTCACCCATGACTCTTCACCTCCTCACCTATGACTCCTCACCCATGACTCCTCACCCATGACTCCTCACCCATGACTCCTCACCTCCTCACCTATGACCCCTCACCTCCTCACCTATGACCCCTCACCTCCTCACCCATGACTCCTCACCTCCTCACCCATGACCCCTCACCTCCTCACCCATGACTCCTCACCCATGACCCCTCACCTCCTCACCCATGACTCCTCACCCATGACTCCTCACCTCCTCACCCATGACCCCTCACCTCCTCACCCATGACCCCTTACTTCCTCACCTATGACTCCTCACCTCCTCACCCATGACCCCTTACTTCCTCACCTATGACTCCTCACCTCCTCACCCATGACCCCTTACTTCCTCACCTATGACCCCTCACCCTAACCCAACCCTCTGTTCCAGTGTAATAGTGCAGTCATGACTGTGTGTTCTACAGGTTCTTCTGTGACTGTGGAGCAGGAACCCTCTCTAACCCCTGCACGCTGGCTGGAGAACCCACACACGATACGGACACGCTGTATGACTCAGCACCTCCAATAGAGTCCAACACGCTGCAGCATAACTAGACTGCACAGCTGCCTGGGACATGAGGGACATGAGGACATGAGGACACTTACAGGACAGTTCAGTTTCACAGAACATGTACAGATGCCTTTGAAAAGATGAGGCTGGGCAGAGGAAGAGAGGATCTATTTAATACGTTCTGCTGTGGACCCCACGCACCCCTGCCCCCCACGCCTCCCTGCCCCCCACGCCTCCCTGCCCCCCACTCCTCCCTGCCCCACTCATGCCTGCAACATGATTGGCTGAGAAGGCCATGTTGTCAGGAGCTGAGGATAGAGACATGGTGACTCAGGTTATTATGGGATGTTGGGGCAGCCAGGCTGTTGCAAGGGGAGTTATGGGGGGGCGTGGCCAAACAGGAGACATGGCCATGACACAATGCTTCCATCCGTCTCCAGGCAACCGTTGCCCTGGTATCCATGTATGACCCACTCTTTCCACTTCAGCACTTCGGATTTTCTTTTTTTAAGGAAGAAAAATGTTGATATTGATTTTAATGCTCTCATGTAGTTTTGTATTTTCATGCAAAAAATCTTACTGTACTTGAATGTCTTTTATTTTATTAAATGTGTATTATAATTCTTTTGATTATTACACCCTAAACTTGCTGTAATAGTACTCATGTCGCAGTGTCTAAGTTCTTTCTATGAAAGAGAACAGAAAAAAACACAAAAAACAATTTTCCAGCAATGTTGATGTTTAGATATGGGATCTGAAATAAGGGAAATATCTGTAGATATAAATTCTTTGATGGTGATTTCACAAGACTTCTCCCCAAACCAGTCTGTCAGACTCCACCTGAGGCACCTTCTATCCCTCACCTTGTTTAACAGGGACTACTGGAGGTGGAAGGCTGACAGACATGCAGTGGAGGGAGGTGGTGGGGAGGTGGAGGGAGGTGGTGGAGAGATGGAGGGAGGTGGAGGGAGGAGGAGGGAGGTGGAGGGAGGTGGAGGAGAGATGGAGGGAGGTGGAGGGAAAAGGTGGAGGGAGGTTTGGTGCACTGTTGAGTCCAGAAGATGCACAACACAGACACAACTAACAGTCTTGTGAAATCTGCTCCTGCAGATTTCTTCTTCACATGTTAAATATTGCTGGAGATAGTTCCCTCCCCATGCTGAGACAAGTATCTGTACAGCTGTCTGGTCTATTGCTTTCTACCTGATCATCCATGTGTATTGGTGACTGTGTTTCTCATACAGCCTGAATTGTATGCATGTACCATAACATTAGACTTAATATATTGTGAAGTATTCAATAACCATCATGTAGATGCTAGTGTGATAAAGGGTTTAATTTCCTAGAGGAAAGAGGACATTTTTGAAAATAAACTTTATTAGATCATTATAGTGTTGTGTTAGTGTTTGACAACACAGGAAAGTAAAGTTTCTCTGGAACAAGTGTTGAGGTCAGAGTCCCCTCCTACAGGCTACTGATCATCCCAACCAGAGAGGAGAAGAGACCAGCATCCTCAGAGGCCTGGTCTGCATACCGGCACAACTTCCTGTGGGACAGGAAGAAGGTATCAGATCACAACATTACAAAAAAACTATTGAAGATCAAATGCTGGATCCAACTGTTTCTATTCATAATCAGCTTTTTAGTTAAATGTTTAGTTGTTTCTTATTTTGTCTGTTTACGTTTAATGAACATTCCTTAACACAAATGTCCTTTCCAACAACAGCTAGTCAAGTGTGTGAACAACTGTGTGTGTGTGTGCACGTGTGTGTGTGTGTGTGTGTGTGTTCGGGTCCTACTTGAATGCTCGAAGGCTCATGCTGCTCCTCTCAAACTCCCGGGCCTTCCTGGCTCCTGATTGGATGACGTCCAGGGGCAGGTTGGCCAGCCGGGCAGCATTAAAGCCGTAACTCTTAGGACACGCCCCCGAGGTGAACTTGTAGAGGAAGGTGATGGATTCCAGGCTGGGGTCATCACTCTCCTTCTCCACCATGCAGGCCTGGTGGTGACAGATGGAGCTGGGATTGGAAGCTGCTCTAGTATGTCTAAACAGAGTGTGCAGTGTGTGTGTGTGTGTGTGTGTGTGTGTGCAGCATGTGCATGCAGTCCTGCTGGTCCCAGTACCATGTGTCCCAGCCTGACAGCAGTGCTGTGGCTGTAGTCCTCCACCAGGCTGTGGTAGTGAGTGGAGAACAGTGTCCTGCAGCACAGCCTCTCTGCCAGCTCGTTCACCACCGCACTGGCAATGGCTGTCCCATCATAGGTGGCTGTGCCCCTGCCTGCATGCACGACACACACACACACACACACACACACACACACACACAGTCTGTTTAGTTGGTAGCTAGGTAGATCCTGGGGTATGTATGGTAGATCCTGGGGTATGTATGGTAGATCCTGGGGTATGTATGGTAGATCCTGGGGTATGTATGGTAGATCCTGGGGTATGTATGGTAGATCAGGGGTATGTATGGTAGATCCTGAGGTATGTATGGTAGATCCTGGGGTATGTATGGTAGATCCTGGGGTATGTATGGTAGATCAGGGGTATGTATGGTAGATCAGGGGTATGTATGGTAGATCCTGGGGTATGTATGGTAGATCCTGGGGTATGTATGGTAGATCAGGGGTATGTATGGTAGATCCTGGGGTATGTATGGTAGATCCTGGGGTATGTATGGTAGATCAGGGGTATGTATGGTAGATCCTGAGGTATGTATGGTAGATCAGGGGTATGTATGGTAGATCCTGGGGTATGTATGGTAGATCCTGGGGTATGTATGGTAGATCCTGGGGTATGTATGGTAGATCAGGGGTATGTATGGTAGATCCTGGGGTATGTATGGTAGATCCTGGGGTATGTATGGTAGATCCTGGGGTATGTATGGTAGATCCAGGGGTATGTATGGTAGATCAGGGGTATGTATGGTAGATCCAGGGGTATGTATGGTAGATCCTGGGGTATGTATGGTAGATCAGGGGTATGTATGGTAGATCAGGGGTATGTATGGTAGATCAGGGGTATGTATGGTAGATCCTGAGGTATGTATGGTAGATCAGGGGTATGTATGGTAGATCCTGGGGTATGTATGGTAGATCCTGGGGTATGTATGGTAGATCCAGGGGTATGTATGGTAGATCCTGGGGTATGTATGGTAGATCCTGGGGTATGTATGGTAGATCCTGGGGTATGTATGGTAGATCAGGGGTATGTATGGTAGATCAGGGGTATGTATGGTAGATCAGGGGTATGTATGGTAGATCCTGAGGTATGTATGGTAGATCAAGGGTATGTATGGTAGATCCTGGGGTATGTATGGTAGATCCTGGGGTATGTATGGTAGATCCTGGGGTATGTATGGTAGATCCTGGGGTATGTATGGTAGATCCTGGGGTATGTATGGTAGATCCTGGGGTATGTAAGGTAGATCCTGGGGTATGTATGGTAGATCCTGGGGTATGTATGGTAGATCCTGGGGTATGTATGGTAGATCCTGGGGTATGTATGGTAGATCCTGGGGTATGTATGGTAGATCCTGGGGTATGTATGGTAGATCCTGGGGTATGTATGGTAGATCCTGGGGTATGTATGGTAGATCCAGGGGTGTGTATGGTAGATCCTGGGGTATGTATGGTAGATCCTGGGGTATGTATGGTAGATCCTGGGGTATGTATGGTAGATCAAGGGTATGTATGGTAGATCCTGGGGTATGTATGGTAGATCCTGGGGTATGTATGGTAGATCCTGGGGTATGTATGGTAGATCCTGGGGTATGTATGGTAGATCCTGGGGTATGTATGGTAGATCCTGGGGTATGTAAGGTAGATCCTGGGGTATGTATGGTAGATCCTGGGGTATGTATGGTAGATCCTGGGGTATGTAAGGTAGATCAGGGGTATGTATGGTAGATCAGGGGTATATGTGGTAGATCCTGGGGTATGTATGGTAGATCCTGGGGTATGTAAGGTAGATCCTGGGGTATATATGGGAGATCAGGGGTATGTATGGTAGATCAGGGGTATGTATGGTAGATCAGGGGTATATGTGGTAGATCCTGGGGTATGTATGGTAGATCAGGGGTATGTATGGTCGATCAGGGGTATGTATGGTCGATCAGGGGTATGTATGGTAGATCAGGGGTATGTATGGTAGATCCTGGGGTATGTATGGTAGATCCTGGGGTATGTATGGTAGATCAGGGGCATGTATGGTAGATCCTGGGGTATGTAAGGTAGATCAGGGGTATGTATGGTAGATCCTGGGGTATGTATGGTAGATCTTACCCAGCTCGTCCAGTAGCACCAGGGAGTGCTGTGTTCCATGCAGCAGGATGCTCGCTGTCTCACTGAGTTCCACAAAGAAGGTGCTCTCACCTGCACACAGCACAAGTATGTTAGAGGGAGTGATGTGTATGTGTGTGTGTGTGTGTGTGTGTTAGAGGGACTGTGCATAAGGGTGTGTCTCACCAGCCATGATGCGGTCTGACGCTCCGAGACGTGTGAAGATCCGGTCCACAGGCGTGAAGCTGAGGCTCTCAGCTGGTACATAGCAGCCCAGCTGAGCCAGAATCACCACCAGCCCACACTGCAGGGTCAGAGTTATAGTTATACTACCAGCCCTCACTGCAGGGTCAGAGTTATAGTTATACTACCAGCCCACACTGCAGGGTCAGAGTTATAGTTATACTACCAGCCCTCACTGCAGGGTCAGAGTTATAGTTATACTACCAGCCCTCACTGCAGGGTCAGAGTTATAGTTATACTACCAGCCCTCACTGCAGGGTCAGAGTTATAGTTATACTACCAGCCCACACTGCAGGGTCAGAGTTATAGTTATACTACCAGCCCTCACTGCAGGGTCAGAGTTATAGTTATACTACCAGCCCACACTGCAGGGTCAGAGTTATAGTTATACTACCAGCCCACACTGCAGGGTCAGAGTTATAGTTATACTACCAGCCCACACTGCAGGGTCAGAGTTATAGTTATACTACCAGCCCTCACTGCAGGGTCAGAGTTATAGTTATACTACCAGCCCACACTGCAGGGTCAGAGTTATAGTTATACTACCAGCCCTCACTGCAGGGTCAGAGTTATAGTTATACTACCAGCCCACACTGCAGGGTCAGAGTTATAGTTATACTACCAGCCCTCACTGCAGGGTCAGAGTTATAGTTATACTACCAGCCCACACTGCAGGGTCAGAGTTATAGTTATACTACCAGCCCTCACTGCAGGGTCAGAGTTATAGTTATACTACCAGCCCTCACTGCAGGGTCAGAGTTATAGTTATACTACCAGCCCACACTGCAGAGTCAGAGTTTTACTACCAGCCCACACTGCGGATAGAAGACACACTGCAGTTAAGGAGGACATACAGGTAGACACCCACCTGTCTCATGAGAGTGGATTTTCCACCCATGTTGGGTCCCGTGACCAGAACACAGGGGGCATGGCTTGTCACACCACTTCCTGCTTCCTGCCCTTCCTCCTCTCTGCCAGGGCAGCCAATGGCAATGTCGTTTGGGATGAAGTCGTCTCCAAAGAATGTCTTGGTGACACAGGGGTGCCGGGACCCGCGCAGGTCCAAGAAAGGAGCTGATTGGCTGTCATCACGAGGAAGCAGCACCTGAGGCCTACTCATTGGTCCATCTCCCCCTTGGCTGTACCGGGTCAGGCTCAGGAGCACATCTAATTGGAGCAAATTATTAGTGATAAGGTAACCAGCAAGGGGGGTGGAACAGCCCCACAAGGCACTGTGAGACAGCTGTTAGCTTGAGCAGAAAAACAGACTGCTTAGCAAGATATGATAATACACAGTACAGACACACAGACCTCATCTTACCCAGTACAGACACACAGACCTCATCTTACCCAGTACAGACACACAGACCTCATCTTACCCAGTACAGCTACACAGACCTCATCTTACCCAGTACAGCCACACAGACCTCATCTTACCCAGTACAGCCACACAGACCTCATCTTACCCAGTACAGACACACAGACCTCATCTTACCCAGTACAGACACACAGACCTCATCTTACCCAGTACAGACACACAGACCTCATCTTACCCAGTACAGACACACAGACCTCATCTTACCCAGTACAGCCACACAGACCTCATCTTACCCAGTACAGACACACAGACCTCATCTTACCCAGTACAGACCTCATCTTACCCAGTACAGCCACACAGACCTCATCTTACCCAGTACAGACACACAGACCTCATCTTACCCAGTACAGACCTCATCTTACCCAGTACAGCCACACAGACCTCATCTTACCCAGTACAGACCTCATCTTACCCAGTACAGACACACAGACCTCATCTTACCCAGTACAGACACACAGACCTCATCTTACCCAGTACAGACCTCATCTTACCCAGTACAGACACACAGACCTCATCTTACCCAGTACAGCCACACAGACCTCATCTTACCCAGTACAGACACACAGACCTCATCTTACCCAGTACAGCCACACAGACCTCATCTTACCCAGTACAGCCACACAGACCTCATCTTACCCAGTGCAGACCTCATCTTACCCAGTACAGCCACACAGACCTCATCTTACCCAGTATAGCCACACAGACCTCATCTTACCCAGTACAGCCACACAGACCTCATCTTACCCAGTACAGCCACACAGACCTCATCTTACCCAGTACAGCCACACAGACCTCATCTTACCCAGTACAGACCTCATCTTACCCAGTACAGCCACACAGACCTCATCTTACCCAGTACAGACCTCATCTTACCCAGTACAGCCACACAGACCTCATCTTACCCAGTACAGACACACAGACCTCATCTTACCCAGTACAGACACACAGACCTCATCTTACCCAGTACAGCCACACAGACCTCATCTTACCCATTACAGACCTCATCTTACCCAGTACAGCCACACAGACCTCATCTTACCCAGTACAGACACACAGACCTCATCTTACCCAGTACAGCCACACAGACCTCATCTTACCCAGTACAGACACACAGACCTCATCTTACCCAGTACAGACACACAGACCTCATCTTACCCAGTACAGACACACAGACCTCATCTTACCCAGTACAGACACACAGACCTCATCTTACCCAGTACAGCCATGCACTCCACAGCAGTCTTCCAGTCCCTGTAGTTCTTGTCAAAGTTATAGAAGAGTCTCCTCATGCAGTCCTTCAGTGCAGCGTCTCTCTTCTCCTCCAGACTCTGCAGTTCTCCAAAGAGACGCTCGATCTCACGGCTCCAGTAACGCTTGCAGCCCTTCTTGGTGGACTTCACCTCATACTCCTCCGGCACATTCCTCTCCCCCACGCTGTCTGGGACCTCCATCTGGTAGCGGTTCCGCCCGGTGCCCCAGTACGCCAGGGTCCGGCAGCCCAGACGTCTCCTCTGACGCTCTAGGTAGGCCTGCAGCTCAGCTTCGCAGGCCTGGATCCCACTCAGCGCCTGGTCGTACTCCGGGTCGAAGCCTGTCTTGGGCGTGATCACGCCGGTGGTTCGTGCCTTCTGGTGGTCGAATGCTGTGTCCCAGCGTTTCAGTTCCATGGACAAGTCTGGGAAGAGGCCTTCGCCTGTGTCGGACCTCAGACTCACAAGCTGACGCAGCAGTTTGGACTGAGAATCTTTTACAACTGGTGCCAGAACTGATGTTACCTCCTGCATAGTCTTGAAGCCTTCCAGCGCAGACAGGAAGTCTGCGATCTTGCGCTTGCTGTAGGTGACCTCCTCGTAGAGTACTGCTCTGGAATCAGGGTGCTCAGGGCCTTTCAGAGGTGAACCGATGCTGTGGATCTTACTGAGGAGTCTCTCCAGATCTGGAAGCTTCTTCAGCAGCTGTGAAACCTCCTCTGCTGGGCCAGCCGCCTCCATCAGGGTCTCCAGGGCGTCTAGGCGCTCATCGATGGTCACTGGGTTGCAAAGCGGAGAGCAGAGCCACTGCTTCAACAGCCGCTTTCCGAAGGGTGTGGAGCAGGAGTCCAAACGCTGCAGCAGCGAGCCTTCCGCACCTCCAGTGCCATTCTGCAGGACCTCCAGGTTGGCCAGCGTCACCCCGTCCAGAACCAGACGCTGGCGGGTTTGGGAAAAGAAGCTTCTCGGCCCAGGCGCCTTCTCCAGCTCCACGTCCACTGGAATGTACTCCTGGAAGTTGGCCATGGACAGCAGCTCCTTGTCCACCAGACACTTCCTGAGGTAGAAGATGCAGCCTCCCAGAGCAGACAGAGCCAGCTCGTACCCTTCTTTGGGAGTCAAGCCCAGAGAGTCTCCCTCGGAGGTCATGGAACTCAGCACAGCTGGCAGGCTGCCTCCACTCTCTCTGAAGTAGTCTTCTTCAGCCAGCTGCTTCAGAGTCTTCTGGGCATCCCAGAACTGGCTGCCTGCATTCAGAGGCTCCTGCATGGCAGAGCACAGACAGGACTTGAGGATCTTGCGAGTCTCGGTCGATGGGTTCCCCTTCTCAAACAGAACCTGGGCCGGGGAGTGATGCGCCACCAGGGTGCGGAGCCGAGAGCAGTGCCTGTCATCCTGGAACTGCCCCACGTGAAACACCCCAACAGAGGTGTCCACAAAGCTGACCCCATAGCAGCGCCCAGCCACCTCTGCCTTCTCCTTCAGGCTCAGCAGGAAGGAGCTGTGGTTCTCAGCCGGGGCCCCGTCCAGCACACTGTAGGTCTGGGTCCCACGTGTGATCACCCTGCACACCTCACGCCGTACCACACGGTCAAACTTGGTGGGCCTCGCCATGGCTTTACAGCGGGTCTCCATCATCTCAGGGGTCTCTGTCTGCTCCACGCGAGCCACCTTGTATCCCTTTTGAACGAGCGCATCAGAAAAGCGCCCAAAGCCGATCTCAGGAAATCCAGAGTGAGCCCAGGAGCCCTTCATGAAGGTAAGGTTCAGCTCGTTCACACCAATCACAGCGTCCATGTGGTACAGCTCATAGAACTTGCCCACCTTTCGAAAACAATCATGTAAAAGAGGAAACAAGGGGGAAAGAGGATAAAAAAGTTACTCCAAATACTTTCAGATAAAACAAATCAAGAGGTCCCATGTTTAACACCTCCCCCTTAACTGTAGGTCACTTTGCATCAAGCTAATACAAGCTCAGTACTCCAAACTAGTATTTCTGATCTCTTACTAAAGCAAGTGATACAACACAGATGACTCTTAGGATATAACCTGTAATATTCTCTCCCTCTCACCTTGTAGAAGAGAACAGTATCGAACATATCTGCCTTCAGCTGCCACCAGCGGCGCATTCCTGGCGTGGTTCTGTTCAGGAAGTCTTCCGGTACGTACAGAGTGGTGGGGTCATACTCAGGATCAGACTGTCTCTTCCTGCAGGCGTCCTTCCTCTTCCCTGCCTGTAACCAGTCCAGCTTCTCATGGTCCCAGACGCTCCCCTCCGCTCCCCCTGCCGGGCTCTCCACGCTGTCGGGGGCTGAGAAGGGAGCAAGGCGGGTCTTGGTGCTGGCCATAGGAGAGGCGCTGCTGGGACCCTGAGAGGCCCTGCTGGGACCCTGAGAGGCCCTGCTGGGAACCTGAGAGGCCCTGCTGGGAACCTGTGAGGTCCGGGGTTTGGGCATGGCTGAGGGCTGCTCCACAGGACGCTTACGCTTCACTGGCTTGATGGGGCTGTCTGGTTCACTCTCTACTTCCTCTTCAGCACTGCTCACCACTGCCTCTTCCTCCTCCTCCTCCTCCTCACTGCTTGCCTGCTCTGGTTTGAACTCCTCCTCAGAGCCCTCGCTCTCTGAGGCTACGATGATGCGCCGACGCTTAGACTTGTTTCCCTGCTCCGAGGAAGAACGCCGCTGAGCCTTGGCTTTCGTCTCCTCCTCTTCCTCAGACAGAATAGATGAATCTAGCTGTGGAAACAGAAGTACAGGAATAGTTTTAGAGGATTAACATGTGTGGTGTTACTGGTAATGCCATCATCTAATATATAAACTCCAACTGCCCAGTAGCCCGTTAAATCCAGATGTCCTGACCTCCATGTCTTCCTCTTCCTCCTCCTCCTCATCAGAAGGAAGGTTGCAGGTGGGTGTCTGCAGCCTAACCTCAGGGCTGTGTAAGAGGACACTGTCAGCCAGCTCCATGGCCCTCCGGATTGCAGGCTTTCCACTGAAGAACAGACCTCCCACCTTAGCATCACTGCTCTCAGAGCCTGGGGGAGGAGAGGACAGGGGAGGAGAGGGGGGGAGAGGACAGGGGAGGAGAGGAGAGGACAGGGGGAGGAGAGGACAGGGAAAGTGAGGACAGTCACACACCTGTATAACCGTCACACACCTGTACCTGACAGTCACACACCTGTACCTGACAGTCACACACCTGTACCTGACAGTCACACACCTGTACCTGACAGTCACACACCTGTACCTGACAGTCACACACCTGTACCTGACAGTCACACACCTGTACCTGACAGTCACACACCTGTACCTGACAGTCACACACCTGTACCTGACAGTCACACACCTGTACCTGACAGTCACACACCTGTACCTGACAGTCACACACCTGTACCTGACAGTCACACACCTGTACCTGACAGTCACACACCTGTACCTGACAGTCACACACCTGTACCTGACAGTCACACACCTGTACCTGACAGTCACACACCTGTACCTGACAGTCACACACCTGTACCTGACAGTCACACACCTGTACCTGACAGTCACACACCTGTGTAACAGTCACACACCTGTGTAACAGTCACACACCTGTGTATAACAGTCACACACCTGTGTATAACAGTCACACACCTGTATAACAGTCACACACCTGTATAACAGTCACACACCTGTGTATAACAGTCACACACCTGTGTATAACAGTCACACACCTGTACCTGACAGTCACACACCTGTATAACAGTCACACACCTGTGTATAACAGTCACACACCTGTTTATAACAGTCACACACCAGTACCTGACAGTCACACACCTGTGTATGGCCGGAGGTACTTGATGCTGACCCACCCGCGGGTCGGGGGCTCGTCGAAGAAGTGCACATGCAGGCGCTGGTCTTTCCCCCGGCCGCGCATCTGCTGTCCGCTGATTGGCTGCGGCACTACCATACAAGGCCACCAGGGGTGCCCTTCCAGTTTGGCCCACACAAGAGCACCGGCGCTGAAAGAACATGCTGGGCTGGAAACGGGAACGGCCATTAGATGGTACTCTGATCCTCAACACACGTGTGTTTAGATGGAACTCTGATCCTCAACACACGTGTGTTTAGATGGTACTCTGATCCTCAACACACGTGTGTTTAGATGGTACTCTGATCCTCAACACACGTGTGTTTAGATGGTACTCTGATCCTCAACACACGTGTGTTTAGATGGTACTCTGATCCTCAACACACGTGTGTTTAGATGGTACTCTGATCCTCAACACACGTGTGTTTAGATGGTACTCTGATCCTCAACACACGTGTGTTTAGATGGAACTCTGATCCTCAACACACGTGTGTTTAGATGGTACTCTGATCCTCAACACACGTGTGTTTAGATGGAACTCTGATCCTCAACACACGTGTGTTTAGATGGTACTCTGATCCTCAACACACGTGTGTTTAGATGGTACTCTGATCCTCAACACACGTGTGTTTAGATGGTACTCTGATCCTCAACACACGTGTGTTTAGATGGTACTCTGATCCTCAACACACGTGTGTTTAGATGGTACTCTGATCCTCAACACACGTGTGTTTAGATGGAACTCTGATCCTCAACACACGT
The DNA here is from genome assembly GCA_030340685.1 of Protosalanx chinensis. Classification (NCBI taxonomy): domain Eukaryota; kingdom Metazoa; phylum Chordata; class Actinopteri; order Osmeriformes; family Salangidae; genus Protosalanx; species Protosalanx chinensis. Next base: position 17,837,106 of record CM059321.1, read on the forward strand.
GTGTTTAGATGGTACTCTGATCCTCAACACACGTGTGTTTAGATGGTACTCTGATCCTCAACACACGTGTGTTTAGATGGAACTCTGATCCTCAACACACGTGTGTTTAGATGGAACTCTGATCCTCAACACACGTGTGTTTAGATGGAACTCTGATCCTCAACACACGTGTGTTTAGATGGAACTCTGATCCTCAACACACGTGTGTTTAGATGGAACTCTGATCCTCAACACACGTGTGTTTAGATGGAACTCTGATCCTCAACACACGTGTGTTTAGATGGAACTCTGATCCTCAACACACGTGTGTTTAGATGGAACTCTGATCCTCAACACACGTGTGTTTAGATGGAACTCTGATCCTCAACACACGTGTGTTTAGATGGAACTCTGATGCTCAACACACGTGTGTTTAGATGGAACTCTGATCCTCAACATACGTGTGTTTAGATGGAACTCTGATGCTCAACACACGTGTGTTTAGATGGTACTCTGATCCTCAACACACGTGTGTTTAGATGGAACTCTGATCCTCAACACACGTGTGTTTAGATGGAACTCTGATCCTCAACACACATGTGTTTAGATGGAACTCTGATCCTCAACACACGTGTGTTTAGATGGAACTCTGATCCTCAACACACGTGTGTTTAGATGGAACTCTGATCCTCAACACACGTGTGTTTAGATGGAACTCTGATGCTCAACACACGTGTGTTTAGATGGAACTCTGATCCTCAACATACGTGTGTTTAGATGGAACTCTGATGCTCAACACACGTGTGTTTAGATGGTACTCTGATCCTCAACACACGTGTGTTTAGATGGAACTCTGACGCATCTGAGTCTTATTTTAATGTTTTTGAACAACACATATTGAAGGTTTGATCCACATCAAAACCAAGAGTAGATCACGTGATTTATTCCAGTTCAGAATCCTTTGCTATTTTGAACAACCAATTTTTTTTATTTGCTCCAATCCAATAGACAAAATACTAATCAGATCACTTCTGTACAACACTGACCACTAAACCTTTCAATGTGTGTTAAAAGCTCAAAGATTAGTTTGTAAAAGCTGGTCTCTGCACTAACCAAGTCCATCTCTTGAAGTTATACAAAAAACGACTGGATATTTCAAATTTTTACAGTCTGATGTTCAAAGAATTCACATTGTTTGAGTTGTTTTTTATTTGTTTGTGGATCATCAGAGATCTTCAAAGTGACCCACATGCTCAGTATTGAACCTGGTCCTGCGAGATGCTGATGTTACCTTATTTAAAACGTATTTAGTGCAACACTTTAACCTTCCAACATGATGCTGATGTTACCTTATTTAAACCTTATTTAGTGAAACACTTTAACCTTCTAACATGATAACATTACCTTTCCTTCTTTGATGATATTTTATCTCCAAATAGTTTGCTGAATCCACCCTTGGCCGCTTTCTGACTCTTCTTGGCCGGATTCTTCCTCCTGTTCGGGGCCGCACGGTTCTCCTGCTCACCGGGAGAGGAGCTGGACTGCAGCCCGGAGGACGGAGGAGGAGACGGGCTCAGCTTCTGCTTGGACACCGGTGGAGGTGACTTGTTGAAAAAATTAAAGAGGGTTCTTTGCTTCGCCATTTGTCTTCTTATGCACGAATCATAAGATGTATAAAGATGTGATTTAAGATGTATAAAGATGTTATTTAAGATATCGGACTGTTTCTACACCAAATCACGCGTAACACTTGCAGGTAATTCCCGCGAAATGCTCAGTCTGAGTTTTTCACAGGATGTTCGAAGAGAACGGAACCGGAAGTGAGGTGATCGTGTTTTTGTGTGTATTATTGTATTTAAGTTGTTGGCTTTAACTGTTTTTTTAAATCATTAGACATCGTATATGATTTCTTGTTTGTTAGAGTTTCTTGGTTATTGGATGAAACGCCTGTTGGACTCTGCTGTACCTCGGGGGGATCCGATCTATGCACATGTAGGGTGCTGGTGGCAGGATCACGGTTGATGATGGTTGTCAAACTCCTGATTTTGACTTAGTTAAAAAATAATGATAAGATACCTTAGTGTTGTCTGCCTGTGCACGTGTCTACATGCCCACGTTACTATAACGAGTTATGTTCGGTCAACAGTGACAGTTTTGGAACGTTGACTATCATGAATAAAAAGTCTGCTAGCCGATTGTGTCCGCCAGGGGGCAGCAGAGACACCTGCGACCTTGTCCAGAGCAGGGCCTCATGGACCAACACAGCCAGTTTCAACCCTAACCCTGTCCAGAGCAGGGCTTCATGGACCAACACAGCCAGTTTCAACCCTAACCCTGTCCAGAGCAGGGCTTCATGGACCAACACAGCCAGTTTCAACCCTAACCCTGTCCAGAGCAGGGCTTCATGGACCAACACTGCCAGTTTCAACCATGACCTTGTCCAGAGCAGGGCCTCATGGACCAACACAGCCAGTTTCAACCCTAACCCTGTCCAGAGCAGGGCTTCATGGACCAACACAGCCAGTTTCAACCCTAACCCTGTCCAGAGCAGGGCTTCATGGACCAACACAGCCAGTTTCAACCCTAACCCTGTCCAGAGCAGGGCTTCATGGACCAACACTGCCAGTTTCAACCATGACCTTGTCCAGAGCAGGGCCTCATGGACCAACACTGCCAGTTTCAACCATGACCTTGTCCAGAGCAGGGCCTCATGGACCAACACAGCCAGTTTCAACCCTAACCCTGTCCAGAGCAGGGCTTCATGGACCAACACAGCCAGTTTCAACCCTAACCCTGTCCAGAGCAGGACTTCATGGACCAACACAGCCAGTTTCAACCCTAACCCTGTCCAGAGCAGGGCTTCATGGACCAACACAGCCAGTTTCAACCCTAACCCTGTCCAGAGCAGGGCCTCATGGACCAACACTGCCAGTTTCAACCATAACCTTGTCCAGAGCAGGGCCTCATGGACCAACACTGCCAGTTTCAACCATAACCCTGTCCAGAGCAGGGCTTCATGGACCAACACAGCCAGTTTCAACCATAACCCTGTCCAGAGCAGGGCCTCATGGACCAACACTGCCAGTTTCAACCATAACCCTGTCCAGAGCAGGGCCTCATGGACCAACACTGCCAGTTTCAACCATGACCCTGTCCAGAGCAGGGCCTCATGGACCAACACTGCCAGTTTCAACCATAACCCTGTCCAGAGCAGGGCCTCATGGACCAACACTTCTGATCTTATGACTGAGATAATGGAACCAACTACCCTTTTATTTTCAGCACCATTTAAAGGTCACTATACACACACTCACTCAAACACACACACACACACACTCTCATGCGCACTCACACACACACACTCACACTAACCCTAATACTGTCTCTAACCCTTATACTGTGTGTATATAAGGTGCAACTCCTGAATGAGGTGCAGTATTGCCCTGTTCCTGTAGTTGCCCTTGTTGTTTTCGTTGCCAGTGTAATACCCAGCCACTTGTGTGTATGTGGCTGGAGACGTTGTTGTGTAATGTGGCTCTGTAATCTGTCATGTATGGTGACATGAGATAATTGAGTTTCCTGTGTTCCCAGTGGACAGGCAGGAACACATGAGTATCTGAGAGCTTTGCTGCTCTGAGAGTAGGAATCCATTACCCATCGATCCACTGACTTCCTATGGAGAAACTGGCCGCATGACAACTTCAGTGCTGTTCTGTAGAAGCAACTGTCTTCATGGTGACTAGAATTCTGCTGTATATCTCCATGGTGACTAGAATTCTGCTGTATATCTCCATGGTGACTAGAATTCTGCTGTATATCTCCATGGTGACTAGAATTCTGCTGTATATCTCCAGGGTGACTAGAATTCTGCTGTATATCTCCATGGTGACTAGAATTCTGCTGTATATCTCCAGGGTGACTAGAATTCTGTTCTGTTAAAGCAACAGTCTCCATAGTTACTAGAATAATGCTCTAGGTCTTCATGGAGACAACAGTTCTGCTGTATCCCTTCTTGGTAACTAGAATGCTGCTCTAGTGTGCTCCATAGAGCAGCATTGGTCACCATGGAGATGGGTCTCTTTAGAATGATGGCAGGTGTAGGTGGAGGAGGAAGGGGAGGAGCTTGAGGGTTATAATAACAAACTCCTCCAAAACTGAATAATTTAAAGCGCTCATAACATTAAAATGGAGATTAACTAATATATTTATCAGGAGACAAATTTAGTGGGTCCAGCATGTGTAACTGGCCATTCCTCCCCCCCCCCCCCCCCCCCCCCCCCCAATGTTTCATTTGCAAATACATGTACAGGACAATGTAAAGCTCCAAAAATACTTTTGTCATTTTTTTATAAATTATTTAAGACGAAAATACATATATATGGAACTCTGGATGATATGGCTGACATTGTTGACCATCTGTTTTGCAATGTATTCTGGGTACCTCTTGGCTTTAAGTAAGCTCACAAAAATCATGAGTCTACCCCTTAGCCCTTACCCTCAATCAAGATGAGAATTGGAAAGCCCTTACTGTCACTAACTAACATGCAAAACTAAGGGAAAGGGGTAAGATGAATTGGTAAGATAGATCATTATAACTGGCCTTATGTGTCCTGTGTGCTGAGTTATCTAGGTCTTCATCTGGCTGAAGTCTCACCTGGAGATACAGAGCATCACTACATCACCTGGAGATACAGAGCATCACTACATCACCTGGAGATACAGAGCATCACTACATCAATACATCACCTGGAGATACAGAGCATCACTACATCACCTGGAGATACAGAGCATCACTACATCACCTGGAGATACAGAGCATCACTACATCACCTGGAGATACAGAGCATCACTACATCACCTGGAGATACAGAGCATCACTACATCACCTGGAGATACAGAGCATCACTACATCACCTGGAGATACAGAGCATCACTACATCACCTGGAGATACAGAGCATCACTACATCACCTGGAGATACAGAGCATCACTACATCACCTGGAGATACAGAGCATCACTACATCATTACATCACCTGGAGGTACAGTTCTGTTGTAGAGTGTGTGGTAGTGTTTTACTGGTGTAGAGTGTGTGGTAGTGTTTTACTGGTGTAAAGTGTGTGGTAGTGTTTTACTGGTGTAAAGTGTGTGGTAGTGTTTTACTGGTGTAGAGCGTGTGGTAGTGTTTTACTGGTGTAGAGTGTGTGGTAGTGTTTTACTGGTGTAGAGTGTGTGGTAGTGTTTTACTGGTGTAGAGTGTGTGGTAGTGTTTTACTGGTGTAGAGTGTGTGGTAGTGTTTTACTGGTGTAGAGTGTGTGGTAGTGTTTTACTGGTGTAGAGTGTGTGGTAGTGTTTTACTGGTGTAGAGTGTGTGGTAGTGTTTTACTGGTGTAGAGTGTGTGGTAGTGTTTTACTGGTGTAGAGTGTGTGGTAGTGTTTTACTGGTGTAAAGTGTGTGGTAGTGTTTTACTGGTGTAGAGTGTGTGGTAGTGTTTTACTGGTGTAGAGTGTGTGGTAGTGTTTTACTGGTGTAGAGTGTGTGGTAGTGTTTTACTGGTGTAGAGTGTGTGGTAGTGTTTTACTGGTGTAGAGTGTGTGGTAGTGTTTTACTGGTGTAAAGTGTGTGGTAGTGTTTTACTGGTGTAAAGTGTGTGGTAGTGTTTTACTGGTGTAAAGTGTGTGGTAGTGTTTTACTGGTGTAGAGCGTGTGGTAGTGTTTTACTGGTGTAGTGTGTGGTAGTGTTTTACTGGTGTAGAGTGTGTGGTAGTGTTTTACTGGTGTAGTGTGTGGTAGTGTTTTACTGGTGTAGAGTGTGTGGTAGTGTTTTACTGGTGTAGAGCGTGTGGTAGTGTTTTACTGGTGTAGTGTGTGGTAGTGTTTTACTGGTGTAGAGCGTGTGGTAGTGTTTTACTGGTGTAGTGTGTGGTAGTGTTTTACTGGTGTAGAGTGTGTGGTAGTGTTTTACTGGTGTAGAGCGTGTGGTAGTGTTTTACTGGTGTAAAGTGTGTGGTAGTGTTTTACTGGTGTAGAGTGTGTGGTAGTGTTTTACTGGTGTAGAGTGTGTGGTAGTGTTTTACTGGTGTAGAGCGTGTGGTAGTGTTTTACTGGTGTAGTGTGTGGTAGTGTTTTACTGGTGTAGAGCGTGTGGTAGTGTTTTACTGGTGTAGAGCGTGTGGTAGTGTTTTACTGGTGTAGTGTGTGGTAGTGTTTTACTGGTGTAGAGCGTGTGGTAGTGTTTTACTGGTGTAGTGTGTGGTAGTGTTTTACTGGTGTAGAGTGTGTGGTAGTGTTTTACTGGTGTAGAGTGTGTGGTAGTGTTTTACTGGTGTAGAGTGTGTGGTAGTGTTTTACTGGTGTAGAGTGTGTGGTAGAGCACCTTTCATACGTATTTATTTAGTTCCAAACATGTTGAGTTAATGAGACCATGTCAGAGTACAGCTCAGGGTGGGACGATCACCTGTTACCTGCTCACCTGTTACCTGCTCAGGGTGGGATGATCACCTGTTACCTGCTCACCTGTTACCTGTTCACCTGTTACCTGCTCACCTGTTACCTGCTCACCTGTTACCTGCTCAGGGTGGGACGATCACCTGTTACCTGCTCAGGGTGGGATGATCATCTGTTACCTGCTCACCTGTTACCTGCTCACCTGTTACCTGCTCACCTGTTACCTGCTCAGGGTGGGACGATCATCTGTTACCTGCTCAGGGTGGGACGATCATCTGTTACCTGCTCAGGGTGGGATGATCATCTGTTACCTGCTCAGGGTGGGATGATCATCTGTTACCTGTGTGTTTGCGTGTGTGTCTGTGTGTTTGCGTGTGTGTCTGTGTGTTTGCGTGTGTGTCTGTGTGTTTGCGTGTGTGTCTGTGTGTTTGTGTGTGTGTCTGTGTGTTTGCGTGTGTGTCTGTGTGTTTGTGTGTGTGTCTGTGTGTTTGCGTGTGTGTCTGTGTGTGTGTGAGGTAATTGATGATCCTTGGCTGCTGGGAATATCCAGACATTAACCTTTGACCTCCTGCTTGGAATCAGGGCCTTGACCAATCACAGGGAAGATTCCTCCTGCCAACCAGTTAGATCAATAGATCAGTTATCCTTCCTTCCATCATCAGTATAATTACATAGCCACCCATCAACCAACCTCACCGTCTCCTCCTCACCTCTCGCCTCCCACTCCTCCTCTCCCCTCTTCACCTATCCTCCTTCCCCCACTCCTCCTCCCCCTCTCCTCCTTCCCCCACTCCTCCTCCCCCTCTCCTCCTCCCCCACTCCTCCTCCCCCTCTCCTCCTCCCCCACTCCTCCTCCCCCTCTCCTCCTCCCCCTCTCCTCCTCCCCCTCTCCTCCTCCCCCACTCCTCCTCCCCCTCTCCTCCTCCCCCTCTCCTCCTCCCCCTCTCCTCCTCCCCCTCTCCTCCTCCCCCCACTCCCCCTCCTCCCGCCTCTCCACCTCACAACTCTCCCACCCCACTGCTCAACAAACACACACATTAACATGTACACACTTAGGTTTAACATGTAAATCTAAACATATCATTTATTTAACATGTATTTACCTAGGAAGGGCTTCTTCAGATATATTCAGTATCTTCATGCAGAGCGTCATAGGAAGGATAAGCAGCATCAGGTTATAACACCATCACAACACGATTCATTTAGCACAGTAATCACACAGAAATGTCATTAAAACAACTGTAACACATTTACAGCTCAGATTGTTTCCATGTTTCATTCTGAATGATGAAAGGATGAAAGGAAGGATGAATAGGACCCTATAGAGCTCCGTATTCTGATGAATAAAAATCCCCCCATAAAATGGTCAAAGACCCAGAATGCGAGCAACTGAGACAGGGCACACACACACACACTCACACACATACACTCACACATACACACTCACACACACACACTCACACATACACTCACACATACACTCACACTCACACACACACACTCACACACACACATCACATATAGCTCTTCTAGAACACATGTAAGCCACAGAGCCAGAGCTGCTTACAGTAACAGGCTGGGATCGATAACTGGACCAGCGCTTCTACAGGTCGTATTGATTTAGTGAAGGTCTATTAAATGTTCAGTTTAATGATGATCCCTCGGTTATGCGGAACAATTGGAAGTAGGAAGAAAAAGGTTATATGTTTTGTAAACTGTGTGACATTGAAAACCTTGCCTGCCCCCATCGCCGCACCGGATAATCCCTGCTGAACCCAAAATCTGCTCATTTTCAGCATCAAAGCAGAACAATTCAGCAGTTAACCCGTAACACTGGGATCAGATAGGCTTTAATAAGCAATAACAAAACTACAGGACATCCCATAAACCAAACAGTCTGCATGGCGGCTCGTGTCCTCATCCATTTAGAATTTTGCGCATTCGAGAAAGCCTGTGGCACACCTCCCCCTTACACACACACACCTCCCCCTTACACACACACACACACCTCCCCCTTACACACACACACACACCTCCCCCTTACACACACACACACACACCTCCCCCTTACACACACACACACACACCTCCCCCTTACACACACACACACACCTCCCCCTTACACACACACACCTCCTCCTTACACACACACACACACCTCCCCCTTACACACACACACACACACCTCCCCCTTACACACCCAGTGCGGCAGTGATCTGTTTCTTCCCCTCAGCTGCTCTGGTCCAGGGCTGCTGATACAGAGCTGCTGATACAGAGCTGCTGATACAGAGCTGCTGATACAGAGCTGCTGATACAGAGCTGCTGATACAGAGCTGCTGATACAGAGCTGCTGATGCAGAGCTGCTGATGCAGAGCTGCTGATACAGAGCTGCTGATACAGAGCTGCTGATACAGAGCTGCTGATACAGGGCTGCTGATACAGAGCTGCTGATACAGAGCTGCTGATACAGGGCTGCTGATACAGGGCTGCTGATACAGAGCTGCTGATACAGAGCTGCTGATACAGAGCTGCTGATACAGGGCTGCTGATACAGAGCTGCTGATGCAGAGCTGCTGATGCAGAGCTGCTGATGCAGAGCTGCTGATACAGAGCTGCTGATACAGAGCTGCTGATACAGAGCTGCTGATACAGAGCTGCTGATACAGGGCTGCTGATACAGAGCTGCTGATACAGAGCTGCTGATGCAGAGCTGCTGATGCAGAGCTGCTGATGCAGAGCTGCTGATGCAGAGCTGCTGATGCAGAGCTGCTGATGCAGAGCTGCTGATGCAGAGCTGCTGATGCAGAGCTGCTGATGCAGAGCTGCTGATGCAGAGCTGCTGATGCAGAGCTGCTGATGCAGAGCTGCTGATGCAGAGCTCCTGATGCAGAGCTGCTGATGCAGAGCTGCTGATGCAGAGCTGCTGATGCAGAGCTGCTGATACAGAGCTGCTGATACAGAGCTGCTGATACAGAGCTGCTGATACAGAGCTGCTGATACAGAGCTGCTGATACAGAGCTCCTGATACAGAGCTGCTGATACAGAGCTCCTGATGCAGAGCTGCTGATGCAGAGCTGCTGATGCAGAGCTGCTGATGCAGAGCTGCTGATGCAGAGCTGCTGATGCAGAGCTGCTGATGCAGAGCTGCTGATGCAGAGCTCCTGATGCAGAGCTGCTGATGCAGAGCTGCTGATGCAGAGCTGCTGATGCAGAGCTGCTGATGCAGAGCTGCTGATGCAGAGCTGCTGATGCAGAGCTGCTGATGCAGAGCTGCTGATACAGAGCTGCTGATACAGAGCTTCTGATGCGGCGCAACGGTAAAACTGTTCCCTGAGACACGGATGTATGGTCGCAGCACTTAATAGGTATTGAAAGCCTAACACTACCCCTACCCCTAACACAACCCTTACCCCAACACTACCCTTAACACAACCCGTAGCCCTAACACAACCCTTACCCCCAACACTACCCCTAACACAACCCTTACCCCTAACACAACCTCTAACCCCAACACTACCCTTAACACAACCCGTAGCCCTAACACAACCTCTAACCCCAACACTACCCCTAACACAACCCGTACCCCCAACACTACCCCTAACACTACCCCTACCCCCAACACCACCCCTACCTCTAACGGTATAAGATATCTTTCTATATACTATAAAAAGTACACAGGAGTCTTAACAGAGACGAACTATAATGGCAGACATGCCGCAGCACTTAGAGAATAACAGAGATGACTTGCGCGCGTGTGAGTGTGTGTGTGTGAGTGTGTGTGTGTGTGTGTGTGTGTGTGTGTGTGTGTGTGTGAGAGAGAGAGAGACGGTGTCACATGTTCAGAAGAACAGCAGTGGTGGGAAACACGGAGCTCCAGGATGATCCCTGTGTCGGTATTGACGCTCCACAGCAGCGGTGTTCTGCGGATATTGTGATCTGATCCATCCTCAATTATGTCAGTTGTTGTTTTTGTCTCGTCTCCTACAACCTCCTACATTTGCAAAGAAGAGGATAGTTTCCATACTGTGTTGCCTGTAACGTTGGTCAGGACAGTTCTCTACCCGCCCGTCCTGACCGGACAGAAGCGCAGAGAGAGGATAGATGCTGTCCGCGGCGCGGAGCGGGTCTCTGTTCGTCTTAGTTCTGGTGCTGAAGTCTGGATCAAGTCTGGATAACCCTGGATCAAGTCTGGATAACCCTGGATCAAGTCTGGATAACCCTGGATCATGCCTGTTCAGCGGCTCCCGGGCTGCCGCGCGATACACATGAACGAAGACACCGGCCGCTTCCTCCTGCTGGCGGTCCTGATCATCCTGTACCTGCTGTGCGGTGCTGCAGTGTTCTCCGCCATAGAGAGACCTTCTGAGATCAGAGCTCACGGCCACTGGAACCGGCAGCTCTACAACTTTAGCGACACGTTCAACATCAGTCTCACGGAACTGAAGTCCTTCTTACGGGAGTACGAGGTGGCGATAGCTGCCGGAATACGGGCTGACGTCCTCCGGCCAAGATGGGATTTTACCGGAGCTTTCTACTTTGTGGGGACTGTTGTGTCAACTATCGGTGAGTTTCGGTTCTACATGGATCTGTGTCCGTGCGTGTGATGCATCTGGGGTACATTCACTCACCTTGGGGCAACCTTAAGTCTCCAAATCTGCTAACAATAAGAAAACACGTGGGATGGGTATAGATCGGCTATGGGTGTAGATCCGTGGTAGAGGGTATATCTCATTGATAGAGGGTACATCTTAATAGTAGATGTAGATCAGTGGTAGAATGTATATATCAGTGGTAGAGGGTATAGATCAGTGGTAGAGGGTATAGATCAGTTATAGAAGGTGTAGATCAGTAGTAGAGGGTATATCTCAGTTATAGAGGGTGTAGATCAGTTATAGAAGGTGAAGATCAGTGGTAGAGGGTATATCTCAGTTATAGAGGGTGTAGATCAGTTATAGAGGGTATAGATCAGTGGTAGAGAGTATAGATCAGTTATAGAAGGTGTAGATCAGTAGTAGAGGGTATAGATCAGTTATAGAAGGTGTAGATCAGTAGTATAGGGTATAGATTAGTGGTAGAGGGTGTAGATCAGTGGTAGAGGGTGTAGATCAGTTATAGAAGATGTAGATCAGTGGTAGAGGGTATAGATCAGTGGTAGAGGGTATAGATCAGTTATAGAAGGTGTAGATCAGTAGTAGAGGGTATAGATCAGTGATATAGGGTATAGATCAGTTATAGAAGGTGTAGATCAGTAGTATAGGGTATAGATTAGTGGTAGAGGGTGTAGATCAGTGGTAGAGGGTGTAGATCAGTTATAGAAGATGTAGATCAGTGGTAGAGGGTATAGATCAGTGGTAGAGGGTATAGATCAGTGGTAGAGGGTGTAGATCAGTTATAGAAGGTATAGATCAGTAGTAGAGGGTATAGATTAGTGGTAGAGGGTGTAGATCAGTGGTAGAGGGTATTGATCAGTGATAGAGGGTATAGATCAGTTGTAGAGGGTGTAGATCATTAGTAGAGGGTATAGATCAGTAGTAGAGGGTATTGATTAGTGATAGAGGGTATAGATCAGTGATAGAAGGTGTAGATCAGTGGTAGAGGGTACAGATCAGTGATAGAGGGTATAGATCAGTGATAGAGGGTATAGATCAGTGATAGAGGGTATAGATCAGTGGTAGAGGGTATAGATCAGTTGTAGAGGGTATTGATCAGTGATAGAGGGTATAGATCAGTGGTAGAGGGTATTGATCAGTGATAGAGGGTATGTGTAATATTTTTTATATACCTATATTTATTTATGACAAAGAGGGTGTATATGTATGACAAGTGTGTGTGTGAAAGTGTGTGTGTGCGACAGAGGGTGTGTGTGTGACAGAGGGGAGGAGCAGGGACACTAACACCCTGGATCGTGCAGGACAGACAGTGGGTTATGCTGCAGTCTTCGTCCAAACATAGAGAATGTCAATGAGATGTCCTGTCCCCCCTCCCACACACACACACACACACACACACACACACACACAGCACCCACACACACACACACACACCACACACACACACACACACACACACATGCCCCCTTTGACATTTACTGCTGTGATAGGTCACTAAAGAGCAAGAGGCCCCTCTGGTGCCCAACACCCCCAGCACCCCCCAACACCCCCAGAAAAAAAGCCCCAACACCCCCCAACACCCCCCAGCACCCCCCAACACCCCCCAACACCCCCAGAAACAAAGCCCCAACACCCCCCTGCACCCCCAGCACCCCCCAGCACCCCCCTGCACCCCCAGCACCCCCCAACACCCCCCAACACCCCCCAGCACCCCCCAACACCCCCAACATCCCCCAGCACTCCCAACACACTCAGTTACTCCCAGCCCCAGTGTGTCTGTTACTCCCAGCCCCAGTGTGTCTGTTACTCCCAGCCCCAGTGTGTCTGTTACTCCCAGCCCCAGTGTGTCTGTTACTCCCAGCCCCAGTGTGTCTGTTACTCTCAGCCCCAGTGTGTCTGTTACTCCCAGCCCCAGTGTGTCTGTTACTCTCAGCCCCAGTGTGTCTGTTACTCTCAGCCCCAGTGTGTCTGTTACTCTCAGCCCCAGTGTGTCTGTTACTCTCACCCCAGTGTGTCTGTTACTCTCAGCCCCAGTGTGTCTGTTACTCTCAGCCCCAGTGTGTCTGTTACTCTCAGCCCCAGTGTGTCTGTTACTTTCAGCCCCAGTGTGTCTGTTACTCCCAGCCCCAGTGTGTCTGTTACTCTCAGTCCCAGTGTGTCTGTTACTCTCAGCCCCAGTGTGTCTGTTACTCCCAGCCCCAGTGTGTCTGTTACTCTCAGTCCCAGTGTGTCTGTTACTCTCAGCCCCAGTGTGTCTGTTACTCCCAGCCCCAGTGTGTCTGTTACTCTCAGTCCCAGTGTGTCTGTTACTCTCAGCCCCAGTGTGTCTGTTACTCCCAGCCCCAGTGTGTCTGTTACTCTCAGTCCCAGTGTGTCTGTTACTCTCAGCCCCAGTGTGTCTGTTACTCCCAGCCCCAGTGTGTATGTTACTCCCAGCCCCAGTGTGTCTGTTACTCTCAGCCCCAGTGTGTCTGTTACTCTCAGCCCCAGTGTGTCTGTTACTCCCAGGCCTAATGTCTATACGGTTAGTGCCTAACTAGTCTGATCTCTAGCTGCAGTGTGAGATCACAAAGGAAGGAAAGGTTAGGATTCTAAATAGAGAACAGAGCCTTTCTTTTCAGATGAAAGACTCTTGCTGTGATGGTTAGGCCTCTAGTAGGGTTAGAGTACTATAGGCCTACAGGTGCTCCTCTCTGAAGCAGGGGCACCTCTCTGCTCCTCTCTGAAGCAGGGGCACGTCTCTGCTCCTCTCTGAAGCAGGGGCACCTCTCTGCTCCTCTCTGAAGCAGGGGCACCTCTCTGCTCCTCTCTGAAGCAGGGGCACCTCTCTGCTCCTCTCTGAAGCAGGGGCACCTCTCTGCTCCTCTCTGAAGCAGGGGCACCTCTCTGCTCCTCTCTGCTCCTCCCCTCTCCTCTCTCCTGGTCTGTCCTCTCCTCTCTCCAGGTCTGTCCTCTCCTTTCTCCTGGTCTGTCCTCTCCTCCCCTCCCCCTGGTCTGTCCTCTCCTCCCCTCCCGTCCTCCTGGTCTGTCCTTTCCCCTTCCCTCTCTCCTAGTCTGTTCTCTCCTCTCCTCCTCCTAGTCTGTCCTCTCCTCCCCCTGGTCTGTCCTCTCCTCCCCCTGGTCTGTCCTCTCCTCCCCCTGGTCTGTCCTCTCCTCCCCCTGGTCTGTCCTCTCCTCCCCCTGGTCTGTCCTCTCCTCCCCCTGGTCTGTCCTCTCCTCCCCCTGGTCTGTCTTCTCCTCCCCCTGGTCTGTCCTCTCCTCTCCCTCTCTCTTGGTCTGTCCTCTCCTCTCCCTCTCTCCTAGTCTGTCCTCTCCTCCTCCACCCCCCTGGTCTGCCCTCTCCCCCCCTCCCCCCTGGTCTCCTCCCCCCTCTCTGAAGGATAGATGCCTCAACCTCACATCACACATTACACAGATCTGTTTGTGTCTGTAACAATGACGAACAGGAAATAATTAGTCACTGTGTCCCCTGGTGAGGTGGGGGTGGGGAGACCAGGGCCACTTGAACTGAGCCATGGGACAGAGAGACAGACAGGCAGTGAACCATGGGACAGAGAGACAGACAGGCAGTGAACCATGGGACAGAGAGACAGACAGGCAGTGAACCATGGGACAGAGAGACAGACAGGCAGTGAACCATGGGACAGAGAGACAGACAGGCAGTGAACCATGGGACAGAGAGACAGACAGGCAGTGAACCATGGGACAGAGAGACAGACAGGCAGTGAACCATGGGACAGAGAGACAGACAGGCAGTGAACCATGGGACAGAGAGACAGACAGGCAGTGAACCATGGGACAGAGAGACAGACAGGCAGTGAACCATGGGACAGAGAGACAGACAGGCAGTGAACCATGGGACAGAGAGACAGACAGGCAGTGAACCATGGGACAGAGAGACAGACAGGCAGTGAACCATGGGACAGAGAGACAGACAGGCAAGCCCATCTGCTGAGTTGCAAGACTGCAGAAAGGATGAAAATAGATACACTGATACTGTTAACAGAGATGTTACTATCACTACTGTATACAGAGATGTTATTATAACTACTGTTAACAGAGATGTTACTATCACTACTGTATACAGAGATGTTATTATAACTACTGTTAACAGAGATGTTACTATCACTACTGTATACAGAGATGTTATTATAACTACTGTTAACAGAGATGTTATTATCACTACTGTATACAGAGATGTTATTATAACTACTGTTAACAGAGATGTTATTATCACTACTGTATACAGAGATGTTATTATAACTACTGTTAACAGAGATGTTATTATCACTACTGTATACAGAGATGTTATTATAACTACTGTTAACAGAGATGTTACTATCACTACTGTATACAGAGATGTTATTATAACTACTGTTAACAGAGATGTTATTATCACTACTGTATACAGAGATGTTATTATAACTACTGTTAACAGAGATGTTATTATAACTACTGTTAACAGAGATGTTATTATCACTACTGTATACAGAGATGTTATTATAACTACTGTTAACAGAGATGTTACTATCACTACTGTATACAGAGATGTTATTATAACTACTGTTAACAGAGATGTTATTATCACAACTGTATACAGAGATGTTATTATAACTACTGTTAACAGAGATGTTATTATAACTACTGTTAACAGAGATGTTATTATCACTACTGTATACAGAGATGGTATTATAACTACTGTTAACAGAGATGTTATTATCACTACTGTATACAGAGATGTTATTATAACTACTGTTAACAGAGATGTTATTATCACTACTGTTAACAGAGATGTTATTATAACTACTGTTAACAGAGATGTTATTATCACTACTGTTAACAGAGATGGTATTATCACTTTTCCATCATCACTCACTCTGTCTTTCATGCCCCCCCATCATTTCTCTCTCACACAAACACAGTTAATGCAGAGACACTGATCCTGTATCTGAAACAGAATTGCACGTTATGTTATGGTCATTCACATTCCAGGGATAGTAAAGAGAGACAATGTTGAACATCCTGAGCTCAGGGCAGAATATGTGTGTGTTGCTTCCATGTTGATTAGTTGTCAGGTGGATGAGCTGCTCTCGGGCCATGATGGGAAGCCAGTGGAGGGCGATGAGGAGCGGGGTGACATGACAGCGTCTGGGTACATTGAAAACCAGGCGGGCTGCTGCATTTTAGATCCTCTGAAGGGGAGGATTGTGCTTGCTGGAAGAGAGGACAAGAGCTTTGACTAGCAGGAATGTTTAGACAGGTAGCTTCTGATTTTCCAGATGTTGTAGAGGGTGAATCTACCTGACTGGAAGACTGCGACAATGTGTGCTATGAGGGAGAGCTTGTCTCCATCTAAGGTAACCCCAAGGTTCCTGGCAGAAGATGAAGGGGTCACTGTTGCAGAGACCAGCGTGATAGAGAGATCGAGGGTGATAGAGGGTTTGGCTGGGATGATGATTGGTCATCCAGGCAGAGATGTCTGTGAGGCAGATCTGTGAGGCAGATCTAGCTGAGATCCTTGGATCGGTCATTTTCTCTCCTCTCCTCCTCCTCTCCTTTCCTCCTCTTCCTCTCCTCCTCCCGTCTTCCTCCTCTCCTCCTCTCTCCTCTCTTCCTGTCTTCACTCCTCTTCCTCTCCTCTGTTAGGTCATTCTTAAATAAGAATAACACAGAGTTGTTCTATAAGGAAGTTTCAATGCCTACTGTCAAGGAGACAAGCCTGAATTGTGGTTTCCAAATTGTCTGAAGTTTTTAATGCTTGCATAGCCATTTATACGGTCACAAACACAAACAGTTTCCAATTGGTTTACTTAAAACAGGCAGTTCTCAAATCAAGTTCTGTGATTGGGGTTCTCTTTTGAGAACAAGTGATAAGAACCTACTGGGTCTACAGGGTTAGGGTTAGCTGACCACACTGGCCAGATGCTCCTTTATGAGGGGACTCTCAAAAGGTCATCTACTTCTCTGCCACAAGCAGAACCCTCACTATTCAAATCACTCAGAGACACTCCAGAATAGCAAGATGGGGGTCTGTATGTTAACATAAGCCTAAGGTCATCTAAAGTTCCCCTTAAAAAATTTTCCTTTCTGCAGACAAGCACGAATACACTCAATGTTTTATACAGAATAAGGGTAGTATTCTCTCATAATGAGGAGTGTCACTCCCATGTCTGTGGTTCAGTCTGTCCTAGTGTGTCTGTGTTCTGAGTCTGTTGGCTTCACCTGTCCTGTTGAATGCCTGTCAGTGTTATTGTTTGCCTCACGGGAAATGTGCTCATTATATAATATATAGTGCTATAAGTCGCTTTGGATAAGAGAGTCTGCTAAATGACTAAATATACAGTAAATGTAGATTGCTCTATTCTTCTCTATACTGACATATATTGCTTTATTCTTCTTTGTACTGATCTATATTCCTCTAGTCTGATCTAAATTGCTCTGTACTAATCTGTGACACAGATTTCTTGTTATTTTCTATCCTGCACTGCTCTGCAATGCTGCCCTGCTCTGTACCGCTCTGTATTACTCTCTACCGCTCTGTATCGCTCTCTACCGCTCTGTATTACTCTCTACCACTCTGTATTACTCTCTACCGCTCTGTATTACTCTCTACCACTCTGTATTACTCTCTACCGCTCTGTATTACTCTCTACCACTCTGTATTACTCTCTACCGCTCTGTATTACTCTCTACCACTCTGTATTACTCTCTACCGCTCTGTATCGCTCTGTACCGCTCTGTATCGCTCTCTACCGCTCTGTATCGCTCTCTACCGCTCTGTATTACTCTCTACCACTCTGTATTACTCTCTACCGCTCTGTATTACTCTCTACCACTCTGTATTACTCTCTACCGCTTTGTATCGCTCTCTACCGCTCTGTATTACTCTCTACCGCTCTGTATTACTCTCTACCACTCTGTATTACTCTCTACCGCTCTGTATCGCTCTGTACCGCTCTGTATCGCTCTCTACCGCTCTGTATCGCTCTCTACCGCTCTGTATTACTCTCTACCACTCTGTATTACTCTCTACCGCTCTGTATTACTCTCTACCACTCTGTATTACTCTCTAACGCTCTGTATCTCTCTCTACCGCTCTGTATCTTTCTCTACCGCTCTGTATCTCTCTCTACCACTCTGTATTACTCTTTACTGCTCTGTATCGCTCTCTACTGCTCTGTATCTCTCTCTACCGCTCTGTATCTCTCTCTACCGCTCTGTATTACTCTCTACCACTCTGTATTACTCTTTACCGCTCTGTATCGCTCTCTACGGCTCTGTATCGCTCTCTACGGCTCTGTATCTCTCTCTACCGCTCTGTATTACTCTCTACCGCTCTGTATCTCTCTCTACCGCTCTGTATCGCTCTCTACTGCTCTGTATCTCTCTCTACTGCTCTGTATCTCTCTCTACCGCTCTGTATCGCTCTCTACTGCTCTGTATCTCTCTCTACCGCTCTGTATTACTCTCTACCGCTCTGTATCTCTCTCTACCGCTCTGTATCGCTCTCTACTGCTCTGTATCTCTCTCTACCGCTCTGTATTACTCTCTACCGCTCTGTATTGCTCTCTACCGCTCTATCCTGCTCCCTATCCTGCTCTGGACATGATGGCAACGCCAAGCAGTTCTGGGTGACCTTACTCTGAAAGACAGGCTTTTAGAATATCTTACAGCTTTAACCTTGTGAATCCTAATGGACCAAAATGCTGGCAAATCTGTAAAGATTCCTGTAATGTGTGGGATGATTTACATGGACGTGAGCCAGAATATTTGCCCTCTCCCTCTCTCTCCCTCTCTCTCTCTCTCTCTCTCCCTCTCTCTCTCCCTCTCTCTTTCTCTTTCTCTCTTTTCTCTCTTGAAAGTATACTGATTGGTCTCACAGCAACAACAGGGAGGGATGTAGGGATGGAGGCTTATCTTTAGGTAGGTATAGATACCAGAGGAAAAAATTAGAACAAAAATGAAAAAAATCCTAGTTGATGATGACCAACAGTGATAGACAGGGAGATCGCTGTGGAGGTGATGGGATGCAGGGTGAGGGAAGGAGGGAGATAAGATCGCTGTGGAGGTGATGGGATGCAGGGTGAGGGAAGGAGGGAGATAAGATCCCTGTGGAGGTGATGGGATGCAGGGTGAGGGAAGGAGGGAGATAAGATCCCTGTGGAGGTGATGGGATGCAGGGTGAGGGAAGGAGGGAGATAAGATTCCTGTGGAGGTGATGGGATGCAGGGTGAGGGAAGGAGGGAGATAAGATCCCTGTGGAGGTGATGGGATGCAGGGTGAGGGAAGGAGGGAGATAAGATCCCTGTGGAGGTGATGGGAGGCTGGGTGAGGGAAGGAGGGAGATAAGATCCCTGTGGAGGTGATGGGAGGCTGGGTGAGAAAAGGAGGGAGATAAGATCCCTGTGGAGGTGATGGGAGGCTGGGTGAGGGAAGGAGGGAGATAAGATCCCTGTGGAGGTGATGGGAGGCAGGGTGAGGGAAGGAGGGAGATAAGATCCCTGTGGAGGTGATGGGATGCAGGGTGAGGGAAGGAGGGAGATAAGATCCCTGTGGAGGTGATGGGAGGCTGGGTGAGGGAAGGAGGGAGATAAGATCCCTGTGGAGGTGATGGGATGCAGGGTGAGGGAAGGAGGGAGATAAGATCCCTGTGGAGGTGATGGGATGCAGGGTGAGGGAAGGAGGGAGATAAGATCCCTGTGGAGGTGATGGGAGGCTGGGTGAGGGAAGGAGGGAGATAAGATCCCTGTGGAGGTGATGGGAGGCTGGGTGAGGGAAGGAGGGAGATAAGATCCCTGTGGAGGTGATGGGAGGCTGGGTGAGGGAAGGAGGGAGATAAGATCCCTGTGGAGGTGATGGGAGGTGATGGGAGGCTGGGTACTTTGAGGGGAGAATCAGAATCAGCTTTATTTACCAAGCAAGTTTGCACAAATAATGAATTTACTATGGCAGGAAAGTGAACACAGTAAACATACTGGGAGCGTGTGGTGCCCAGGAAAAGGAAAGACTCCACAGTGTTGACCTGGGAGTCTGACAGGGTGATGGGGGGAGTGGGGCTGGATCCATCCTGAAGAGAGTTGAGCTCCAAGTTGTAATGGCTACACAAGGTCATCAGGTTGTCAGGTTCAGCTTGTGAGCCCAATGAGGGCGGTGTCATCCGTAACTTGTATTGTGTCCAGTATTTGGACAAACGGATGACTGGAAGTGCAGCTGTTGGTGTACAGGGAGAAGAGCAGAGGGGAAAGGACACAGCCTTGAGGAGATCCTGATGGACCAGGAGTCAGAGAGTTTCACAAACTGCTTTTCTGTGTGTGAGTGAGGTGTGTTTCTGTGAGTGAGTAAGGTGTGTTTCTGTGTGTGAGTGAGGTGTGTTTCTGTGTGCGAGTGAGGTGTGTTTCTGTGAGTGAGGTATGTTTCTGTGTGCGAGTGAGGTATGTTTCTGTGTGCGAGTGAGGTGTGTTTCTGTGAGTGAGTGAGGTGTGTTTCTGTGAGTGAGTGAGGTGTGTTTCTGTGAGTGAGTGAGGTGTGTTTCTGTGTGTGAGTGAGGGTTGTTTCTGTGTGTGAGTGAGGTGTGTTTCTGTGTGTGTGTGAGGTGTGTTTCTGTGAGTGAGTGAGGTGTGTTTCTGTGAGTGAGTGAGGTGTGTTTCTGTGAGTGAGTGAGGTGTGTTTCTGTGAGTGAGTGAGGTGTGTTTCTGTGTGTGAGTGAGGGGTGTTTCTGTGTGTGAGTGAGGTGTGTTTCTGTGAGTGAGGTATGTTTCTGTGTGCGAGTGAGGTGTGTTTCTGTGTGCGAGTGAGGTGTGTTTCTGTGAGTGAGTGAGGTGTGTTTCTGTGTGCGAGTGAGGTGTGTTTCTGTGTGTGAGTGAGGTGTGTTTCTGTGAGTGAGGTATGTTTCTGTGTGCGAGTGAGGTGTGTTCCTGTGTGTGTGTGAGGTGTGTTTCTGTGTGTGAGTGAGGTGTGTTTCTGTGTGCGAGTGAGGTATGTTTCTGTGTGCGAGTGAGGTGTGTTTCTGTGAGTGAGTAAGGTGTGTTTCTGTGTGTGTGTGAGGTGTGTTTCTGTGAGTGAGGTATGTTTCTGTGTGCGAGTGAGGTGTGTTTCTGTGTGTGTGTGAGGTGTGTTTCTGTGAGTGAGTGAGGTGTGTTTCTGTGAGTGAGTGAGGTGTGTTTCTGTGTGTGAGTGAGGTGTGTTTCTGTGTGCGAGTGAGGTATGTTTCTGTGTGCGAGTGAGGTGTGTTTCTGTGAGTGAGTGAGGTGTGTTTCTGTGAGTGAGTGAGGTGTGTTTCTGTGAGTGAGTGAGGTGTGTTTCTGTGAGTGAGTGAGGGGTGTTTCTGTGAGTGAGTGAGGTTTTTAGGAGAGGCTCCTGATTATTCTAATGGCTTATTCTCCTCCTGCCCTCTATGCTCCCCTCCTCTCCCCCTTCCCTCCTCTCCTCCCGTCTCCTCCTCTTCTCCCCTGTCCACTCTCCCCCCTTCAGGGTATGGTATGACCACCCCAGTGACAGCATCAGGGAAGGTCTTCCTCATCTTCTATGGGCTCCTTGGCTGCGCTGCCACCATTCTTTTTTTCAACCTCTTCCTTGAGCGCATCATTACCCTCCTCGCCGTGGTGATGAAGGCTGTACGGGAGCGCCGTATTCGCACCAGCGGCCTGCTGCCTCCTGGGATCCAGCATGACTTCTCATCCTACAGCCTGCAGGGCTGGAAGCCCTCTGTCTACCACGTCATGCTCATCCTGGCCCTGTCTGCCATCCTGATCTCCTGCTGTGGCTCAGCTATGTATGCCTCAGTGGAGGGCTGGGCCTTCCTAGACTCACTGTACTTCTGCTTTGTGACCTTCAGCACCATCGGATTCGGGGACTTGGTGAGCAGCCAGCGAAATGCCTATGAGCAGCAGACCTTCTACCGCCTCGCCAACTTCCTGTTCATCCTGACGGGCGTGTGCTGCCTGTACTCACTCTTCAACGTCATCTCTATCGTCATCAAGCAGGTGCTCAACTGGCTGCTGGAGCGGGCAGGCCTTCTGTGCTGCCAGCGTTGTCACAAGACTAACGCCTTCCTGGGAAGACGCAATGCCATCCGGCCCGGCTCGAGGAGCCGCAGGGGGCGCTTTCCAGACGCCCTGCCGAGCGACAGCGACACAGAGGGGAGACGTCTGTCCGGGGAAATGATCTCTATGAAGGACCTGACAGCCTCCAACAAGGTGAGCCTGGCTATCATGCAGAAGCAACTGTCGGACTCCGCCAACGGCTTCCCGGCTTGCGGAGGATCCAGACACAACGACTTCTCTGGTGGCGTTGGAGCTCTGGGGATCATGAACAACAGGCTGGCTGAGACCAGCAACTCCAGATAGACAGCAGACAACAGGAGAGAAATCTGACTTCTGGCAGGGATTTCAGCCTGAGGAAAATCTCACTGTTCCAGTTGTTCAGATGTCTTCCTCTCAAGCATGGGGGTGAAACCAAAAGACAAGCTAGCATGGAGGGACCAGGGGCTTGGAGAGACCAGGGGCTTGGAGAGACCAGGGGCTTGGAGAGACCAGGGGCTTGGAGAGACCAGGGGCCTGGAGAGACCAGTGGCCTGGAGAGACCAGGGGCTTGGAGAGACCAGGGGCTTGGAGAGACCAGGGGCTTGGAGAGACCAGGGGTTTGGAGAGACCAGGGGCTTGGAGAGACCAGGGGCTTGGAGAGACCAGGGGCCTGGAGAGACCAGTGGCCTGGAGAGACCAGGGGCTTGGAGAGACCAGGGGCTTGGAGAGACCAGGGGAAGGGAGAGACCAGGGGCCTGGAGAGACCAGGGGAAGGGAGAGACCAGGGGCCTGGAGAGACCAGGGGAAGGCACCATATATGTCCAGGAATTAAAGAGAAGCTGTTAGAGGCTTTAAATCTGGGAGAGACCATCTTTTGAAGACTTTGTGTTTGTGAGAGACCAGCTCTACTGCGAGTGGAGCCCAGACACGTTTGCTTGTTGTAGACCTAAAGAGACCTAGAGAGGGGAAGGGGTAGGAGGGCAGTAGGACCCAGCAGGAGACCTAGAGAGACCTAGAGGATGGAAGAGTTAGGAGGGCAGTAGGACCCAGCAGGAGACCTAGAGAGTGGAAGAGGTAGGAGGGCAGTAGGACCCAGCAGGAGACCTAGAGAGTGGAAGAGGTAGGAGGGCAGTAGGACCCAGCAGGAGACCTAGAGAGTGGAAGAGGTAGGAGGGCAGTAGGACCCAGCAGGAGACCTAGAGAGTGGAAGAGGTAGGAGGGCAGTAGGACCCAGCAGGAGACCTAGAGAGTGGAAGAGGTAGGAGGGCAGTAGGACCCAGCAGGAGACCTAGAGAGTGGAAGAGGTAGGAGGGCAGTAGGACCCAGCAGGAGACCTAGAGAGTGGAAGAGGTAGGAGGGCAGTAGGAGCCAGCAGGAGACCTAGAGAGTGGAAGAGGTAGGAGGGCAGTAGGACCCAGCAGGAGACCTAGAGAGTGGAAGAGGTAGGAGGGCAGTAGGACCCAGCAGGAGACCTAGAGAGTGGAAGAGGTAGGAGGGCAGTAGGACCCAGCAGGAGACCTAGAGAGTGGAAGAGGTAGGAGGGCAGAAGGACCCAGCAGGAGACCTAGAGAGTGGAAGAGGTAGGAGGGCAGAAGGACCCAGCAGGACCCAACAGGGCTTGGATGGACTGTCACCGCCTCATTGGGGGGTTAAGAACTACATTTCCTGTTCAGTGTTGAATTGCATGATGTGCATGTTGTCTTAAAATCCCTCAGTAATTTAATTACTGCTTGACATGATGATGGTGATGATGATAATAGTGATGGTGGTCATGGTGATGATGGGGATCATAGTGATAATGATGATAATGATGCTGATAATGATGATGCCAAGGCAAAATACCATTATTTCAGTTTAGTTGGACATAATTTTTTGTTATTTTTTAGAACGTTTAAATTTGTCCTGATTGGACAAATATTTTGTCCATAACTCTTTGCCTTTGTGCTTTGCTGCACTTGAACAAGTCAGATTTGTCATTTTTTTATTCAATTCTGGTGAGTGAAGGTATTTTGCTTTTGTATAATAGTGATGATAGTGATGATGATGATGATGATGATAATGATAATGATGCTGTATTATCTCCACTGGCATGGTGAGTTTAATCCAGCTGTATTATCTCCACTGGCATGGTGAGTTTAATCCAGCTGTATTATCTCCACTGGCATGGTGAGTTTAATCCATCTGTATTATCTCCACTGGCATGGTGAGTTTAATCCATCTGTATTATCTCCACTGGCATGGTGAGTTTAATCCAGCTGTATTATCTCCACTGGCATGGTGAGTTTAATCCAGCTGTATTATCTCCACTGGCATGGTGAGTTTAATCCAGCTGTATTATCTCCACTGGCATGGTGAGTTTAATCCAGCTGTATTATCTCCACTGGCATGTTGAGTTTCAGATCTTCAGATCTTATTGTTTGGGGATTGTAACCACAAAAAACTGAGGCCACTTCTGTTATAGCAAAACGCAGATGGAACAAGGGAAAAAACAGAGAAGGAGAAAGACGAGGGGAGATAAATAAATCAGGAAAGAGAGAAAGGAAGATAAATAAAGAGAGAGACGGTAGTGATGGAACAGCTGTATTTGTATTCCTACAGGTGATGAAATTGTAATCCGCCAGATGGGAGTAAAATGCCTCCTTTCATGTAGAGATTCAGAAACAGGAGGGTAGAGAGGAGAGAAAGGGAGGAGATTAGGAGAGAGGAAAGAGAAGAGGGAGAAATACACAATTAGGCTGGAGAAGAGAGAGGATGTATAGAGAGAAAGAGTTGAAGTGGAAAGGATATGAGGAGAAGGAAAGAGAGGAATGAGAGCCAGACGGGTAGATGAGTTAAAGAAGAGCAGACAAGAAGAGAATAGGAGGCTTGTGGCTGTTTCCAGATTCACATCTCCAGCAGTTTCTCTCCCCAGTGTCCATCGTTAGTGTCTCATTTCTCCATCTGCCTACGCCTGCTGCTGCACCATCTTCTCTGCATTCCACTGCTCCCTCTCTCCTCCCTCCTCCTCTTTCCTCCTCCTCCCTTCTGTTTCCTCCCTCCTCCTTCCTCCCTCACTGCCCATCTTCCCTCCTCCCTTCCCATCCTCTCTCCTCCCTCCCTCCTTCCTTCTCCTCCTTACCTCCCTCTTCCTCCCTTCCTGCCCATCTTCTCTCCTCCCTCTTCCTCCCTCCCTCCTCCCTGACCCTAACTCCTAACCTCTTCTCCCCTGACCCTAACTCCTAACCTCTTCTCCCCTGACCCTAACTCCTAACCTCTTCTCTCCTGACCCTAACTCCTCACGCTCTCATCCTCTCACGCTTTCATGTTCTCATGCTCTCAACCCTCAACCCTCTCAACCCTAACCCTAGGGGTCTGGATGCTAGCCCTGGGGTCTGGATGCTAACCCTGGGGTCTAGATGCTAACCCTGGGGTCGAGATGCTAACCCTGGGGTCTGGATGCTAACCCTGGGGTCTAGATGCTAACCCTGGGGTCTAGATGCTAACCCTGGGGTCTGGATGCTAACCCTGGGGTCTAGATGCTAACCCTGGGGTCTAGATGCTAACCCTGGGGTCTGGATGCTAACCCTGGGGTCTAGATGCTAACCCTGGGGTCTGGATGCTAACCCTGGGGTCTAGATGCTAACCCTGGGGTCTGGATGCTAACCCTGGGGTCTAGATGCTAACCCTGGGGTCTGGATGCTAACCCTGGGGGTCTGGATGCTAACCCTGGGGTCTAGATGCTAACCCTGGGGTCTAGATGCTAACCCTGGGGTCTGGATGCTAACCCTGGGGTCTGGATGCTAACCCTGGGGTCTGGATGCTAACCCTGGGGGTCTAGATGCTAACCCTGGGGTCTAGATGCTAACCCTGGGGTCTGGATGCTAACCCTGGGGTCTAGATGCTAACCCTGGGGTCTAGATGCTAACCCTGGGGTCTGGATGCTAACCCTGGGGTCTGGATGCTAACCCCAGGAACCTGATTCTAATGAAGGGTCGTTATCTAGCTCTGTGGAAAATACTCTTCATTCGAATCAGGTGTGCTAGAGCAGGGAAACATCTAAAATCTTCAGGACAGTGGCTCCATAGGACCAGGGTTGTTGACCCCTGACCTAGAATATGGATGCTTCCCCTGGGGTCTAGATACTAGCTAGGGCTAAAACTATGGCCTAGATCAGTGGTGTCACACTTGTGCCATCGCAGGCCAAGAAGGTGCAGGTTTTCTTGTCAATCAAGCCAGTACACCAGCTGATTTCAATAATGAGTTTGATTTCACTAAGTAGAGAAACTTGTTAGTGAAATCAGCTGGTGTAGGGGTTTGGTTGACACAAAAACCTGCACCCTCTTGGCCCGAGATGGCACGAGTTTGACACCACTGGTCTAGATGTTAGCTACTGCCAACCCATGAGTCTAGATGCTATCTAACCATGTGTCTAGATGCTAGCTAGCTATGTGGTCTAGATGCTAGCTAACCATGTGGTCTAGATGCTAGCTAACCATGTGGTCTAGATACTAGCTAACCATGTGGTCTAGATGTTAGCTAGCGCTTGCCCTCTGGTCTGTATTAGGAGCTCTGCATCTGCTCTCTTTGTGGTTAGTATTACCAACCAGAGTTACAGTGGTTAAGAACTGGTGATAAAGCACCATCATCATCATTCTGGTACCCTTGACCTCGGAGCTCACCTTGACCCCTGACCTCACACTGACCTCGGAGCTCACCTTGACTCCTGACCCCATCCTGACCTTACACTGA
This sequence comes from Protosalanx chinensis, assembly GCA_030340685.1. NCBI lineage: Eukaryota > Metazoa > Chordata > Actinopteri > Osmeriformes > Salangidae > Protosalanx > Protosalanx chinensis. Next base: position 17,863,892 of record CM059321.1, read on the forward strand.
CTCCTGAGCCCACCTTGACCTCTGACTCCACCCTAACCTCACACTGACACCACCCTGATCCCACCCCACTCTGACCCCACTCTGACCCAACCCTGACCCCATCCTGACCCCACCCTGACCCCATCCTGACCCCACTCTGACCCCACCCTGACCCCACCCTGACCCCACTCTGACCCCACCCTGACCCCACCCAGACTCTGAGCCCCATGCTATCTGCATCAAGATATTCCTTAGATTTTATGTATGCAAATAAATGATGGTGCAAATTGTACATTTATACCAATGATTGTACTTTTATATTTATGTAATTAAAGCCTATTTAAACACTGAGGAGTAACATTATAGGCTTCTGTGGTTATTCTCAAGTCTCTGTTGGTGCTGTAAAGTACTTCCACCAAGAGCTTCAAACTTGATTCAGACAGCAACTGATCACTTTGCTCTGATCAGAGATCTCTTTTGTTCTCTCGGTTGTTTGTGCTCTCTTGGAAGTCGCTTTGGATAAAACTGTCTGCTAAATGATGAACGTAATTGTAATTCCATAGTTTCTGTTCATTAAAGCTTGTGTAGGAAAGTTTTGCAAAACGATTAAAAAATGACAAACTATCGACTTAAACCCTAATATGGCATCTCCTTCCTTCAAAGCCACTCCCACAAACCAGATGAACACACTTCCTGACTACAGAACTGCCGGGAAACTAGTCTGATAAGTCCATGCTGGAGAGGGCAGCCTCGTTGATTAACTCATGTTACATTCACATGAAGAACACACAACATTATCATACCCTTACGCAACAAAATTATAGTTCTATATATTTTTAATATATACTAAAAATATATACCTGTTCACACTCACACAAACTATCTTTCTCTCTCAACCTACAACCACATACCAACTTCTCCTTGGACACATACATACAAGTGCAGAGCTCAAAGATGCTTATATCTACACAGTAACATACACACACACTGACAGACATGCACACTGACAGACATGCACACACACACCGACAGACACACACACACACCAAACTGCTAAATGAGCTTAGCTGTGTCCTGATTATTTCTATACCTGTCAGCACTTCAGATGCCTCAGATGTGAAGAGTCAGCTCTTCATAGAGCACAGAGCTTCACTTCATAGAGCACAGAGCTTCACTTCATAGAGCACAGAGCTTCACTTCATAGAGCACAGAGCTTCACTTCATAGAGCACAGAGCTTCACTTCATAAAGCACAGAGCTTCACTTCATAGAGCACAGAGCTTCACTTCATAAAGCACAGAGCTTCACTTCATAGAGCACAGAGCTTCACTTCATAGAGCACAGAGCTTCACTTCATAAAGCACAGAGCTTCACTTCATAGAGCACAGAGCTTCACTTCATAGAGCACAGAGCTTCACTTCATAAAGCACAGAGCTTCACTTCATAGAGCACAGAGCTTCACTTCATAAAGCACAGAGCTTCACTTCATAGAGCACAGAGCTTCACTTCATAGAGCACAGAGCTTCACTTCATAGAGCACAGAGCTCTCCCCACCTCTCCCCTCTCCTCTCCCTTACTCTCCTCTCCCCTCCCCTCCCCTCTCCTCTCTTCTCCCCTCATCTCCCCTCTCCCCTCCCCTCCCCTCTCCTCTCCCCTCCCCTCTCCTCTTCTCTTCTCCCCTCCCCTCCTCTCCCCACCTCTCCTCTCTCCCCTCCCCTCCTCTCCTCTCCCTTCCTCTCCTCTCCCCACCTCTCCCCTCCCCTCTCCTCTCTCCCCTCCCCTCTCCTCTCCTCTCTCCCCTCCCCTCCTCTCCCCTCCCCTCCCCTCCTCTCCCCACCTCTCCTCTCTCCCCTCCCCTCCCCTCCTCTCCCCACCTCTCCTCTCTCCCCTCCCCTCCTCTCCCCACCTCTCCTCTCTCCCCTCCCCTCCTCTCCCCTCCCCTCCTCTCCCCATGTTCCATCTGCAAGACTCCAAAAGTGATTCTGCAGGTCCCTCCTGCCTGCTGCCAGCAGATAGTTCAACAAACATGGCCCATAACCACTACTAAGTGCAATTGTATTTACGTGCAAAATCTTGGCTGTATGTAACTCATTTCTTATTCATGGTAAAAAAATAAATACTAATTTGGGCATTATGGTAGAAGCCACCACACTTAACTCTCACTTACTTTCTATATTATGTTGCTATTTCATACTCTTAAATCCGTATCTCCATATTTGATAGGATTCCCTGCATCTTGTACTTTGTATATTTGTATTTTGTATATTTTCTACTATTACCCTGCTGGTTTAAACTGCCATTTCCCCACTGCGGGACAAATAAAGGATTATTTTATCGCCTTCTAGTGGCAAAGAGATGCTGTTATTTTCCTGTTTGAATGTAGCCTTTATTCAGAGGAGAAAGGATGATAAAAGGAATCATGAATAATTAAATAATAATGACCGAATTAATTTCAGCTTTAAATCTAAATACATTTCATTCCAGATATTTACTTGGTATTACAAACCTGGTGTGTTTGAATGTTACATGTACATGTAGTCATTGAATATCATTTGATTCCTGTCACATGCAGTAGCAGCTTGATACACAGTCTAGATCAGGGGTCCCTAACACGGTGCCTATGGTGCATTAAATACTGAATGGTATAAATCCGTTCTTTTTTAAGGTTGACAAAAATTACAAAATGTTTTGTCAGGTCGTCATAGAGATCGCTGATGAACTTTTCTACTTAATTCTTTATTTGTAAATGTCATCACGTGTAGATAATATACCTGACTTGTTAACGTTGTTAAAAACAATTGTACATTTTGACCTCTTGTTTTGACTTTAACTTTGTGCTGTCAGACTCTCATCAGACGGATGGTCCTTGTCTCTTGCCGTATTTGATGACGTCGTGGTTGCTGGTTTTCCTCCACGTCGGCTGCACATGCGCAGTGGTTCATACACCTGCAGAATAGGAAGTGAAACACAGCGAACTTGATGAAAACATTGTTTAAAAAACACAAAACTGTTGATCTGTAAAGGATCTGAACCAGGATCTGATCAAGGGTGGGAACATGTTTAAGAAACTCAAGCAGAAGATTAACGAGGAGCAATCCCCCCAGCGGAGTGCACAGCAGGTTAGTACGAGATGTTGATATTACAAGCACAGTGTTGTTAGCAGCTAACAGCTAACTGTTCTGTCAGGTCAGATGGTAACATTACTAATGTCATTAGGGTTAGAGGGTGATGATGAGATGTGATGGTAACATTAGGGTTAGAGGGTGATGATGAGATGTGATGGTAACATTACTAATGTCATTAGGGTTAGAGGGTGATGATGAGATGTGATGGTAACATTAGGGTTAGAGGGTGATGATGAGATGTGATGGTAACATTAGGGTTAGAGGGTGATGATGAGATGTGATGGTAACATTACTAATGTCATTAGGGTTAGAGGGTGATGATGAGATGTGATGGTAACATTAGGGTTAGAGGGTGATGATGAGATGTGATGGTAACATTAGGGTTAGAGGGTGATGATGAGATGTGATGGTAACATTAGGGTTAGAGGGTGATGATGAGATGTGATGGTAACATTAGGGTTAGAGGGTGATGATGAGATGTGATGGTAACATTACTAATGCCATTAGGGTTAGAGGGTGATGATGAGATGTGATGGTAACATTAGGGTTAGAGGGTGATGATGAGATGTGATGGTAACATTAGGGTTAGAGGGTGATGATGAGATGTGATGGTAACATTAGGGTTAGAGAGTGATGATGAGATGTGATGGTAACATTAGGGTTAGAGGGTGATGATGAGATGTGATGGTAACATTAGGGTTAGAGGGTGATGATGATATGTGATGGTAACATTAGGGTTAGAGGGTGATGATGAGATGTGATGGTAACATTACTAATGCCATTAGGGTTAGAGGGTGATGATGAGATGTGATGGTAACATTAGGGTTAGAGGGTGATGATGAGATGTGATGGTAACATTAGGGTTAGAGGGTGATGATGAGATGTGATGGTAACATTAGGGTTAGAGGGTGATGATGAGATGTGATGGTAACATTAGGGTTAGAGGGTGATGATGAGAGGAGATGGTAACATTAGGGATATGGGGTGATGATGAGATGTGATGGTAACATTAGGGTTAGAGGGTGATGATGAGAGGAGATGGTAACATTAGGGTTATGGGGTGATGATGAGATGTGATGGTAACATTAGGGTTAGAGGGTGATGATGAGATGTGATGGTAACATTACTAATGCCATTAGGGTTAGAGGGTGATGATGAGATGTGATGGTAACATTAGGATTAGAGGGTGATGACGAGATGTGATGGTAACATTAGGGTTAGAGGGTGATGATGAGATGTGATGGTAACATTAGGATTAGAAGGTGATAATGAGATGTGATGGTAACATTAGGTGATGTAACCCTAACCCATAGGGTCTGCCTCAGGGTGTCTGCCTCAGGGTGTCTGCCTCAGGGTGTCTGCCTCAGGGTGTCTGCCTCAGGGTGTCTGCCTCAGGGTGTCTGCCTCAGGTCTTGTCCCTGAGGCAAGTAGGGTGAGGTGCCTTGCCCAAGGACACAACATCACATGGCCAGAGCCGAGAATCGAACTCATAACCTTCCGATCATGAGGCCAACGCCTTAACCTGCTGAGCCACTAACAGATAGTGACATCACATTGTTTGAACTTTGCCCTACTCTAGGTAGGTCCTGGTGGGGACAGACGTGGAAGCCACACGCCCTCCCTGCCACGTGATGGACCTGTGTTGCCTAGCGACAGAGAGGTAAGACATGATTGTTCCTGTATTCACTGTCGCTAAGCTTACCTTGCAGCTGTGTGTGCCCTGAACATGCTCCCTTTTGGATCAAATTCTTGCAACATAATATGAATATTTCCTACACTAAATAATGGAGCTCTTTTATAGAAGTATCCAATAATCAGCAGTATGAAGACTATTCTATTTGGGGCTGGAGGTACAGGGGGGAGGAGCAGGTCTGGAGGTACAGGGGGGAGGAGCAGGTCTGGAGGTACAGGGGGGAGGAGCAGGTCTGGAGGTACAGGGGGGAGGAGCAGGTCTGGAGGTACAGGGGGTGGAGCAGGTCTGGAGGTACAGGGAGGAGGAGCAGGTCTGGGGCTGGAGGTACAGGGAGGAGGAGCAGGTCTGGAGGTACAGGGAGGAGGAGCAGGTCTGGGGCTGGAGGTACAGGGAGGAGGAGCAGGTCTGGGGCTGGAGGTACAGGGAGGAGGAGCAGGTCTGGAGGTACAGGGGGGAGGAGCAGGTCTGGGGCTGGAGGTACAGGGAGGAGGAGCAGGTCTGGAGGTACAGGGGGGAGGAGCAGGTCTGGGGCTGGAGGTACAGGGGGAAGGGGCAGGTCTGGGGCTGGAGGTACAGGTAGGAGGAGCAGGTCTGGAGGTACAGGGAGGAGGAGCAGGTCTGGAGGTACAGGGGGGAGGAGCAGGTCTGGAGGTACAGGGGGGAGGAGCAGGTCTGGGGCTGGGGTCTCCCTCAGCCTAGGAAGGGCTGGAAAAAGACTAATCTCTTTTAGAAACTGTTGGTGGACTAAGGTGCTTTACTCACCTCCAGGGACTCATATCATGCAGGAAATGATGCTGCTGATTCATCAAGATGACCTGGATCTTCAGTTTGAGGATGTCGTATTTGACCTTTGTCTTCAGGAATGTTTAAATCACTGAGGTGATAACAGCTTAATACTGGACCTGCTACTTTGAAGTTAGGGTTAAGGTTAAGGTTAGGGCACAACATGGAGAATGCTTTCCTAGACTAGGACTGATGTACCCTGAACAAGGTTATATATCACCAGTCTACAGGATGTTGGGGAAGTTTTGAGGTTACACTACCGGTCAAAAGTTTTAGAACACCTCACTTTTTACAGTATTTTACTGAAAATTATTCAGTTCATTTCGTCATTGCACTTGAAAAATAAATAATGTAATAAATTTATAGGTAAAATAAGGAGATTGCGGTCTACAACAGCAGCAGAGTACAAGCACCCAGATTGGCAGGGTAAATATAAAGTACAGATGATACATTTACATTTATTCATTTAGCAGACGCTTTTATCCAAAGCGACTTCCAAGAGATACACTATATTACCAAAAGTATTTGTAAATATTGCACGTTATAATTACACAGAACTGCATAATATTGCATAAACATTATTGCACATAGTAGTGGTTATGGACAGCAGTGTTTGTTGAGCAATCTAACGGCAGCAGGAAGGAAGGACCTGCAGAATCTCTCCTTCACACACCAAGGGTGAATCAGCCTATTGCTGAAGCTGCTCTCCAGAGTAGACAGTGAGTCCTGCAGGGGGTGTGACTCATGGTCCAGCATAGAGCTGCTCTCCAGAGTAGACAGTGAGTCCTGCAGGGGGTGTGACTCATGGTCCAGCATAGAGCTGCTCTCCAGAGTAGACAGTGAGTCCTGCAGGGGGTGTGACTCATGGTCCAGCATAGAGCTGCTCTCCAGAGTAGACAGTGAGTCCTGCAGGGGGTGTGACTCATGGTCCAGCATAGAGCTGCTCTCCAGAGTAGACAGTGAGTCCTGCAGGGGGTGTGACTCATGGTCCAGCATAGAGCTGCTCTCCAGAGTAGACAGTGAGTCCTGCAGGGGGTGTGACTCATGGTCCAGCATAGAGCTGCTCTCCAGAGTAGACAGTGAGTCCTGCAGGGGGTGTGACTCATGGTCCAGCATAGAGCTGCTCTCCAGAGTAGACAGTGAGTCCTGCAGGGGGTGTGACTCATGGTCCAGCATAGATGTCAGCTTTTCTCACCACTGAGACGAAAATATAATCCAAACTTTTGACTCATCAAAGTAGCCACCTTTGGCAGATATAACAGAGGAACCCACTCATGGTGTTCTTTCTCAATAGAAATAAAATATTCTTCAGAAAGTCTTTCCCAATTAAGTTGCAGAAGTTCCCATAAATGTGTGGTAGTTGTAATGTGTGGTACTTGTAATGTGTGGTAGTTGTAATGTGTGGTACTTGTAGGGTGCTTGGCTTCTACTCTTCTGTCCATTTCTCCTCAAAGCAGCTTGATGGTGTAAATCTGGAGATGGCGCTGGAAACTCCATGTTTTCAAACTTTCCATCTTATTCCTTTTAGGTAGTTTTGGTATAGGGTTAGGGCATAGATTGGATCGGTTTTGGGGGTTATTGTCTTGCTGTAGGATGAACCTTTGACCAACTAGGCTCATACCAGAGGGTATTGCATGGTGCTGCATGCATGGCGCTGCATGCATGGCGCTGCAGAATGCTGTGGTAGTCGTGTTTGTTCAGGGTTCCACTCTGTACAAGTCACCGACCTTGAATCCAGCTAAACAGCCCAGAACACTTCCTCCTCCATGTTTGACACTTGATGTTACACACTGTGGGAATTGAAGATTTTTTGATCAATAAGTTCATAATTCCTTCTTCCAGTCTTCAGTAGTCGAATGGTGTGTCATGGCTCAGGAGAGCCTCTTTGTCTTATTCTGACTTCTTAGCAATGGCTTTCTTGCTGCAACGCGTCCTGTTAAACCTGCAGCTGGAGGTCTTCTCTTCACTTTACAGCTGCGCTCGAAGCTGTTGTCTTGGTATCACCAGCTGTCAAGGCTGATTCAACCTTCATTACTTCAGAACAGCTTTAAATCAGCTTTGTGTTCCCTGATATAGGGTTAGGGTTACAGGCCTTGTATAGGGTTAGGGTTAAGGTTGTAGGCCTTGTATAGGGTTTGGGTTACAGGCCTTGTATAGGGTTAGGGTTAGGTCTATAGGGTTAGGGTTATAGGCCTTGTATAGTTCTAAAATGTACTACATTTTTCAGTTTTGGGTAACCAAAGCTTTTTGACCTCAGGCAGTTCAGTACTTACCTTTGTACCATGTCAAGTTATTCATTGGACTTGCATGACTTGAATTGCAAAAATAACTGGAAAAATGTGGTTGTTCTAAAACTTTTGACCGTTAGTGTACATATCTTGTATTTCTACTGTATATCTGCATCAAACCATCCCTAGAAACATCCATATACTTTGTATTGTCCCTAGATTCTACATGTGTTTATACTAACCAGGGAATGTCTTGACACTTGTTTATTGCCAGTAGGTCCTCCCCAATAAACACCCATTTAATAACTTTAATAACTTAGAGGTAGACAAAGCAACACAAATTGAAAATAGAGCGAGGCTTGAAATAAAAGTTTGACCTGGTAGGACTCATGCTACAAAAGAGCACCAGCAACTATTCAGGAAAACCTGAGTTTTCATGTTGTCTTTTTAGCTTTTCAAACCTTGAGTTTAGACGTCAGAGAACAGTGAGACGAAGTGAGTCACACCTAATATTAACCATCCCTAAAGTTAAGAACATAAAGAGAAGTTCATCTGGTTATGATGGATATCATGTTAGACTGGTCACTGGATCAGTAGGCAGGATACTGTGCTGTAAGCTAATTAGCAAGTGTTAAGTAAAGAAATGTTGACAGGTTGCACCGTAACGATTATTTGTACTCACACAATGCTCCCAAATATAGACTAAATGAGCTCATTTGATTCCAGCTGCAGGTCTCAAACAAGTTGGCACAGGGGCAACAAATGGCTGGAAAAGCAGGAAATCTGGAAAAGATTCAGCTGGGAAAACATCAGCAACTAATGAAGTTAATTGATATCAGATCTGTAACATGATTAGATGTGTTAGAGAGGCAGAGGATGTTTATTAACACGAGGAACGCTAAGAACACAAGTATACTCTTTTGAAAAACCTTTTTCGCTAAATCCTTGCGAGAACGGTTTTGCAAATCCCAGAGGACGGAGAACAAAATGAGATGCAGGCTTTCTTGGTTCTGTTGCTCTGCTCGCTCTGTTAGTGGTGGAGGAGTTGGAGTCAAATGCTTGTGATTGGTTATAGCTGATCCAGAGAGGCTCTGGGCAGATCCCACTTCCACAGAGTACCTGCCTTACAGGAAGTTAACATTTGTCAATGGGGAGAGCTCAGACTGTACAAATGAAATGTATGAGAGTCTGTTAAGATCAGGCTAGTATTCTGAGGTGCCACAGATACAATTTCAGAAGCTTTAGCTGTGCTCAAATGTTTGCAGTTTCAAGACCTGAGTACTTTAAGACAAATTGAAGAAGATAAGAGCTTAGCCAGTCAACCAGCACCTCCTCAGAAGCTCCCAGTCAACCAGCACCTCCTCAGAAGCTCCCAGTCAACCAGCACCTCCTCAGAAGCTCCCAGTCAACCAGCACCTCCTCAGAAGCTCCCAGTCAACCAGCACCTCCTCAGAAGCTCCCAGTCAACCAGCACCTCCTCAGAAGCTCCCAGTCAACCAGCACCTCCTCAGAAGCTCCCAGTCAACCAGCACCTCCTCAGAAGCTCCCAGTCAACCAGCACCTCCTCAGAAGCTCCCAGTCAACCAGCACCTCCTCAGAAGCTCCCAGTCAACCAGCACCTCCTCAGAAGCTCCCAGTCAACCAGCACCTCCTCAGAAGCTCCCAGTCAACCAGCACCTCCTCAGAAGCTCCCAGTTAACCAGCACCTCCTCAGAAGCTCCCAGTTAACCAGCACCTCCTCAGAAGCTCCCAGTCAACCAGCACCTCCTCAGAAGCTCCCAGTCAACCAGCACCTCCTCAGAAGCTCCCAGTCAACCAGCACCTCCTCAGAAGCTCCCAGGACATGTCTTCTCTGGAGGGACACAAACTTGCCAAACAGAAATTCAAATGATCAAATAAATGTATCTTCCAGACCTCGTCTCCACAGCACCAAAAACACCATCCTTACTTTCCGAAAACCAAGCAGACCTGTGGACTGTGTTAGGGATGAGCTAGGATGAGTCTTGTTCAGGAGGTATGACAGGGATGAGAACAGCCTGCTCATCCCATCAGCGGGAGTAGAAGAGGTCTCTCTCAGCATCTCTGTTGTCATTGTCAGCCTCACAACCTTTGACCTCTCTGTCTGCTCTCTGCCTCCTGCTGATGGGAGGGAAATTCTGGCTTGTGACTGGTTGAGGGAATCGCAGGACACAGACAGAGATGCCAAACGGTTCCACATTTCCCTGATGTTGATTGGCTGTTTCACTCACCTTCTCTCTTACCATTCCCCCCTCCCTCTTGTCCCACTCACATTCTTATTGCTTCTGTATTTCTCTCAACCCCCACAAATACTCACACCCTCATCTTCTCTATCGTTCTGTCTCTCTCCCTCTCTGTCCCCCCCCCCCCCTCCAGCTGTGTTTCACTCATGGTGTTTTTCTCATTGCTCTCTGTCTCCCTCTCCTGCCTGTTGTCCCGGCAACCCTGTGGCGGTCAGCTGCTGGCCGGGATGATAGCGGAGCCTGCTTTTCTCTCTGAGTACACTATCTTTGCTCTGGACCAATCAAAAAGACCCAAAGCGCCCCAGGTTGTCAGTGCGGTGAGTTGGCGCAACTTTATGCCCTCCTCCTCCTCCTCCTCCTCCTCCTCCTGCTCCTGCTCCTCCCTCGTTCCTGCTGTGCTGTGGGACCAGGCAGCAGAGGAAGGCCCCAGCAAGGACTGCTTCCACCCCACTCCGTCTCTCCTTCCTGTTTCCTGTGGAGTGTGTTCTGACGGCATCCAACCCTAACCCTGCATCTAACCCTGGGAGAGCGATGTGGGATTGAAGCTTGTGTTGCTTTCCGCTGTGCGCACGTCCATCCCCTGTCTCCTAGCTGGGTGTTCTGGGCCGGGAGGGTCTGTACCGAGGTGGGGGGTGTGTTGGGGGTCTGGGCCTGGGCAGTTATGAGTTCCTGTAGTGAGGCGCATGCAGAGAGAGACCAGGGCTTCTCTCTCTGATCTGATTGGTAGGAATGTGCTCTTTGTCCTTTCCCATCCACAGACCAGTCTAAACTCTTTCTCTTTGCCTCTCACTCTCCATCTTTCTCTGTCTATATCTCTCTCCCTGTCTTCTGTCAATGTCTCCCTCCCCCTGAGTCAGTGTGTTTTCACAGTGTGTGCACTTGTCTCTGCCTTCAGTGGTTAAATTACAAGTTGCAATGTCTTGATCTCTTTACATTCTTACATAGTTATTTTCCTGGTAAAGAGAGACCTACTCATACCTGGTAAAGAGAGACCTACTCAGACATAGTCAGGATAGACTTACTCATACCTGGTATAGAAAGACCTACACATACCTTGTCAGGACAGACCTACACATACCTGGTATAGAGATACCTACATTTCTCCTGCTAATCCTCTGGATGTCTTATCTTCTCCCAGCAATTTTCCTCCTCTTCATCATCAGCATTATCATATCAAGCTGCATTAATACTTTGTTCTAACGGTGCGTGTTCACTACACTGTCCACCAGGGTCGGAGATGAGTGAAGGCAGCTAACAGCTACACTGTCCTGCTAGCGAAGGCAGCTAACAACTACACTGTCCTGCTAGTGAAGGGAGCTAACAGCTACACTGTCCTGCTAGTGAAGGGAGCTAACAGCTACACTGTCCTGCTAGTGAAGGGAGCTAACAACTACACTGTCCTGCTAGTGAAGGGAGCTAACAACTACACTGTCCTGCTAGTGAAGGCAGCTAACAGCTACACTGTCCTGCTAGTGAAGGCAGCTAACAGCTACACTGTCCTGCTAGTGAAGGGAGCTAACAGCTACACTGTCCTGCTAGTGAAGGGAGCTAACAGCTACACTGTCCTGCTAGTGAAGGGAGCTAACAACTACACTGTCCTGCTAGTGAAGGGAGCTAACAACTACACTGTCCTGCTAGTGAAGGCAGCTAACAGCTACACTGTCCTGCTAGTGAAGGCAGCTAACAGCTACACTGTCCTGCTAGTGAAGGCAGCTAACAGCTACACTGTCCTGCTAGTGAAGGGAGCTAACAGCTACACTGTCCTGCTAGTGAAGGCAGCTAACAACTACACTGTCCTGCTAGCGAAGGCAGCTAACAGCTACACTGTCCTGCTAGCGAAGGCAGCTAACAGCTACACTGTCCTGCTAGTGAAGGGAGCTAACAACTACACTGTCCTGCTAGCGAAGGCAGCTAACAGCTACACTGTCCTGCTAGCGAAGGCAGCTAACAGCTACACTGTCCTGCTAGTGAAGGCAGCTAACAGCTACACTGTCCTGCTAGTGAAGGGAGCTAACAGCTACACTGTCCTGCTAGTGAAGGCAGCTAACAGCTACACTGTCCTGCTAGCGAAGGGAGCTAACAGCTATACTGTCCTGCCAGTGAATCTGAACTCTCTCTTCCAGAGATTCACTGTTTGTTATTAATGGTTTGTTTGTACGTCCTGACTTCTGGATGTCTCTTAGAGGTGACATCAGAGTTTACTTATAACCTCCCCGCCTCTCCTGTTGTGCTCGCAGTATCGCTGCCTTCTATGTATATTTAACTATCTTTACCCGCAAACCCTGCCCTCTTTAAACCCTGCTCCCTTTAAACCCTGCTCCCTGTCCCCTTCCCCTAAATCCTGCTCCCTGTCCCCTTCCCCTAAACCCTGCTCCCTGCTCCCTTCCCCTAAACCCTGCTCCCTGTCCCCTTCCCCTAAACCCTGCTCCCTTTAAACCCTGCTCCCTGTCCCCTTCCCCTAAACCCTGCTCCCTGTCCCCTTCCCCCAAACCCTGCTCCCTGTCCCCTTCCCCTAAACCCTGCTCCCTGTCCCCTAAACCCTGCCCCCGTCCCCTAAACCCTGCTCCCTGCCCCCTTCCCCTAAACCCTGCCCCCCCCCCCCCCCCTTCCCCCCTCCAAATATCCTGCTTATTACCTCCCCAGTAGTTCTAACCGGGTTCCTGCCATCCTTAAAGAAGGCCTGGTAGGGGTGGGGGCACCCTGCCATACTAGTCTCCCTTCTCCCCATGCTGGTCTCCCTTCTCCCCATGCTGGTCTCACCCCCCTTACCTTTTCTTACCCAGGTTGACTCTCCTACTTCTGGTGGAGGTGTGAGGTCTCTCAGAGGAAGCATCAATGGAGATGGAAGTGCTTCTCCTCAGGTGAGACCCTCAGAACATACACACACACACACTCAGGTGAGGCCCTCAGTACACACGTACACACACACACACTCCTCAGGTGAAACTCTCAGTACACACACACACACACACTCTCCTCAGGTGAAACTCTCAGTACACACACACCCACACACACTCCTCAGGTGAAACTCTCAGTACACACACACACACACACACTCCTCAGGTGAAACTCTCAGTACACACACACACACACACTCCTCAGGTGAGGCCCTCAGTACACACACACACACACACACACTCTCCTCAGGTGAAACTTTCAGTACACACACACACACACACTCCTCAGGTGAGGCCCTCAATACACACACACACACACACTCCTCAGTTGAGACCCTCAGAACATACACACACACACACACTCACACACACACCAGCCTTATACACAGTACACATCCTCGCTCATCCCTTCTCTCCCTGTGGCCCTTAGAAAGCTGAGCCTCAGTCTCTGGCCCAGAGGCTCCTCAAGGTTTCCCCAGTGGAGTCCTTGTTACGCTCTGCTGGCCGTGCTGAGGGCCTGTTCCGCTCAGCCTCTCGGGAGTCCCTGCCGCCCCTGGGGGAGGCAGAACCCCTCGCCTTCGACCCTCCCTCTGACCTGGAGAGCGAGGTGGAGGATGGGGAAGGAGGAGAGGGGGTGGAGCTGGCTAGAGAACATCAGTCTCACCGTGTGGCCAGACTGGAGAACAGCCTAGCCAAGTACAGAGTGAAGTACTCAGAGGTGAGTACACACACACACTACACACACTACACATACGGGGGTCAGATGGCTCAACAGATTAGGGCGTTGGCCTCATGATCGGAAAGGTTGTGAGATCGAACCCCGGCTGTGGCTATATGACGTTGTGTCCTTGGGCAAGGCACTTCACCCTACCTGCCTGAGGGAGAATGTCCCTGTACTTACTGTAAGTTGCTTTGGATAAAAGCGTAGCTAAATGAATAAATGTAAATGTACTATACACACTACACACCATGCACACTACACATACTATACACACTACACACCACGCACACTACATGCACTACAAAACACACACACACGACACACCCCTGTGTGTATTCACTCACACTACACACCCCTGTGTGTATTCACTCACACTACACACCCCTGTGTGTATTCACTCACACTACACACCCCTGTGTGTATTCACTCACACTACACACCCCTGTGTGTATTCACTCACACTACACACCCCTGTGTGTATTCACTCACACTACACACCCCTGTGTGTATTCACTCACACTACACACCCCTGTGTGTATTCACTCACACTACACACCCCTGTGTGTATTCACTCACACTACACACCCCTGTGTGTATTCACTCACACTACACACCCCTGTGTGTATTCACTCACACTACACACCCCTGTGTGTATTCACTCACACTACACACCCCTGTGTGTATTCACTCACACTACACACCCCTGTGTGTATTCACTCACACTACACACCCCTGTGTGTATTCACTCACACTACACACCCCTGTGTGTATTCACTCACACTACACACCCCTGTGTGTATTCACTCACACTACACACCCCTGTGTGTATTCACCTTCCCTCTCTTCATCTCTTTCAGTTGGTGACAGCCTATCGTTCAGTACAGAGAGATAAAGAGAAAACCCAGGTAAATAGCAGCTAATAACAGCTCCACTCCTCATGCAGTTAGCATGTTAGCTACCAGCTCCACTCCTCATGCAGTTAGCATGTTAGCTACCAGCTCCACTCCTCATGCAGTTAGCATGTTAGCTACCAGCTCCACTCCTCATGCAGTTAGCATGTTAGCTACCAGCTCCACTCCTCATGCAGTTAGCATGTTAGCTACCAGCTCCACTCCTCATGCAGTTAGCATGTTAGCTACCAGCTCCACTCCTCATGCAGTTAGCATGTTAGCTACCAGCTCCACTCCTCATGCAGTTAGCATGTTAGCTACCAGCTCCACTCCTCATGCAGTTAGCATGTTAGCTAACAGCTCCACTCCTCATGCAGTTAGCATGTTAGCTACCAGCTCCACTCCTCATGCAGTTAGCATGTTAGCTAACAGCTCCACTCCTCATGCAGTTAGCATGTTAGCTACCAGCTCCACTCCTCATGCAGTTAGCATGTTAGCTAACAGCTCCACTCCTCATGCAGTTAGCATGTTAGCTACCAGTTAGCATGTTAGCTAACAGCTCCACCTTTATGCGACCCACCATGTAATCAGTAAGGGTTTTGTTTGCTAATATTCCACTCTTCTCCTCAGGTTATCCTCAGCCAGAGCCAAGATAAAGCCTTGCGAAGGATAGGAGAGCTCAGAGAGGTGCTGTACAACCTGGGCCTGCCTACCTCTCACCCCTCCTTTCCTCTCATCCTCTCATCCCTCCTTTCCTCTCATCCTCTCATCTCTCCTTTCCTCTCATCCTCTCATCTCTCCTTTCCTCTCATCCTCTCATCCCTCCTTTCCTCTCATCCTCTCATCCCTCCTTTCCTCTCATCCCTCCTTTCCTCTCATCCCTCCTTTCCTCTCATCCTCTCATCTCTCCTTTCCTCTCATCCTCTCATCTCTCCTTTCCTCTCATCCTCTCATCCCTCCTTTCCTCTCATCCCTCCTTTCCTCTCATCCTCTCATCTCTCCTTTCCTCTCATCCTCTCATCCCTCCTTTCCTCTCATCCTCTCATCTCTCCTTTCCTCTCATCCTCTCATCTCTCCTTTCCTCTCATCCCTCCTTTCCTCCCTAACCCTAACCCTTTTCATCCTCTCAACTCATCTCATTCTCTCATCTCTATCTTCTTATCTATCTTCAACATCTCTCTTCTCATCTCTCCTCTGAATCAGAATTCATTTTATTCGCCATGCAAGTTACACAAACACAGAATTTACTGTGCCAGAATGGAGCAATCGAAGAACATATATGGAACTATACTGTAACCCTCACTAGTTAACCAGTGCTAACCCTGACTAGTTAACCAGTGCTAACCCTAACTAGTTAACCAGCGCTAACCCTAACTAGTTAACCAGTGCTAACCCTGACTAGTTAACCAGTGCTAACCCTAACTAGTTAACCAGCGCTAACCCTGACTAGTTAACCAGTGCTAACCCTAACTAGTTACCCAGTGTAACCCTGACTAGTTAACCAGTGCTAACCCTAACTAGTTAACCAGTGTAACCCTGACTAGTTACCCAGTGTAACCCTAACTAGTTAACCAGTGTAACCCTAACTAGTTAACCAGTGTAACCCTGACTAGTTACCCAGTGTAACCCTGACTAGTTAACCAGTGCTAACCCTAACTAGTTAACCAGTGCTAACCCTAACTAGTTAACCAGTGCTAACCCTAACTAGTTAACCAGTGTAACCCTGACTAGTTACCCAGTGTAACCCTGACTAGTTACCCAGTGTAACCCTGACTAGTTAACCAGTGCTAACCCTAACTAGTTAACCAGTGCTAACCCTAACTAGTTAACCAGTGCTAACCCTAACTAGTTAACCAGTGCTAACCATAAACCTGTGTATAGGAGCTTCAAATGGACCAGCAAACTAAGAAGCATCTGCAGGAGGAGTTTGATTCTGTGCTGGAAGAGAAAGATCAGATGATCACAGTTCTGCAGACCCAGGTAGGAGCTGTGTGGTTGTGGGATGTTGTTATGGTGTCCAGTCCTTGTGTGTGGGGTTAGCCTAACCCTAACACTAACCCTAGTGTGTGGTTCCTCATGGCAGGTGGCCCTGATGAAGAAGCGCCTACAAGGGGCTCCTGGAGGAGCCGTGCCCCAGAATAATGAGCCGTCCCTGAGCCAGGAGGCTGTGGACCCTGCCTCCACCCAGAGCCCCTCCAGGGACCCTAAAGAAGACTCAGGGGCCAGTGATGGTGAGATCCAGGGTGTGCGCGCGTGTGTGTGAGTGTGTGTGTTTGTGTGTGTAACCGTGGTGTGTGTGCGTGACCGGTGAGTGTGTAACCATGGTGTGTGTGTGTGTTTTACTGTGGTCTGTGTGTGTAACTGCGGCGTGTGTGTATGTAACCGTGGTGTATGTGTGTGTGACTGGTGAGTGTGTAACTATGGTGTATGTGTGTAACTGTGGTGTATGTGTGTGTAATCGTGGTGTATTTGTGTGTAATCGTGGTGTATTTGTGTGTGACTGGTGAGTGTGTAACCATGGTGTGTTTGTGTTTTACTATGGTCTGTGTGTGTGTAACTGTGGTGTGTGTGTGTGTAACTGATGTGTTTGTATAACAGTGGTGAGTGTGAAACTGTGGTGTGTTTGTTACTGTGGGGAGTGTGTTACTGTGGTGTTTGGCTTGTGTGTAGCTGTGGTGTTTGACTGTGGTGTGTGTAACCATGGTGTGTAACTGTGGTGTGTGTAGTCATGGTGTGTAACTGTGGTGTTTGACTGTCTTCTCTGTAACCATGGTGCTTGACTGTGGTGTTCATGTCCCGTCCAGCAGAGGGCGATGGAGGTTCAGGCCAGACCTTGCAGGCGCTGCAGAAGAGGGTGAAGAGGCAGGAGAACATTCTCCAGAGGTTTGAAAATCACCTTGTTTTATCTGTTGTGTGTAAAACCTCTCTGATGTGTAACACCTGTCTTGTGTGTGTGTGTAACCCTCTCCTGTGTGTGTGTGTGTCTGCAACCTGTTCTGTGTGTAACCTGTTGTGTGTGTAACCTGTTGTGTGTGTGTGTGTAACCTGATGTGTGTGTAACCTGTTTTATGTGTGTAACCTTTTGTGTGTGTAACCTGTTGTGTGTGTGTGTGTGTAACCTGCTTTATGTGTGTAACCTGTTGTGTGTGTGTGCGTGTGTGTGCATGTAGGTGTAAGGAAGCGTTGAGGACCCATCAAGAGCGCAGCGTTCAGCTGGCCAGTGAGAATGATGCTCTGCAGCAACAGCTGCAGGAGAGGCTGCAGGAGCTGGAGAAGACCAAGGTAGGTCCTGTGTTCAGGTGTGTCACTGTGTTCAGGTGTGTCACTGTGTTCAGGTGTGTCGCAGTGTTCTGGTGTGTCGTAGTGTTCAGGTGTGTCATAGTGTTCAGGTTTGTCATAGTGTTCAGGTGTGTCACTGTGTTCAGGTGTGTCATAGTGTTCAGGTGTGTCATAGTGTTCAGGTTTGTCATAGTGTTCAGGTGTGTCACTGTGTTCAGGTGTGTCATAGTGTTCAGGTGTGTCACTGTGTTCAGGTGTGTCACTGTGTTCAGGTGTGTCACTGTGTTCAGGTGTGTCACTGTGTTCAGGTGTGTCACTGTGTTCAGGTGTGTCACTGTGTTCAGGTGTGTCCCCTAACCCTAACCGTTAGCACTGCTTCAGGGCCCAAACCATAACCAGCATGCACTGCTTCAAGGCCCAAACTATAACCAGCATGCACTGCTTCAGGGCCCAAACCATAACCAGCATGCACTGCTTCAAGGCCCAAACCTGCTGGCAGTGCTTCATGAAGTCCAACACACCTCCTGCTTTGAGGGTTCAGTCACATCACTTACATGGAAAATGAATGGGAGACAAAACATCGACCATCCTTCAAAATACTGACATTAACTGTTGTGTCACCATGTGGTGTCACAGCACAATGCAGCCTTTCCTGGGAAAGGAAGAGGTTTGGGTGGAGCTGTCTGTCTGTGTGTGTGTGTGTGTGTGTGTGTGTGGAGCTGTGTGTCTGGAGCTGTGTGAGTGTGTCTGGAGCTGTGTGAGTGTGTGTCTGTGTGTGTGTTTGGAGCGAGGTGTGTGTGTGTTTGGAGCAAGGTGTGTGTGTGTGTGGAGCGAGGTGTGTGTGTGTGTGGAGCGAGGTGTGTGTGTGTGTGGAGCGAGGTGTGTGTGTGTGTGGAGCGAGGTGTGTGTGTGTGTGGAGCGAGGTGTGTGTGTGTGTGTGGAGCGAGGTGTGTGTGTGTGTGTGGAGCAAGGTGTGTGTGTGTGTGGAGCGAGGTGTGTGTGTGTGTGTGGAGCGAGGTGTGTGTGTGTGTGTGGAGCGAGGTGTGTGTGTGTGTGGAGCGAGGTGTGTGTGTGTGTGGAGCGAGGTGTGTGTGTGTGTGGAGCGAGGTGTGTGTGTGTGTGGAGCGAGGTGTGTGTGTGTGTGGAGCGAGGTGTGTGGGAACCAGGTTTTTCCTGTGACAGGAAGAGCAGAGGTCAGGGTTTAGAGGAGGTTAACAGCCTAGCTAAATAGTGTGGAAGCTCCTGTTCATCATCTCTCTCTCTCTCACACACACACACACACACACACACACACACACATATACACACACACACACACAGACAGACACAGACACACACAGAGTGTCACACACAAACACACCTCACTCACTTACACACACCATTCACACATAAACACACCAGTGTACCTGTGGTGATATGATGATATGATACTAGATAAGTAATGACCCAGCAGCTGCCAGGCTGAGCTCTGGTTTCAGCATGTAGACACTCTCCTGCTGTGCTCCAGCTTGTTCTCTCCTCTCTGCCTCTCACTGCAGCACCTGGGGGTGCACTCCCTACACACTGCTACTGTGCAGCTGTATGCTAGCAGGGAGAGCTAGCTGGCTGGAGGCTAGCAGGGAGAGCTAGCTGGCTGGAGGCTAGCAGGGAGAGCTAGCTGGCTGGAGGCTAGCAGGGAGAGCTAGCTGGCTGGAGGCTAGCAGGGAGAGCTAGCTGGCTGGAGGCTAGCAGGGAGAGCTAGCTGGCTGGATGCTAGCAGGGAGAGCTAGCTGGCTGGAGGCTAGCAGGGAGAGCTAGCTGGCTGGAGGCTAGCAGGGAGAGCTAGCTGGCTGGATGCTAGCAGGGAGAGCTAGCTGGCTGGAGGCTAGCAGGGAGAGCTAGCTGGCTGGAGGCTAGCAGGGAGAGCTAGCTGGCTGGAGGCTAGCAGGGAGAGCTAGCTGGCTGGAGGCTAGCAGGGAGAGCTAGCTGGCTGGATGCTAGCAGGGAGAGCTAGCTGGCTGGATGCTAGCAGGGAGAGTGCAGTTGGACTGTGTGTCTATGCTGCTGCCACTTAGATCTAACATGAAACAGAACCCAGCACTTCCTGACTGGTAACCATTAGTTACAGTGTGGCACTGTGGTGGGGAGGCCAGAACTGGCTGCTAACCTGGGCTATAATTGAGGTCTTGTTGTTGGTCTAACCACACACACACACACGGTCAGATAGTTTGTTTAGCTGGTGGGGGTGTAGCTCTGCATCCACCAGTATAGGACCAACCCTGTGTGGAGCCTGGATACAGACAGGGTCTAATTCCATGGTTCTACTGACAGATAATCCTCTCTGTTTCTTCCCTGTCTCCTTCCCTTCCCTGTCTTCTGTCTGTCTGCCTGTCTGTCTGCCTGTCTGCCTGTCTGTCTGTCTGTCTGTCTGCCTGTCTGCCTGTCTGCCTGTCTGCCTGTCTGTCTGCCTGTCTGTCTTCCTGTCTGCCTGTCTGTCTGCCTGTCTGCCTGTCTGTCTGTCTGTCTGTCTGTCTGTCTGCCTGTCTGTCTGTCTGTCTTCCTGTCTGCCTGTCTGTCTGTCTGTCTGCCTGTCTGTCTGTCTGCCTGTCTGTCTGCCTGTCTGCCTGTAGGAGCTTCACACCACAGAAAAGACCAAGCTGATAACTCAGCTGCGTGATGCCAAGAACCTGATAGAACAACTGGAGCAGGACAAGGTTAGACCTGCAGACACACATAGTACACACACACACACACATACACACACATACACACATACACACACACACGCACATACACACACAAATACACACATACACACACACACACAAACACAGTACACATAATGTACGCTTAATGCGCCTTATAGTCCGGTGCGCTTTATATATGAAAAAAGATCGAAAATAGACCATTCATTGACAGTGCGCCTTATAATCCAGTGCGCTCTATAGTGCCAAAAATACGGTACATGTGTATATATGGTGTGTGTGTGCAGGGCATGGTGATTGCAGAGACGAAGAGGCAGATGCACGAGACCCTGGAGATGAAGGAGGAGGAGATAGCAGCTCTGCGCAGCAGAGTCCAGCAGGCCACTGTTCAAAGGGACCAGCTGCAGGAACAAAGAGAACATTCTGAGAGGGCAGGTTAGGACAGGGGTCAATCCTGGGGTCAAGGGTCAGGACAGGGAGCAGGACTAGGATTAGATGTGGTGTCAGATTAGGATTGGGCCAGGATTGACCTGTCATCTTCTCTCCGGCAGCGTTTGAGGAGCTGGAGAGAGCCCTGAGCGTGGCCCAGCGGACAGAGGAGGCTCGGAGGCAGCTGGAGGAACAGATCAAGGATATAGAGAAGGCTGGGGAAGACGAGAGGAGGAGTCTGCAGCAGGAACTCAGCAGAGTCAAACAGGAAGTGGTGACCATCATGATGGTGAATCATCTCTTCTGTATATGTTCCTAAACCCATAGATGCTTCCTCCCACCTAATATGCTGCCTACTCCCTAGATATGCTCCCTACTCCCTAGATATGCTGCCTACTCCCTAGATATGCTCCCTACTCCCTAGATATGCTGCCTACTCCCTAGATATGCTGCCTACTCCCTAGATATGCTCTCTACTCCCTAGATATGCTGCCTACTCCCTAGATATGCTCCCTACTCCCTAGATATGCTGCCTACTCCCTAGATATGCTCCCTACTCCCTAGATATGCTCCCTACTCCCTAGATAAACTCCCTACTCCCTAGATATGCTCCCTACTCCCTAGATATGCTCCCTACTCCCTAGATATGCTCCCTACTCCCTAGATATGCTCCCTACTCCCTAGATATGCTCCCTACTCCCTAGATATGCTCCCTACTCCCTAGATATGCTCCCTACTCCCTAGATAAACTCCCTACTCCCTAGATATGCTGCCTACTCCCTAGATAAACTCCCTACTCCCTAGATAAACTCCCTACTCCCTAGATAAACTCCCTACTCCCTAGATAAACTCCCTACTCCCTAGATAAGCTCCCTACTCCCTAGATATGCTCCCTACTCCGTAGATATGCTCCCTACTCCCTAGATAAACTCCCTACTCCCTAGATATGCTCCCTACTCCCTAGATAAACTCCCTACTCCCTAGATATGCTCCCTACTCCCTAGATAAACTCCCTACTCCCTAGATATGCTCCCTACTCCCTAGATAAACTCCCTACTCCCTAGATATGCTCCCTACTCCCTAGATAAGGTTCCATTATCCATTATCCATTCCATAGTTCCATTAAACAGCAACAGAAAAAACAACAACAGGAGCACACATTTATACAGGTTACATCAAACCAGTGATTCGTCCAGATAGCTGTTGGAAAGAAGCTATTTTTAAGATAACATGAACCTCAAATGTGCAATAGTGTACCTGTGGGAAAATGAGTAACAATAATATACCTCATAGCGAGTACAAGAATTTACAAATCAGTTACAACTCACCAACAAAATCATCAGAAACTAACATCAAGTACCGTTGAACTCTCAAAATAAGTGTCTTTGGAGCCTTTTTATGAAGGTTGGGAGTCTGTCAGTGTCTCTGATGGAGGTGGGGAGTTGATTCCACTATTGAGGGGCCAGACAGGGGAGGAGCTTGTGTTGGGACTGGGCGCTCTTAAGGGGTGGGACCCCTAGACGGATGGGGAGTCTGGTGGCTGCGTGGTTAGGGTGTCGGGCTAGCGAACAGAAGGTCGCCAGTTTGATTCCCGGCTGAGGTAACATGACATTGTGTCCTTCACCCTACCTGCCCCAGGGGGGGATGTTCCTGTACTGGCTGTAATTCACTCTGGATAAGAGCGTCTGATAAATGACTAAATGTAACGTGAATAGAACTGATGTCTCTGTTGTTTTGTTGCAGAAGGCTTCAGAGGAGAAGCTTTGTGAGTTGGAGAGGAAACACAGCGAGGTGCTCGAGCAGAAGGAGCAAGAGACCCTGGCTAGAATCAGCCAGGCTGTGGTATGATGTCATAACTGATCCTCACTCATGACTGTGCTGCGTGACCGTGGTGGTTCTCACTCATGACCAAGCTGACCTGTGTGTGTCTGTCCTGTGTGTGTGTCCTGTGTGTGTGTCCTGTGTGTGTGTGTCCTGTGTGTGTGTGTGTCCTGTGTGTGTGTCCATGTCCAGGAGGGATGTCAGCAGGTGTGTGAGCAGGCGTCCAGAGAGCGTCTGCAGCAGGCGGCTCTGGAGCTGGAGGACCTGCAGCTGCAGCGAGCTGCTCTGGAGGCAGCTGCCCTGAGCCACTCACAGGAGGCAGGGATGGAACTGGAGGCAGCAAGGACGGTGGGGCTCACAACTTCATACAGTCACAGCTGAACACCCATAGATTGGTATACAGTTAGGTTATGTTTCTAAGACCTTTCAGGTTTGTTAAAAAATGTATACAGACATACATTGTCTATAATACGGTAACATTCCTGAATATTAGTATAACTATCTTCCAGAGGATACTGGAACTGGAGAGTTGTCGGGCCCAGAGTGAGCCAGCTGCTGACCAGGGGCACAAGCCAGAAGAGGAGGAGAGGAGGAGGCAGGAAGAGGAGGTGCTGGAGAGGAGTAGGCAGGAAGAGGAGGTGCTGGAGAGGAGTAGGCAGGA
The DNA here is from genome assembly GCA_030340685.1 of Protosalanx chinensis. NCBI lineage: Eukaryota > Metazoa > Chordata > Actinopteri > Osmeriformes > Salangidae > Protosalanx > Protosalanx chinensis. The sequence continues at coordinate 17,887,342 of CM059321.1, forward strand.
AGAGGAGGTGCTGGAGAGGAGGAGGCAGGAAGAGGAGGTGCTGGAGAGGAGGAGGCAGGAAGAGGAGGCACGGCACAGGAAGGAGCCGGACGAAGTCAGGATGCAGTACCAGGAGTCTCTGAGAGTTGTGGAGGAAACACTTAAAGAAGAGTTGAACAAGCAGAAGATGATGTTGCAGGAAAAAGAGGAGCTGAAGGAGGAGCTGGAGGAGCTCCGGCAGAGAGAGAGCAGGATGGAGGCAGAGGCAGAAGCCATGCTGCAGGAACGCAACACTACTGCTCAGGACCTGGAGGAGCTCCAGCAGAGGCTGGCAGCAGCTCAGACTGCTCAGGAGGATCTGCAGCGCTGCAACACTCAGCTGGACAAGCTCACAGGAGAGCTCACACACTGTCACAGCAAACTGGAGGACTCTGAGAGACACATAGAGGCTGCACAGAGTGACTGTCTGCAGAAGGAAGAGGCTCTTCAGCTCAAAGTGAAACAGCTTCAGGAGACAGAGCTGCAATTACAGCAGACCAGAAAGGAACTGTCGGAGCAGAGGGCTGGACAGGAGCAGCACGACAGGCTGAAGAAGCAGCTGGAAGACCAGAAAGCTTCTCACGACAAGAAAATAGAAAATGTCAGGAAAGATATGGAGGCCAAGTTGAAGGCACAGGAGACGAAGATGGAGAAATTTAAACAGAAAGCAAAAGAGATGCAGGAGAAGTTTAAGAAGAAGATTCTGGAGAGTGAGGAGGCTCTGAAGGATAAGGATGCAGCGCTGAAGGAAAAGGAGGCTCGCTTTCTGCTTGAGAAGTCTCAAGAGCTGGAAGAGGCATCCCGGCAGGTTGAGAGAAGCAGGGAAGTGCAAGAGCAGATCCAGCAGGAGGTGAGAGATTTGAGGGAGGAGTTGTCCATCCGGGAGACCACAGTGCAGAAGCTGCAGGCTGAATTGAGGGAGGCTGCATCCCAGCGAGAGGCTCTGGCCGACAGGGAGTGCAGCCTGAAGCAGCAACTCGAAGCCATGGAAAGGAATCTTAGCCAAACCCTGAGCCAGAGAAACCACAGCCAGGAGCAGCTCAGTAGGACTGGGGAAGAGAGCAAGGCCAAGCTGGAGACGCTGGCCTCAAGATGTGAGGAAGCGGAGAGGAAGCTGCAGACCCTGGAGGCCTCGCGCTCCCAGGAGGACGACTTGCGGCGAACGCTGGAGGAGGACTTCCAGACACGATGTGCTGCAGTCAGCCAGCAGCTGGAGCAAGTCTGTCTGGAGCTCCACACTACGATGGCTGGAGCAGCGGGTCAGCTGTGTGAGCAGGTGGAGGACAGGGTGGGAAAGCTTCAGGACAGGGTGTTCCACAGTCAGAAAAGGGTGGCACACCTTAAAAATGTCCTTCTTACTAAGATGGACAGAATCCGCACTTTAGAGGAGGAGATCAGCCAGAGCACAGCAGAGAACCAAAAGCTATGCAGTTCAGTAGAGCAGCTGACTGCTCAGCTCCAAGCCTTAACCACAGAGAGAGTCGCTCTACTGGCCAATGCAGAGAAACACTCTCAGGCTCTCTCAGAGAAAACACTCTGTGTGCAGCAGCTTAGCCAGGAAAACACGGCAATCTCCGAGAACATTAAAAGTAGCACATTGCACATAGACAGCCTGGAGAGGATGATCCAGGACTTAAAGACCAAGCTGGAGGGGAAGGAGGAGGAAGTGAGACAGGAGCAGCAGGAGAAGCAGGAGCAGCTGAGACAGATGCAGGACAAGATGGAGCAACTCCATCAGGACAAGATGGCCGCCAAAGAGCAGGCTGAGGTGCTCCAGGTGAAGCTGTCAGAGTTCAAGGGCAAAGCAGAGGCCAAGTTCATCCAGAACCACAACACAGTCCAGGCCCTGCAGGCCAAGCTGGAGGGGATGGAGAGGCTGGTGGCAGAGAGGGACGAGGATCTAGGGAGGCTGGAGCGAGCCAGCCGTGACTGTCAGTCCATCAGCAAGTCTGAGATGGACCAGGCCCTGAGTGAGAAGGAGCAGAAGATGAGTGAGATGGAGGTGGAACTGGAGCGTTGCAGAGCGACCCTCAGAGAACAGGAGGAGCAGCTGGCTGCTAGGACACAACAGTGTGAGCAGCTGACAGCAGATCTGACCCAGCGCTGCAGCCTCTGGGAGGCTGAGAGGAAGGAGAAGAGCGGGCAGCTGCTACTCTCCCAGGACCAGTCAGTCCAGAGTGCCCAAGAGGCAGAAGAGAAACTGCAGGCTCTGGAGAGGGAGAAGGTGAGGCTTAGACAGGAGCTGGAGAAACAGAAAGAGGAGTTTGAGAAGAGGGAAGAGGAGGTGCTGAGGACTCAGGAGGAAAGGCTGATGGCAGAAGGTGCTGGGAAAGTGTCAGAGCTGAAGAAGAAGGCTGAGCAGAAGATTGTTCAGATCAGAAAGCAGCTGAACTCACAGCTGGAGGAGAAGGACAGGAGCATGAGTAGCCTACAGACTGAGCTGGAGGAGCTAAAGAAGGAGCTGAAGGAGAAGGAGCAGAGTTTGAAGATCTTGCAGGCTCAGCTGGAGGAGGAGAAGGAGTTGACCCGGCAGGAGGCCATGGAGGAGAGGACTAAAGAAATGCAGGACTCTATATTGGAGCTGAGAGAAGAGCAGGAGAAGTGTCTGGAACAGGTGCGCTGTCAGGAGAGGCTGGAGAGAGAGAGCTGTCTACAGAGGCTGAAGGACATGTATGAGGAGAAACTGGCTTCCCTTCAGAAGGAAGACAAAGAGGAGGAGAACCAGCCAGATAAGACTGGAGCTGCTCAAGAGGAGATCAGGCAGAAGCTCAGAGAGGCAGAGGAGCAGAACACTCTCCTCCAAGCAGAACTCAGCCGCCTGGGCCAAGATCTGGAGGAGAAGAGGCGGGCTGCCAAGAGAGAAGAGGAGACACTCTCTCTCCTGGACAGAGGGCCAGGAAGCTCTCTGCAGAGCCAGGAGGCTACAGCTGAGATGCAGAAGGTCCAGAGGGACTTCCTGCAGCTGCAAGAGGACATGAGGGCACTGAGGCGGGAACACCAGCAGGAGCTGGAGACTGTGAGGAAGGAGCTGGGCGAGGACAACAACAGGAAGCTTCAGTATGTTGATCTAGAATAACAGGAAGCTTCAGTAGCTTGATCTAGAGTGACAGGAAGCATCAGTACCTTGATCTAGAACAACAGGAAGCTTTAGTAGGTTGATCTAGAATGACAGGAAGCTTCAGTACCTTGATCTAGAACAACAGGAAGCTTTAGTATGTTGATCTAGAACAACAGGAAGCTTCAGTAGGTTGATCTAGAATGACAGGAATCTTCAGTAGGTTGATCTAGAATGATAGGAAGCTTCAGTAGGTTGATCTAGAACAACAGGAAGCTTCAGTACCTTGATCTAGAACAACAGGAAGCTTTAGTATGTTGATCTAGAACAACAGGAAGCTTCAGTAGGTTGATCTAGAATGACAGGAATCTTCAGTAGGTTGATCTAGAATGATAGGAAGCTTCAGTAGGTTGATCTAGAACAACAGGAAGCTTCAGTACCTTGATCTAGAACAACAGGAAGCTTCAGTAGGTTGATCTAGAACAACAGGAAGCTTTAGTATGTTGATCTAGAACAACAGGAAGCTTCAGTAGGTTGATCTAGAGCAACAGAAAATCTTTAGTAGGTTGATCTAGAATGACAGGAAGCTTCAGTAGGTTGATCTAGAACAACAGGAAGCTTCAGTACCTTGATCTAGAACGACAGGAAGCTTCAGTAGGTTGATCTAGAATGACAGGAAGCTTCAGTAGGTTGATCTAGAACAACAGGAAGCTTCAGTACCTTGATCTAGAACGACAGGAAGCTTCAGTAGGTTGATCTAGAATGACAGGAAGCTTCAGTAGGTTGATCTAGAACAACAGGAAGCTTTAGTAGGTTGATCTAGAGCAACAGGAATATTTAGTAGGTTGATCTAGAATGACAGGAAGCTTCAGTAGGTTGATCTAGAACAACAGGAAGCTTTAGTAGGTTGATCTAGAGCAACAGAAAATCTTTAGTAGGTTGATCTAGAACGACAGGAAGCTTCAGTAGGTTGATCTAGAATGACAAGAAGCTTCAGTAGGTTGATCTAGAACAACAGGAAGCTTTAGTAGGTTGATCCGGAACGACAGGAAGCTTCAGTTGGTTGATCTAAATCAGGGGTGGGCAATCCTGGTCCTCGAGGGCCGCTGTTCTGAGGAAAACATCTAAAACCTTCAGGACAGCGGCCCTCGAGGACCAGGATTGCCCACCCCTGATCAAGAATGACAGGAATCTTCAGTCTGTGGAGCATCCAGATCTGAAGTTACTTAACTACATCTTTAATGTTTTGATGTCCTCAACTTATTCTGGTGTCCTGCCTTTGCTTACCTTCTTCTTTCTTCCAGACTGGAGGTGGAGGAGGTAGAAGCCAGACACAGCTTATCCCTGAAGCAACTGATGAGGGAGTTCAACACTCAGCTGGCTGTGAAGGAGAGAGATCTGGAAGCTGCAGTAAAGGAGGCCATCGGTAGGACCCCCCGTAGCTCTGCCCCACCAGCTCAGATCCCCTGCAGCTCAACCCCCATAGCCCAGATCCCTCTAGCTCAGGCCCTCATAGCCGAGATCCCTCTAGCTCAGGCCCCCATAGCCCAGATCCCCATAGCCCAGATCCCTCTAGCTCAGGCCCTCATAGCCCAGATCCCTCTAGCTCAGGCCCCCATAGCCCAGATCCCTCTAGCTCAGGCCCCCATAGCCCAGATCCCCATAGCCCAGATCCCTCTAGCTCAGGCCCTCATAGCCCAGATCCCTCTAACTCAGGCCCCCATAGCCCAGATCCCCATAGCCCAGATCCCTCTAGCTCAGGCCCTCATAGCCCAGATCCCTCTAGCTCAGGCCCCCATAGCCCAGATCCCTCTAGCTCAGGCCCCCATAGCCCAGATCCCCCTAGCCCAGGCCCCCATAGCCCAGGCCCCCAAAGTTTAGATCCCTCTAGCCCAGGCCCCAGCACTACCAGCCAGACATCTTAATACTTTGTCAGCTACATGTACATGTAGTCATTAAGCAGTCATTAAGCAGATGCTCTTATCCAGAGCGACTTCCAGCTATTACAGGGACATTCCTGTAAGTCCAGTTTCTTCCCCCAGGAAGGGCCCAGGATGTGGAGGCTGAACTCATGACCGGCCACAGGGAGGAGATCTCCCAGCTGCACAAGCAGATCTCCCAGAAGGATGACGAGATGCAGAAGATGGTCCAAAGATATGAGGAGGTGCTGCAGGTACTAGAGGGAGAGGAGGTGCTTCAGGTACTAGAGGGAGAGGAGGTGCTGCAGGTACTAGAGGGAGAGGAGGTGCTGCAGGTTCTAGAGAGAGAGGAGGTGCTGCAGGTATTAGAGGGAGAGGAGGTGCTGCAGGTATTAGAGGGAGAGGAGGTGCTGCAGGTTCTAGAGGGAGAGGAGGTGCTGCAGGTACTAGAGGGAGGGGAGGTGCTGCAGGTATTAGAGGGAGAGGAGGTGCTGCAGGTTCTAGAGGGAGAGGAGGTGCTGCAGGTACTAGAGAGAGAGGAGGTGCTTCAGGTTCTAGAGGGAGAGGAGGTGCTGCAGGTACTAGAGGGAGAGGAGGTGCTGCAGGTTCTAGAGGGAGAGGAGGTGCTGCAGGTTCTAGAGAGAGAGGAGGTGCTGCAGGTACTAGAGGGAGAGGAGGTGCTGCAGGTACTAGAGGGAGAGGAGGTGCTGCAGGTTCTAGAGGGAGAGGAGGTGCTGCAGGTACTAGAGGGAGAGGAGGTGCTGCAGGTACTAGAGGGAGAGGAGGTGCTGCAGGTTCTAGAGGGAGAGGAGGTGCTGCAGGTTCTAGAGAGAGAGGAGGTGCTGCAGGTACTAGAGGGAGAGGAGGTGCTGCAGGTACTAGAGGGAGAGGAGGTGCTGCAGGTACTAGAGGGAGAGGAGGTGCTTCAGGTACTAGAGGGAGAGGAGGTGCTGCAGGTACTAGAGGGAGAGGAGGTGCTGCAGGTATTAGAGGGAGAGGAGGTGCTGCAGGTTCTAGAGGGAGAGGAGGTGCTGCAGGTACTAGAGGGAGAGGAGGTGCTTCAGGTTCTAGAGGGAGAGGAGGTGCTGCAGGTTCTAGAGGGAGAGGAGGTGCTGCAGGTTCTAGAGGGAGAGGAGGTGCTGCAGGTTCTAGAGGGAGAGGAGGTGCTGCAGGTTCTAGAGGGAGAGGAGGTGCTGCAGGTTCTAGAGGGAGAGGAGGTGCTGCAGGTTCTAGAGGGAGAGGAGGTGCTGCAGGTTCTAGAGGGAGAGGAGGTGCTGCAGGTTCTAGAGAGAGAGGAGGTGCTTCAGGTACTAGAGGGAGAGGAGGTGCTTCAGGTTCTAGGTGAGGTGAGGGGAGGATGGAGATTTGAATGGAGGAAGGATGGATGAAGGGTAGGATGGAGGGAGGGAGGGAGGGAAGGAGGGAGGGAGGGAGGGAGGGAGGGAGGGAAGGAGGGAGGGAGGGAAGGAGGGAGGGAGGGAGGGAAGGAGGGAAGGAGGGAGGGAGGGAGGGAGGGAAGGAGGGATTTTCTCGATATTTGAGGAGGTGTTGTTTCTCCTGGAGTAGTGAAACAGGAAGTGACCTGGTGTGTCTTCCTGTAGGGTCGTGAGCAGGAGATGGGGGACAGGGTGTGGCAGGTCCAGAAGGAGCTGGAGGATATTCACACCCGCATGAAGGAGAACCCTAACACACAGGTAACACACACACAGGTAACACACACACACACAGGTAACACACACACACAGGTAACACACACACACAGGTAACACACACACACAGGTAACACACACACAGGTAACACACACACAGGTAACACACACACACACACACAGGTAACACACACACAGGTAACACACACACACACACACAGGTAACACACACACACACAGGTAACACACACACACACACACAGGTAACACACACACACAGGTAACACACACACACACACAGGTAACACACACACACAGGTAACACACACACACACACAGGTAACACACACACACAGGTAACACGCACACACCTAAGTAACACACACACAACCATGACTCTCTGCTGGTCTGCAAGGTACACACACACACACACACACACACAGGTAACACACACACACAGGTAACACGCACACACCTAAGTAACACACACACAACCATGACTCTCTGCTGGTCTGCAAGGTACACACACACACACACACACACACAGGTAACACACACACACAGGTAACACGCACACACCTAAGTAACACACACACAACCATGACTCTGCTGGTCCGCAAGGTGTGTGTGTGTGTGTGTTACACACAGGTAACACACACACACACCCAGGTAACACACACACACACCCAGGTAACACACACACACACAGGTAACACACACACACACACCCAGGTAACACACACACACCCAGGAAACACACACACACACCCAAGTAACACACACACATTCAGGTAACACACAGAACACACATACATGCACACACACACAGTCAGAAATACAAACACTTTCATAAATAGACACATGCACAATAATATACACACTCTAATATACACACATGCACACACGCACGTGTGTGAGCACACACTCTCTCCCCAGCCCCTCTGGCTGATGCAGAGTCTTAAATGTTCACCCTGGAAAGTCTGCTATTTATTACCCTGCTCTCAGCCTGTACCACACACACACACACACGCACACACACGCTCACACACACACTCACTCACACAGCTGTACTTCACCTCCGGTTACATAGCCGCCACATGATGTAGGAGGGAGGGGGGGCTGGTGGTGTGGGGGAGGGAGGGATGAGAGATTAGAGATCCAGAGTTCAGGTGATGTATGGCGTTAGAAGACTATCTGATCTAAAGGGATCTGCTGGTTTGGAACTAGATGTGCAGTCATGTGCTCACTGAGTATCACTGGGTATAACTGTTATCCTGAGTATCACTGGATATAACTGTTATCCTGAGTATCACTGGATATAACTGTTATCCTGAGTATCACTGGATATAACTGTTATCCTGAGTATCACTGGATATAACTGTTATCCTGAGTATCACTGGATATAACTGTCATCCTGAGTATCACTGGATATACGTAACTGTTATCCTGAGTATCACTGGGTATAACTGTTATCCTGAGTATCACTGGGTATAACTGTTATCCTGAGGATCACTGGATATAACTGTTATCCTGAGGATCACTGGGTATAACTGTTATCCTGAGTATCACTGGATATAACTGTTATCCTGAGTATCACTGGGTATAACTGTTATCCTGAGTATCACTGGTTATAACTGTTATCCTGAGTATCACTGGGTATAACTGTTATCCTGAGTATCACTGGGTATAACTGTTATCCTGAGTATCACTGGGTATAACTGTTATCCTGAGTATCACTGGATATAACTGTTATCCTGAGTATCACTGGGTATAACTGTTATCCTGACTGAGTATCATTGGGTATAACTGTTATCCTGAGTATCACTGGATATAACTGTTATCCTGACTGAGTATCACTGGGTATAACTGTTATCCTGACTGAGTATCACTGGATATAACTGTTATCCTGACTGAGTATCACTGGGTATAACTGTTATCCTGACTGAGTATCATTGGGTATAACTGTTATCCTGAGTATCACTGGATATAACTGTTATCCTGACTGAGTATCACTGGGTATAACTGTTATCCTGACTGAGTATCACTGGATATAACTGTTATCCTGACTGAGTATCACTGGGTATAACTGTTATCCTGACTGAGTATCACTGGATATAACTGTTATCTTGACTGAGTATCACTGGGTATAATTGTTATCCTGAGTATCACTGGGTATAACTGTTATCCTGAGGATCACTGGATATAACTGTTATCCTGAGTATCACTGGGTATAACTGTTATCCTGACTGAGTATCACTGGGTATAACTGTTATCCTGAGTATCACTGGATATAACTGTTATCCTGAGTATCACTGGATATAACTGTTATCCTGAGTATCACTGGGTATAACTGTTATCCTGAGTATCACTGGTTATAACTGTTATCCTGAGTATCACTGGGTATAACTGTTATCCTGAGTATCACTGGGTATAACTGTTATCCTGAGTATCACTGGGGATAACTGTTATCCTGAGTATCACTGGGTATAACTGTTATCCTGAGTATCACTGGGTATAACTGTTATCCCGAGTATCACTGGGTATAACTGTTATCCTGACTGAGTATCATTGGGTATAACTGTTATCCTGAGTATCACTGGATATAACTGTTATCCTGACTGAGTATCACTGGGTATAACTGTTATCCTGAGTATCACTGGGTATAACTGTTATCCTGAGTATCACTGGGTATAACTGTTATCCTGACTGAGTATCACTGGGTATAACTGTTATCCTGACTGAGTATCACTGGATATAACTGTTATCTTGACTGAGTATCACTGGGTATAACTGTTATCTTGATTCACACTGGATTATTGAGTGTTTGCCTAACTTGTCCTCCATCTTGTGTCCTGTCTTTCAGGATGGTATAGATGAACTGCAGGTGAGTTGCTTATATAACCCTAACCGTTATATAACCCTAACCCTTATATAACCCTAACCGTTATATAACCCTAACCCTTATTTGTCACAAGGTCAACATTCACTGTCAATAGTTTAGCCTTTGTTCCTATAAATCTTAATCTTTGCTTCTGTCTCTCTTCTCATATGTTCTCTCTTTCACTGCTGGAATCTACCTCCATCCCATTGTGTCTTCTACCTTCTATCTGCTCCCTCCCTCCTTCCTCCTCCTCCTCTCTCCTTTTTTCTGCTCCCTCCTTCTTTCTCCTCCTCTCTCCTTTGTCCTGCTCCCTCCCTCCTCTTCCTCCTCTCTCCTTTGTCCTGCTCCCTCCTCCTTCTCCTCCTCTTCCTTCCTCCTCCTCCTCTCTCTTTTGTCTTGCTCCCTCCCTCCTTCCTCCTCCTCTCTCCCTTGTCCTGCTCCCTCCCTCCTCTTCCTTCCTCCTCCTCCCCTCTCCCTTGTCCTGCTCCCTCCCTCCTCTTCCTTCCTCCTCCCTCCCCTCTCCCTTGTCCTGCTCCCTCCTCCCCTCTCTCTGTCTCCCTCTCTCCTCTCTCCTCTTCAGGCACAGCTTGCTCAGAAGACCACTCTGTTGAGTGAGGCCAGGCTCAAAGAGCAGGGGCTGGTTGACAAGGTGAGTGGTTCTTACATCCAGTTCTTAAAACACTCACATCCCTCTGCTCTCCTCTCTGCTGCCCTTCACTCTCCACTCCCCTCTCCCCTCTCTCCTCTCCCCCCTCCCCTCCCCTCCTCTCCCCTCTCTCCCCTCCCCTCCCCTCCTCTCCCCTCTCCCCTCTCTCCTCTCCCCTCCCCTCCTCTCCCCTCTCCCCTCCCCTCCCCTCCTCTCCCCCCTCCCCTCCTCTCCCCCTCTCCCCTCCCCTCCTCTCCTCTCCCCTCTCCCCCCACCTCTCCCCTCCTCTCCCCTCCCCTCCCCTCCTCTCCCCTCTCCCCACCTCTCCCTCTCCTCTCCCTCCCCTCCTCTCCTCTCCCCTCTCCCCTCCCCTCCTCTCCCCTCTCCCCCACCTCTCCCCCACCTCTCCCCTCCTCTCCCCTCCCCTCCTCTCCCCTCCCCTCCTCTCCCCTCTCCTCTCCCCTCCCCTCCTCTCCTCTCCCCTCTCCCCTCCCCTCCTCTCCCCTCTCCCCCACCTCTCCCCTCTCCTCTCCCCTCCCCTCCCCTCCTCTCCCCCACCCCTCCTCTCCCTTCCTCTCTTCCCCTCCTCAGGCAGTTCCCAGTTCCTAACCCTAACCCTAACCCCTAACCCTCTCCTCCTCTCCCCCTCCTCTCCCCTCTCCCCTCTCTCCCTCTCCCCCCTCCCCTCCCCTCCTCTCCCCTCTCTCCCCTCCCCTCCCCTCCCCTCCTTTCCCCTCTCCCCTCCCCTCCTCTCCCCTCTCCCCTCCCCTCCTCTCCCCCCTCCCCTCCCCTCCTCTCCCCTCTCCCCTCCCCTCCTCTCCTCTCCCCTCTCCCCTCCCCTCCTCTCCCCTCTCCACCTCCACCTCCTCTCCCCTCCCCTCCCCTCCCCTCCTCTCCCCTCTCCCCCACCTCTCCCCTCTCCTCTCCCCTCCCCTCCTCTCCTCTCCCCTCTCCCCTCCCCTCCTCTCCCCTCTCCCCCACCTCTCCCCCACCTCTCCCCTCTCCTCTCCCCTCCCCTCCCCTCCCCTCCTCTCCCCCACCCCTCCTCTCCCTTCCTCTCTTCCCCTCCTCAGGCAGTTCCCACTGTATAAATGCACATAATGACACATCTGTTTATGCTTGTCTTAACCTTCCAACCCTTCCCACTGTGTTTCTCTCTCACACGCACACACGTGTGTGTGTGTGTGTGTGTGTGTGTATATATATATATATATATAAATTAGCATGGAACCACATGCTGTGAAATACTGTAGTGATAAATGTGTCCATGTGTTCCTATCCTAGATCCACTCACTGGAGGACAAGATGAGATGTGTCCATAAGAACTCAGTAGTGACCCATCTAACAAGCTCTTACAAAGGTACCTCCTCATCCTCTTCTTTCTTATCTTTCTGCTCCTCCTCCTCATCCCTGTCCTCCTCCCCCTCCTCTTCTTCCCTGTTCTCCTCTCACTCCTCCTCCCCTTCCCCCTCCTCCCCCTGTCCTTCCTCCTTTACCTCCCACTCCTCCTCTTCTTCCTCCTCTTCCTCCTCTTCCTCCTCTTCCTCTTCCCCCTCCCCCCCCTCCCCCTCCTCCTCCTCTCCTTCCTCCTCTTCCTCCTCTTCCTCTTCCCCCTCCCCCTCCTCCCCCTCTCCCTCCTCCCTTCCCTCTTCTGCCTCCTCCTCTTCCTCCTCTGTGTGTGTGTGTGTGTGTAACTTCAGCACAGTACCAGTGTGCCTGGTATGCAACACACAGTAGGAATAGACTGTGTGACCTCATGTTCATGGACCCTTCATGCTGCTTAATAGAGACAGGCTGCTGTCGTAGGAGAGGTGGGGGTGTTAATAGGTTTAACAGGCTGTGGCCTTGCATTCCAACACACACAGACACACCCACACACACTCCCCTCAAGACACACACACACACTCCCCCCTACTCACACACATTGTCCCCCCAACACACACACATACTCCTCTCAACTCACACACATACACACACTGTCCTCCAACTCACACCCACACACACACACTCCCCCGTACTCACACACATTGTCCCCCCAACACACACACATACTCCTCTCAACTCACACACATACACACACTGTCCTCCAACTCACACACACACACAAACACACACACTCCCCCCTACTCACACACATTGTCCCCCCAACACACACACACACACACACACATTCTCCTCTCAACTCATACACATACACACACTGTCCTCCAACTCACACACACACACTGTCCTCCAACTCTCACACACACACACACTCCTAGACCAGGGTGGTCCCTCCATTACAGGGAGAGAGTTTCCCCACCTGCCCTCCAGGGATCATAGTACTGACACATCTACCCCCCTACATCTACCCTTCTACATCTACCCCCTACATCTACCCTTCTACATCTACCCTCTACATCTATCCCCTACATCTACCCCCTACATCTACCCTTCTACATTTACCCCCTACATCTACCCCCTACATCTACCCTTCTACATCTACCCCCTACATCTACCCTTCTACATCTACCCCCTACATCTACCCTTCTACATCTACCCCCTACATCTGCCCTCCTACATCTACCCCCTACATCTACCCCCTACATCTACCCCCTACATCTACCCTCTTACATCTACCCCCTACATCTACCCTCCTACATCTACCCCCTACATCTACCCCCTACATCTACCCTCCTACATCTACCCCCTACATCTACCCCCTACATCTACCCTTCTACATCTACCCCCTACATCTGCCCTCCTACATCTACCCTCCTACATCTACCCTCCTACATCTACCCCCTACATCTACCCCCTACATCTACCCCCTACATCTACCCCCTACATCTACCCTCTTACATCTACCCCCTACATCTACCCTCCTACATCTACCCCCTACATCTACCCCCTACATCTACCCTTCTACATCTACCCTTCTACATCTACCCCCTACATCTACCCCTGTACTTGTACCCCTGTACTTGTACCCCTGTACTTGTACCCCTGTACTTGTACCCCTGTACTTGTACCCCTCTATTCCCACCCTGCTCTTCTTCTCATCCTCTGCTCATCTCCTTCCCTCATCTCTTTCTTTTGTTTTCATCTCATCTCCCCATTTCCCTTTTCCCTTCCCCATTTCCCTTTTCCCTTGTGACTCTTGACCCCTAGTGTCCCTGTGTTACAGGTCTTCACAGTGTGACCCTTGACCCCTAGTGTCCCTGTGTTACAGGTCTTCATGGTGCTGACGGGCTCTCTGAACCCACGGAGTTTGAGTACCTGAGGAAGGTTATGTTTGAGTACATGATGGGGCGTGAAACCAAGGTAACCATCTCTATTGCATATATAACCCCATCACTATACAGTGCATATATAACCCCATCACTATACAGTGCATATATAACCCCATCACTATACAGTGCATATATAACCCCATCACTATACAGTGCATATATAACCCCATCACTACACAGTGCATATATAACCCCATCACTATACAGTGCATATATAACCCCATCACTATACAGTGCATATATAACCCCATCACTATACAGTGCATATATAACCCCATCACTATACAGTGCATATATAACCCCATCACTATACAGTGCATATATAACCCCATCACTATACAGTGCATATATAACCCCATCACTATACAGTGCATATATAACCCCATCACTACACAGTGCATATATAACCCCATCACCATACAGTGCATATATAACCCCATCACTATACAGTGCATATATAACCCCATCACTACACAGTGCATATATAACCCCATCACTATACAGTGCATATATAACCCCATCACCATACAGTGCATATATAACCCCATCACTATACAGTGCATATATAACCCCATCACCATACAGTGCATATATAACCCCATCACTATACAGTGCATATATAACCCCATCACTACACAGTGCATATATAACCCCATCACTATACAGTGCATATATAACCCCATCACCATACAGTGCATATATAACCCCATCACTATACAGTGCATATATAACCCCATCACCATACAGTGCATATATAACCCCATCACTATACAGTGCATATATAACCCCATCACCATACAGTGCATATATAACCCCATCACTACACAGTGCATATACAACCCCATCACTATACAGTGCATATATAACCCCATCACTATACAGTGCATATATAATCCCATCACTATACAGTGCATATACTGTATAACCCCATCACTATACAGTGCATATATAACCCCATCACCATACAGTGCATATATAACCCCATCACCATACAGTGCATATATAACCCCATCACTACACAGTGCATATATAACCCCATCACTACACAGTGCATATATAACCCCATCACTACACAGTGTGCATATACTGTATAACCCCATCACTACACAATGCATCTATAACCCCATCAATACACAGTGTGTATATATAACCTCATCACTACACACTCCCTGGATAACCATCACCCCATCAATACACAGTGTGCATATATAACCTCACACCCCCATCACCATACAGTGCATATATAACCCCATCACTACACAGTGCATATATAACCCCATCACTATACAGTTTATATATAACCCCATCACCATACAGTGCATATATAACCCCATCACTACACAGTGCATATATAACCCCATCACTACACAGTGTGCATGTATAACCCCATCACTACACAGTGCATATATAACCCCATCACTACACAGTGTGCATATACTGTATAACCCCATCACTACACAGTGCATATATAACCCCATCACTACACAGTGCATATATAACCCCATCAATACACAGTGCATATATAACCCCATCAATATACAGTGCATATATAACCCCATCAATATACAGTGCATATATAACCCCATCACTACACAGTGTGCATATATAACCCCATCACTACACAGTGCATATATAACCCCATCACCATACAGTGCATATATAACCCCATCACCATACAGTGCATATATAACCCCATCACTATACAGTGCATATATAACCCCATCACCATACAGTGCATATATAACCCCATCACTATACAGTGCATATATAACCCCATCACTACACAGTGCATATATAACCCCATCACTATACAGTGCATATATAACCCCATCACCATACAGTGCATATATAACCCCATCACTATACAGTGCATATATAACCCCATCACCATACAGTGCATATATAACCCCATCACTATACAGTGCATATATAACCCCATCACCATACAGTGCATATATAACCCCATCACTACACAGTGCATATATAACCCCATCACTATACAGTGCATATATAACCCCATCACTATACAGTGCATATATAATCCCATCACTATACAGTGCATATACTGTATAACCCCATCACTATACAGTGCATATATAACCCCATCACCATACAGTGCATATATAACCCCATCACCATACAGTGCATATATAACCCCATCACTACACAGTGCATATATAACCCCATCACTACACAGTGCATATATAACCCCATCACTACACAGTGTGCATATACTGTATAACCCCATCACTACACAATGCATCTATAACCCCATCAATACACAGTGTGTATATATAACCTCATCACTACACACTCCCTGGATAACCATCACCCCATCAATACACAGTGTGCATATATAACCTCACCCCCCCATCACCATACAGTGCATATATAACCCCATCACTACACAGTGCATATATAACCCCATCACTATACAGTTTATATATAACCCCATCACCATACAGTGCATATATAACCCCATCACTACACAGTGCATATATAACCCCATCACTACACAGTGTGCATGTATAACCCCATCACTACACAGTGCATATATAACCCCATCACTACACAGTGTGCATATACTGTATAACCCCATCACTACACAGTGCATATATAACCCCATCACTACACAGTGCATATATAACCCCATCAATACACAGTGCATATATAACCCCATCAATATACAGTGCATATATAACCCCATCAATATACAGTGCATATATAACCCCATCACTACACAGTGTGCATATATAACCCCATCAATATACAGTGCATATATAACCCCATCAATATACAGTGCATATATAACCCCATCAATATACAGTGCATATATAACCCCATCAATATACAGTGCATATATAACCCCATCAATATACAGTGCATATATAACCCCATCAATATACAGTGCATATATAACCCCATCAATATACAGTGCATATATAACCCCATCACTATACAGTGCATATATAACCCCCATCAATATACAGTGCATATATAACCCCATCAATATACAGTGCATATATAACCCCATCACTACACAGTGTGCATATATAACCCCATCAATATACAGTGCATATATAACCCCATCACTACACAGTGTGCATATATAACTCCATCACCTTCTTGTGTTTGACTTCTTGTGTTTGATTTTGTCTTTCAAACTTTACTTTCAGCAAAGAATCATCTATATTTATATATTTATATTTAATCATTTAGCAGACACTCTTATCCAGAGTGACTTACAGCAAGTACAGGGACAGAGTAGCTGCAGCTTAGGGTTGACATCTGGTGACTGTCTGGACGCTCTATTAGACACAGAAAACCAGCTGTTTGCTTCTTCACTAAATAGTTCTTGCATAGTTTTCAGTTGTGCCAGATGATTTAAAGATGATGTAACTATTTTAAAATGATAGAGGTCAGCACAATGTACCATTTAAATACAAGACTGGTTGCTGCATGTATGTTGGGGTGGGGGGGGGGCTAGAGGAGGAGGGAGGAAGGCTGGCCGGATGCAGGGGCCTATAAACTGCATCATTGCTGCTTGAACCCCACGCCCTCTTAAACACCCTACAAACTTAATATATACAATGACTGTGTGTATTAACAGCCCTGTGAATGTGTGTCTTAATTGTGTAACACGCACACACTCACCCTAACACTCACACAAACATGCATCCACACACACACACTCACCCTAAAATTTGAGGAGAGACTTGGTTTGAAATCTGGCTGTGCCAGCATGATGTTGTGTTCTTGGGCAAGACACTTCACCCTACTTGCCTCGGGGGGGGGGGGGGGGGGGGAATGTCCCCTAACGCTAATGTAAAAATAGTGTTGTTATTATTTGTAGTGTTCCAAAAAATATGTCTCTTTTGCTTTTTGTGTACCTTCCTGCTGTGGTAAATGATATAGAGTATGATGATGATGATGATGATGGTGATGATGGTGATGGTGGTGATGGTGGTGATGGTGGTGGTGGTGATGGTGGTGATGATGATGATGTTTGTCTTCAGACCATGGCCAAGGTGATCACCACCATGCTGAAGTTTCCTCCGGACCAGGCCCAGAAACTGCTGGAGCATGAGGACTCCAAGACAGCTGTACGCTCCTTACTGCTGCTCACTTCACTTAACATTAGTGTTCCTAAGACAACTTCAATATTCATATTAAATAGTCATGGCCACAATTGTTGGCACCCCTGACATTTTTCAAGAAAAGAAAGTATTTCTCACATAAAAGTATTGCAGTAAGACAAGTGTTGCTACACACATGTTTCTTTCTTTCCTACTTGTATATTAATACTTTATCTATTATTTGTGCTCTGTCCCCACAGCCCTGGCTGAGGTTGGGAGTGGAGGGCTTCAGCTGAGGAGGGATGGAGGCTTCAACACTGCCATGGACAAACACCTGTGTGTGTGCGCGTGTGTGTGTGTGCAGGCGTCATGTGTGTGTGTGTGTGCATGTGTTATTCTTAGGATTTGTCTGTGCATGTTTGTGTGGTTGTTTGGGTCTGAGTGTGTGTGATTGTTAGGGTATAAGTATGAGTGTGTGTGGTTGTTAGGGTATAAGTATGAGTGTGTGTGGTTGTTAGGGTATAAGTATGAGTGTGTGTGGTTGTTAGGGTATAAGTATGAGTGTGTGTGGTTGTTAGGGTATAAGTATGAGTGTGTGTGGTTGTTAGGGTATAAGTATGAGTGTGTGTGGTTGTTAGGGTATAAGTATGAGTGTGTGTGGTTGTTAGGGTATAAGTATGAGTGTGTGTGGTTGTTAGGGTATAAGTATGAGTGTGTGTGGTTGTTAGGGTATAAGTATGAGTGTGTGTGGTTGTTAGGGTATAAGTATGAGTGTGTGTGGTTGTTAGGGGGTGGAAGGCTTTGAGGGAGATTGATCACATACGCTGAGATCAGATACATTCTTCCATTATTTAAGTTATTTTAAACATGAATACATTGTTTAATTTCTAAAATAGGTTTTTAGTCCAAGGTTTGTCCAACGATTTTCTTTCAATTTACGTTTGGATAGTTCTGTAGTTAATGGTTGGCTTGTGCAATAAGATTAAATATGTTGATGATGTTTGAATTGATCAGGTTCAAGTTTCCTCCATGACATTCTCTCTCACTTCCTGTGAGACAGTTGAGACTACTTGACTCTCTAGCCCTGATAATGTAGAAATACTAGCTTCCAGAATTTATCACTGCTTTCCTACTTCATAATCACACTACTAAGGAAATGAAAGAGATGCAATGTAAATTTTATATAAATAAGTGGGATATGACCAAGCTGACTGTTGCTTTAGTAAAATATTTTGAGAGACACTAATAAAAGTCCTATTTGCAATATTTGTAATTTAGTCTGTTCATCAGTGGTGTCATGGTGATCATGAAAATGGTTGTACGGTTGATTAAATTATTTTTCCATTAATAACATGCATTGGTCAAGTGAAGTCACATTGTCAAAACTTTAAAAACAGAAAAACGAAGTGTTTGTGGACCAAACTAAAACACGTTTTACTACGACTAACAGTAGTATTGGACTTGTAGGCGCCGCAGGGAGTAATACACACCTGCTTTACTGTTTATTATGGTCGTCTGTGTAACTTCAAGGCTGTGGAGACGTCCTTCTGTTGCGGGTCAGATTGGTGCTTCTGACCGGCTGGAGGTGAAGCCGCTGCTCGGTAGGTGGCAGCAGCGCGTGCACAAACAGCGCTCCATGAGCGAGGATTGTTTGGTGTAACGTGATGCTCGCGCCCCCGAGCGCACTTATCACCGCGAGCTTGTCAGCATGAAGAGCAGCGAACAGTTATCAAGTATACCGAGCTGTAATATGAAGACTTCAGTCTGACTTCAACATGCTTTAAGACTTAAAAAATAGTTTCAACCGTAGTTCAGTTTTTAAATTCATCACTAAATAATAAAGCTGTGAAACTGTGACAGCGGACTTCCTTGGTTTCTTCAAGTTTCACCGAGGAGTTGCGGATCATCAGTGCATCATCAGTGGATGATGTGGTTAAGGATGATGATGATTTTAAGGATGGACTGTCTGGAGCAGCAGAAGAGCGGCTGGAGGTTCTTCTGCGCCTGTTTGTGTCTCAGCGCCGTCACCTCCTACAACATTGACCTGGATCATCCTACAGTGTTCACTGGACCCAACAACAGTTTCTTCGGATATTCAGTTTTGGAGCATTATCATGACAATACGCGTTGGTAAGTACTGAGATAAGTAATGTGACTTACTTGACAATGTATGTGGAAGTTATTTCTTAATCGTTTAAAACCCACCGCCCAAATACATCAAATGTCTGTGCAATTGTTGGAAAAGGACCTTTGCTATCGAACCTTAAATATTTTTGGCCAAGATAGGACCAGCTGTTGTATCATAATTATAAAGGATATACTCTTCTTTAAGGGAATATTCAAATGAAATAATAATTACATTATAAACTTTAATTGGAGGCATATAATTTGCGACTTATATTACTTATATTGGGACTTAAATTATTTATAATTTAGTTTATAAACAGGTTAGCTGCACTGCATGGGCCTACCAGTTAGTTTTAAGAGCCTGATGGTAGGAGCCAGTATAGTGAGGCTGATGGTAGAAGCCAGTATAGTGAGGCTGATGGTAGAAGCCAGTATAGTGAGGCTGATGGTAGAAGCCAGTATAGTGAGGCTGATGGTAGGAGCCAGTATAGTGAGGCTGATGGTAGAAGCCAGTATAGTGAGGCTGATGGTAGAAGCCAGTATAGTGAGGCTGATGGTAGAAGCCAGTATAGTGAGGCTGATGGTAGGAGCCAGTATAGTGAGGCTGGTGGTAGAAGCCAGTATAGTGAGGCTGGTGGTAGGAGCCAGTATAGTGAGGCTGATGGTAGGAGCCAGTATAGTGAGGCTGGTGGTAGGAGCCAGTATAGTGAGGCTGATGGTAGGAGCCAGTATAGTGAAGCTGATGGTAGGAGCCAGTATAGTGAGGCTGATGGTAGGAGCCAGTATAGTGAGGCTGATGGTAGGAGCCAGTATAGTGAGGCTGATGGTAGGAGCCAGTATAGTGACGCTGATGGTAGGAGCCAGTATAGTGAGGCTGATGGTAGGAGCCAGTATAGTGAGGCTGGTGGTAGAAGCCAGTATAGTGAGGCTGATGGTAGGAGCCAGTATAGTGAGGCTGGTGGTAGGAGCCAGTATAGTGAGGCTGATGGTAGGAGCCAGTATACTGAGGCTGGTAGTAGAAGCCAGTATAGTGAGGCTGATGGTAGGAGCCAGTATAGTGAAGCTGATGGTAGAAGCCAGTATAGTGAGGCTGATGGTAGGAGCCAGTATAGTGAGGCTGATGGTAGGAGCCAGTATAGTGACGCTGATGGTAGGAGCCAGTATAGTGAGGCTGATGGTAGGAGCCAGTATAGTGAGGCTGGTGGTAGAAGCCAGTATAGTGAGGCTGATGGTAGGAGCCAGTATAGTGAGGCTGGTGGTAGGAGCCAGTATAGTGAGGCTGATGGTAGGAGCCAGTATACTGAGGCTGGTAGTAGAAGCCAGTATAGTGAGGCTGATGGTAGGAGCCAGTATAGTGAAGCTGATGGTAGAAGCCAGTATAGTGAGGCTGATGGTAGGAGCCAGTATAGTGAGGCTGATGGTAGAAGCCAGTATAGTGAAGCTGATGGTAGAAGCCAGTATAGTGAGGCTGATGGTAGGAGCCAGTATAGTGACGCTGATGGTAGAAGCCAGTATAGTGAGGCTGATGGTAGAAGCCAGTATAGTGAGGCTGATGGTAGGAGCCAGTATAGTGAGGCTGATGGTAGGAGCCAGTATAGTGAGGCTGATGGTAGGAGCCAGTATAGTGAAGCTGATGGTAGGAGCCAGTATAGTGAGGCTGATGGTAGGAGCCAGTATTGTGAGGCTGATGGTAGAAGCCAGTATAGTGAAGCTGATGGTAGGAGCCAGTATAGTGAGGCTGATGGTAGGAGCCAGTATAGTGAGGCTGATGGTAGGAGCCAGTATAGTGAGGCTGATGGTAGGAGCCAGTATAGTGAGGCTGATGGTAGAAGCCAGTATAGTGAGGCTGATGGTAGGAGCCAGTATAGTGAGGCTGATGGTAGAAGCCAGTATAGTGAGGCTGATGGTAGGAGCCAGTATAGTGAGGCTGATGGTAGAAGCCAGTATAGTGAAGCTGATGGTAGGAGCCAGTATAGTGAGGCTGATGGTAGGAGCCAGTATAGTGAGGCTGATGGTAGGAGCCAGTATAGTGAAGCTGATGGTAGGAGCCAGTATAGTGAGGCTGATGGTAGGAGCCAGTATAGTGAGGCTGATGGTAGGAGCCAGTATAGTGAAGCTGATGGTAGGAGCCAGTATAGTGAAGCTGATGGTAGAAGCCAGTATAGTGAAGCTGATGGTAGGAGCCAGTATAGTGAGGCTGATGGTAGAAGCCAGTATAGTGAAGCTGATGGTAGGAGCCAGTATAGTGAGGCTGATGGTAGGAGCCAGTATAGTGAAGCTGATGGTAGGAGCCAGTATAGTGAAGCTGATGGTAGGAGCCAGTATAGTGAGGCTGATGGTAGGAGCCAGTATAGTGAGGCTGATGGTAGGAGCCAGTATAGTGAGGCTGATGGTAGAAGCCAGTATAGTGAGGCTGATGGTAGGAGCCAGTATAGTGAGGCTGGTGGTAGGAGCCAGTATAGTGAAGCTGATGGTAGGAGCCAGTATAGTGAGGCTGATGGTAGGAGCCAGTATAGTGAGGCTGATGGTAGGAGCCAGTATAGTGAGGCTGATGGTAGGAGCCAGTATAGTGAGGCTGATGGTAGGAGCCAGTATAGTGAGGCTGATGGTAGAAGCCAGTATAGTGAGGCTGATGGTAGGAGCCAGTATAGTGAAGCTGATGGTAGAAGCCAGTATAGTGAGGCTGATGGTAGAAGCCAGTATAGTGAAGCTGATGTCTATGTTGCAGGGTGTTGGTTGGAGCTCCCAGAGCCAGCTCTTCTTACAGCAGCTCAGTCCACAGCCCTGGAGCCCTGTTTAAGTGTCGTGTCCACAGCAACCCAGGGCACCGCTGCACGGAGATGGACCTGGGCCGAGGTTAGACACACACACACACACACACATTTACATATATACATTTACATTACATTTATTCATTTAGCTGATGCTTTTATCCAAAGTGAGCTTTACAGAAGCGCATCGGTCACTGATCATAGCAACGTGATAGTCTCCAAATGAAGGTTTATAGATGATGAAACATACATCATGAGAAACAAAACAAGTGCCCCAACCTTCAAAAGAAGTCTTAAAACTCACTTATTCTGATAATTTAATGGCACTTAGAAATAATATGGTACTTAGAAATATAATCTGATGTTGCTCAGAAATACTTTGTCGGTCCCCATGCAGTGACTCGCTAATGTTGTTGCTTTCTTACTTTATTGTTTGCAACCCTTATGTGTTGTGATTGTTTTATGTTCGCACGCTCTTATAGCTCTTCCCTTGGCACTTATTGGTTCTGGAACAAAGCCCACTGTGTTCGGGGTCTATCGCCTTTCTATACTCAGTGACCGATGCTCTTTGTTAAGCTCTCTCTTGTGAGTCGCTTTGGATAAAAGCGTCTGCTAAATGCATAAACGTAAATGTAAAAGCCACAAAAGCATTCAGTTAAACAAGTTAAAATTACATGGCATGCATCTCAAACAGACAGTAGTGTACCTGTAGGAAAGCAAGCAACAATACCACACACACTATTATACTATTATCCACACACTACCACACACACTATTATACTATTATCCACACACTACCACACACACTATTATCCACACACTACCACACACACACACTATAATACTATTATACACACAATACCACACACACTATTATACTATTATACACACACTACCACACACACAATATTATACACTATAATAGAGAACACACAGCTCTATAATAGAGAACACACAGCTCTACCATAGAGAACACACAGCTCTACCATAGAGAACACACAGCTCTATCATAGAGAACACACAGCTCTATCATAGAGAACACACAGCTCTATCATAGAGAACACACACAGCTCTATCATAGAGAACACACAGCTCTACCATAGAGAACACACAGCTCTACCATAGATAACACACACAGCTCTACCATAGAGAACACACAGCTCTATCATAGAGAACACACACAGCTCTATCATAGAGAACACACAGCTCTACCATAGAGAACACACACAGCTCTATCATAGAGAACACACAGCTCTACCATAGAGAACACACAGCTCTATCATAGAGAACACACACAGCTCTATCATAGAGAACACACAGCTCTACCATAGAGAACACACACAGCTCTACCATAGAGAACACACAGCTCTATCATAGAGAACACACAGCTCTACCATAGAGAACACACAGCTCTATCATAGAGAACACACAGCTCTATCATAGAGAACACACAGCTCTATCATAGAGAACACACACAGCTCTATCATAGAGAACACACACAGCTCTACCATAGAGAACACACACAGCTCTATCATAGAGAACACACAGCTCTATCATAGAGAACACACACAGCTCTACCATAGAGAACACACACAGCTCTATCATAGAGAACACACAGCTCTACCATAGAGAACACACACAGCTCTATCATAGAGAACACACACAGCTCTATCATAGAGAACACACAGCTCTATCATAGAGAACACACACAGCTCTATAATAGAGAACACACACAGCTCTATCATAGAGAACACACAGCTCTATCATAGAGAACACACAGCTCTATCATAGAGAACACACACAGCTCTATCATAGAGAACGCACAGCTCTATCATAGAGAACACACAGCTCTATCATAGAGAACACACACAGCTCTACCATAGAGAACACACACAGCTCTATCATAGAGAACACACAGCTCTACCATAGAGAACACACACAGCTCTATCATAGAGAACACACACAGCTCTATCATAGAGAACACACAGCTCTATCATAGAGAACACACACAGCTCTATAATAGAGAACACACACAGCTCTATCATAGAGAACGCACAGCTCTATCATAAAGAACACACACAGCTCTATCATAGAGAACACACACAGCTCTATCATAGAGAACGCACAGCTCTATCATAGAGAACACACAGCTCTATCATAGAGAACACACACAGCTCTATAATAGAGAACATGTGTGTGCATGTGCAGGTGGGAGGCCTAGGGAGTCCTGTGGGAAGACCTGCCAGGGAGATCGAGATGATGAGTGGATGGGTGTCAGTCTGGCTCGGCAGGACAAACCCAATGGCAAGATTCTGGTGAGTTATGAACCCCTTACCTTAGAAGCTCATAACTGCCTGGCCTCCCCCCTCCTGCCCTCCCCCCTCCTGCCCTCCCCCCTCCTGGTGTCCCCTCTAGACCTCCCTCCCCTTTGGCCTCTCCCCTGCCTGGCCTCTCCCCTCCTGGCCTCCCCCTTCCTGACCTCCCCTGTGTCGCCCCCCTCCTGACCTCCCTCCCACTAGCCTCACCAATCTCTTGTCTACCCACAACTGTCTCCTCTCCAAGGGCTGTCCCCTCTCCAAGGGCTGCCCCTCTCCAAGGGCTGTTCCCTCTCCAAGGGCTGTCCCCTCTCCAAGGGCTGTCCCCTCTCCAAGGGCTGCCCCTCTCCAAGGGCTGTTCCCTCTCCAAGGGCTGTCCCCTCTCCAAGGGCTGTTCCCTCTCCAAGGGCTGTCCCCTCTCCAAGGGCTGTCCCCTCTCCAAGGGCTGTTCCCTCTCCAAGGGCTGTCCCCTCTCCAAGGGCTGTCCCCTCTCCAAGGGCTGTCCCCTCTCCAAGGGCTGTTCCCTCTCCAAGGGCTGTCCCCTCTCCAAGGGCTGTCCCCTCTCCAAGGGCTGCCCCTCTCCAAGGGCTGTCCCCTCTCCAAGGGCTGTCCCCTCTCCAAGGGCTGTCCCCTCTCCAAGGGCTGCCCCTCTCCAAGGGCTGTTCCCTCTCCAAGGGCTGTCCCCTCTCCAAGGGCTGTCGCCTCTCCAAGGGCTGTTCCCTCTCCAAGGGCTGTCCCCTCTCCAAGGGCTGCCCCTCTCCAAGGGCTGTTCCCTCTCCAAGGGCTGTCCCCTCTCCAAGGGCTGTCGCCTCTCCAAGGGCTGTTCCCTCTCCAAGGGCTGTCCCCTCTCCAAGGGCTGTCGCCTCTCCAAGGGCTGTCCCCTCTCCAAGGGCTGTTCCCTCTCCAAGGGCTTCCTCTTTTAACTTCATCCTGCAATAGAAAGGGTGTGTCTGTATGTGTGCGTTGATAGAGGAGACGTAGAGAATGTGTGTGTGTTGATAGAAGAGAGGGAATGTGTGTGTGTTGATAGAAGAGAGGGAATTTGAGTGTGTTGATAGAAGAGAGGGAATTTGAGTGTGTGTGTGGATGCTGGGTTTCTGTGGGCTCCTCTGGGTTCCTCTGGGTTCTTCTGGGTTTCTGTGGGTTCTGGGTTCGTCTGGGTTCTTCTGGGTTTCTGTGGGTTCTTCTGGATTCCTCTGGGTTCTTCTGGGTTTCTGTGGGTTCTTCTGGGTTCCTCTGGGTTCTTCTGGGTTCCTCTGGGTTCTTCTGGGTTCCTCTGGGTTATGGGTTCCTTTGGGTTCTGAATTCCTCTGCATTCTAGATTATGGCCTGGACTAGTAAGGGTTAATAATACAAACCACTCTGTGATCCCAGGGCATCTTAGAATAACACACACAAAATAACATAGTCAAGAGTGGTTCTATCATGAATTATGCATGTTTACATATAGTGGAATGTTCTGGAATGTTCTAGGAATCTGTGATTCCTCTGATGATCACACTACTGTTCACATCCCAGCAGTGTGACATCCCACATCCCTGGTCTGGTCCTGGTCTGGTCTTGGTCTGGTTCTGGTCTGGTCCTGGTCCGGTATGGTTCTGGTCTGGTTTGGTCCTTGTTTGGTCCTGGTCTGGTCCTGGTCTGGTCCTGGTCTGGTCCTGGTCTGGTCCTGGTCTGGTCCTGGTTTGGTCCTGGTCTAGTTTGGTCCGGGTCTGGTCCTTGTTTGGTTCAGGTCTGGTCCTGGTTCAGGTCTGGTCCTGGTCCTGGTCTGGTCCTTGTTTGGTTCTGATTTGGTCCTTGTCTGGTCCTGGTCTGGTCCTGGTCTGGTCCTGGTCTGGTCCTGGTCTGGTTCTGGTCTGGTCCTTGTTTGGTCCTGGTCTAGTTCTGGTCTGGTTTGGTCCTTGTCTGGTTCTGGTCTGGTTCTGGTCTGGTTTGGTCCTTGTCTGGGTCTGGTCCTGGTTTGGTCCTGGTCTAGTTTGGTCCGGGTCTGGTCCTTGTTTGGTTCAGGTCTGGTCCTGTTCCTGGTCTGGTCCTGGTCTGCTCCTGGTCTGGTCCTGGTCTGGTCCTTGTCTGGTCCTGGTCTGGTCCTGGTCTGGTCCTGGTCTGGTTCTGGTTCTGGTCTGGTATGGTCCTTGTCTGGTTCTGGTTCTGGTCTGAGAACCAATAAGTGCCAAGGGAAGAGCTTAAGAGCGGTTGAACTATTTGTTAACCATCATCATCATGACAGGTAATGCAGGACCACGGTTTTTAGGGTTAGTGAATCAGGGTAAGTTAAAGAAATCCAGGGTATGTTGATCTGGATTCATAGTACAGGCCTCTGGACAGTGAACCCTGAGGACCAGGATTGATCTGGATTCATAGTACAGGCCTCTGGACAGTGAACCCTGAGGACCAGGATTGATCTGGATTCATAGTACAGGCCTCTGGACAGTGAACCCTGATGACCAGGATTGATCTGGATTTATAGTACAGGCCTCTGGACAGTGAACCCTGAGGACCAGGATTGATCTGGATCCATAGTACAGGCCTCTGGACAGTGAACCCTGAGGACCAGGATTGATCTGGATCCATAGTACAGGCCTCTGGACAGTGAACCCTGAGGACCAGGATTGATCTGGATCCATAGTACAGGCCTCTGGACAGTGAACCCTGAGGACCAGGATTGATCTGGATCCATAGTACAGGCCTCTGGACAGTGAACCCTGAGGACCAGGATTGATCTGGATCCATAGTACAGGCCTCTGGACAAGGTTTGACAAAGTATGACTTGGGCTCCATGGACACATAATGACTCAGCTCACTTAGAAAGAATGGTTTTGTGTCTGTGTGTGTGTGTGTGTGTCTGTGTGTTTGTGTGTGTGTGTGTAAGCCAGGCTAGTCATCTGCTCTGACTACATGAGTTTAAACAATCAATAGGGACAATGATGGCCATTAGTGTGTTCACAATGATAACTATGTGTGTGATAACATGTCTCTCTCTGTGACCATGTCTCTCTCTGTGACCATGTCTCTCTCTGTGACCATGTCTCTCTCTGTGACCATGTCTCTCTGTGACCATGTCTCTCTCTGTGACCATGTCTCTCTCTGTGACCATGTGTCTCTGTGACCATGTCTCTCTGTGACCATGTGTCTCTTTGTGACCATGTCTCTCTCTGTGACCGTGTCTCTCTCTGTGACCATGTCTCTCTGTGACCATGTCTCTCTCTGTGACCATGTCTCTCTCTGTGACCATGTCTCTCTCTGTGACCATGTCTCTCTCTGTGACCATGTCTCTCTGTGACCATGTCTCTCTGTGACCATGTGTCTCTTTGTGACCATGTCTCTCTGTGACCATGTCTCTCTCTGTGACCATGTGTCTCTCTGTGACCATGTCTCTCTCTGTGACCATGTCTCTCTCTGTGACCATGTCTCTCTCTGTGACCATGTCTCTCTCTGTGACCATGTCTCTCTCTGTGACCATGTCTCTCTGTTACTATGTCTCTCTGTGACCATGTCTCTCTGTGACTATGTCTCTCTCTGTGACCATGTCTCTCTCTGTGACCATGTCTCTCTCTGTGACCATGTGTCTCTCTGTGACCATGTCTCTCTCTGTGACCATGTCTCTCTCTGTGACCATGTCTCTCTCTGTGACCATGTCTCTCTCTGTGACCATGTCTCTCTCTGTGACCATGTCTCTCTCTGTGACCATGTCTCTCTGTGACCATGTGTCTCTCTGTGACCATCTCTCTCTCTGTGACCATGTCTCTCTGTGACCATGTCTCTCTCTGTGACCATGTCTCTCTGTGACCATGTCTCTCTCTGTGACCATGTCTCTCTCTGTGACCATGTCTCTCTCTGTGACCATGTCTCTCTGTGACCATGTCTCTCTCTGTGACCATGTCTCTCTGTGACCATGTCTCTCTCTGTGACCATGTCTCGCTGTGACCATGTCTCTCTCTGTGACCATGTCTCTCTGTGACCATGTCTCTCTCTGTGACCATGTCTCTCTGTGACCATGTCTCTCTCTGTGACCATGTCTTTCTGTGTTCCAGGCATGTGCTCACAGATGGAAGAATGTGTATTATGACACAGAACACATCCTCCCTCATGGTTACTGCTCCATCATCCCCTCCACCCTACAGGGAGTCTCTCGACCACTCATCCCTTGTTACGAAGGTTGCCACACACACACTTACACACACACTCACTTTTGTAGATATTTTCATACACACTTGCACACACACCCACAGTTAAATTCAATATACTCACCCATCCCCCTCTAACCTCCCCTTCCTCCCCCTCTAACCTCCTCTTCCTCTCCCTCTAACCTCCTCTTCCTCCTCTAACCTCCTCTTCCTCTCCCTCTAACCTCCCCTTCCTCCCCCTCTAACCTCCCCTTCCTCCCCCTCTAACCTCCTCTTCCTCTCCCTCTAACCTCCTCTTCCTCTCCCTCTAACCTCCTCTTCCTCCTCTAACCTCCTATTCCTCTCCCTCTAACCTCCCCTTCCTCTCCCTCGAACCTCCTCTTCCTCTCCCTCTAACCTCCTCTTCCTCTCCCTCTAACCTCCTCTTCCTCCTCTAACCTCCTCCTCCTCTCCCTCTAACCTCCCCTTCCTCCCCCTCTAACCTCCCCTTCCTCCCCCTCTAACCTCCTCTTCCTCCTCTAACCTCCCCTTCCTCTCCCTCTAACCTCCTCTTCCTCCTCTAACCTCCTCTTCCTCTCCCTCTAACCTCCCCTTCCTCTCCCTCTAACCTCCTCTTCCTCCTCTAACTTCCTCTTTCTCCTCCTCTAACTTCCCCTTCCTCCCCCTCTAGGGGGAGGATTAGGGTGTTTGTGTGTGTTATGTCTTATTTGTGTGTTATGTGTACACGTGTGTATATTTCAGACCATAAGCAGAAATATGGAGAGGAGCATGGCTCATGCCAAGCGGGCATCGCTGCTGTCTTCACAGAGGTTAGTACTGATTAGTTTATCTGAGCAATGTGACTGTTAGAGTGAGGAGGCAGGAGGCAGGGGTTAGAGTGAGGAGGCAGGAGGCAGGGGTTAGAGTGAGGAGGCAGGAGGCAGGGGTTAGAGTGAGGAGGCAGGAGGCAGGGGTTAGAGTGAGGAGGCAAGAGTTAGAATGAGGAGGCAGGAGGCAGGGGTTAGAATGAGGAGGCAGGATGCAGGGGTAAGAGTGAGGAGGCAGGAGGCAGGGGTAAGAGTGAGGAGGCAGGAGGCAGGAGTTAGAATGAGGAGGCAAGAGGCAGGAGTTAGAGTGAGGAGGCAGGAGGCAGGGGTTAGAATGAGGAGGCAGGAGGCAGGGGTAAGAGTGAGGAGGCAGGAGGCAGGGGTTAGAGTGAGGAGGCAGGAGGCAGGGGTTAGAGTGAGGAGGCAGGGGTTAGAGTGAGGAGGCAGGAGGCAGGGGTTAGAGTGAGGAGGTAGGAGGCAGGGGTTAAAGTGAGGAGGCAGGAGGCAGGGGTTAGAGTGAGGAGGCAGGGGTTAAAGTGAGGAGGCAGGAGGCAGGAGTTAGAGTGAGGAGGCAGGAGGCAGGGGTTAGAGTGAGGAGGCAGGAGGCAGGAGGCAGGGGTTAGACTCTAACACTAACACGGTGTGTGCGGTGTGTTTGTGGTGTGTGTGTGTGGTGATGTGTGTGGTGTGCGTGTGGTGTGTGTGGGTGGTATGTGTGTGCT
The DNA here is from genome assembly GCA_030340685.1 of Protosalanx chinensis. Taxonomy (NCBI): domain Eukaryota; kingdom Metazoa; phylum Chordata; class Actinopteri; order Osmeriformes; family Salangidae; genus Protosalanx; species Protosalanx chinensis. The sequence continues at coordinate 17,917,723 of CM059321.1, forward strand.
GTATGTGTGGTGTGTGTTTGGTGTGTGTGTGGGGTGTGTGTGTTGTGTTTGTGTGCTGTGTGTGGTGCTGTGTCTGTGGTGTGTGTTTGCTGTGTATGGTGCTGTGTCTGTGGTGTGTGTGTGCTGTGTATGGTGCTGTGTTTGTGCTGTGTGTGTGGTGTGTGTGTGCTGTGTATGGTGCTGTGTGTGTGGTGTGTGTGTGCTGTGTTTGTGCTGTGTTTGTGGTGTGTGTGTGCTGTGTTTGTGCTGTGTGTGTGTGTGTGTGTGTGTGCTGTGTTTGTGCTGTGTGTGTGGTGCTGTGTTTGTGCTGTGTGTGTGGTGTGTGTGTGCTGTGTTTGTGCTGTGTGTGTGTGTGCTGTGTATGGTGCTGTGTTTGTGCTGTGTGTGTGGTGTGTGTGTGCTGTGTTTGTGCTGTGTGTGTGGTGCTGTGTTTGTGCTGTGTGTGTGGTGTGTGTGTGCTGTGTTTGTGTGGTGTGTGTGTGCTGTGTTTGTGCTGTGTGTGTGTGTGCTGTGTATGGTGCTGTGTTTGTGCTGTGTGTGTGGTGTGTGTGGTGCTGGGTTTGTGCTGTGTGTGTGGTGTGTGTGTGCTGTGTTTGTGCTGTGTGTGTGGTGCTGTGTTTGTGCTGTGTGTGTGGTGTGTGTGTGCTGTGTATGGTGCTGTGTGTGTGGTGCTGTGTTTGTGCTGTGTGTGTGGTGTGTGTGCTGTGATTGTGCTGTGTGTGTGGTGTGTGTGTGCTGTGTTTGTGCTGTGTGTGTGGTGCTGTGTTTGTGCTGTGTGTGTGGTGTGTGTGTGCTGTGTTTGTGCTGTGTGTGTGGTGTGTGTGCTGTGTATGGTGCTGTTTGTGCTGTGTGTGTGGTGTGTGTGTGTGGTGTGTGTGTGCTGTGTTTGTGCTGTGTGTGTGGTGCTGTGTTTGTGCTGTGTGTGTGGTGTGTGTGTGCTGTGTTTGTGCTGTGTGTGTGTGTGCTGTGTTTGTGGTGTGTGTGTGGTGTGTGTGTGCTGTGTTTGTGCTGTGTGTGTGGTGCTGTGTTTGTGCTGTGTGTGTGGTGTGTGTGTGCTGTGTTTGTGGTGTGTGTGTGGTGTGTGTGTGCTGTGTTTGTGCTGTGTGTGTGGTGCTGTCTGCTGTAGGAGCTGGTGGTGATGGGAGCACCTGGTTCTTACTACTGGAGAGGAACAGTGAAGGTTTTCAACCTGACCTCTAACAGCACCTACAACCCTGACAAGGATCATGTGGACTCTCAGAGATATAGTTACCTGGGTAACCACTATGCATCTGCTCCCTGTATATACCCCCTGTATCTACCCCATTTGTATACCCCCTGTATCTACCCCATTTGTATACCCCTGTATCTACCCCATTTGTATACCCCTGTATCTACCCCATTTGTATACCCCTGTATCTACCCCATTTGTATACCCCTGTATCTACCCCATTTGTATACCCCTGTACATACCCCTGTATCTACCCCCTGTATATACCCCTGTATCTACCCCTGTATATACCCACTGTAAATACCCCCTGTCTCTACCCCTGTATTTATCCCTATATCTACCCCTGTATATACCCCTGTATGTACCCCCTGTCTCTACCCCTGTCTTTACCCCTGTATTTACCCCCTGTCTCTACCCCAGTATATACCCCTGTATCTACTCCCTGTATCTACGCCAGTATATAACCCCTGTGTATATACCCCCTGTATCTACCCCAGTATATACCCCCTGTATCTACCCCAGTATATAGCCCCTGTATATACCCCCTGTATCTACCCCAGTATATACCCCCTGTATATACCCCCTGTATCTACCCCACTATATACCCCCAGTATATACACCCTGTATCTACCCCAGTATATATCCCAGTATATACCCCCTGTATCTATCCCAGTCTATATCCCAGTATATACCCCAGTATCTACCCCAGTCTATATCCCAGTATCTACCCCAGTCTATATCCCAGTATCTACCCCAGTATATATCCCAGTATTTATCCCAGGATATATCTTAGTATATACCCCAGTATATACCCCCTGTATATACCCCTGTATCTACCCCAGTCTATATCCCAATCTATATCCCAGTATCTATCCCAGGATATATCTTAGTATATACCCAAGTATATACCCCCTGTATATACCCCTGTATCTACCCCAGTCTATATCCCAGTCTATATCCCAGTCTATATCCCAGTCTATATCCCAGTCTATATCCCAGTATCTATCCCAGGATATATCTTAGTATATACCCCAGTATATAGCCCCTGTATATACCCCTGTATCTACCCCAGTCTATATCCCAGTCTATATCCCAGTCTATATCCCAGTCTATATCCCAGTATCTATCCCAGGATATATCTTAGTATATACCCCAGTATATACCCCCTGTATATACCCCTGTATCTACCCCAGTCTATATCCCAGTCTATATCCCAGTATATATCCCTGTATCTGCCCCCAGGTTATGCTGTGACAGCAGGCCGGTTCTCCTCTCCAGGTGTGGTGGACATAGCAGCAGGAGCGCCTCAACACCAGGGAGCAGGGAAGGTACACACACACACACACAATGTAGAGAAGGTACACACACACACACAATGTAGAGAAGGTACACACACACACACACACACAATGTAGAGAAGGTACACACACACACACAATGTAGAGAAGGTACACACACACACACACACAATGTAGAGAAGGTACACACACACACACAATGTAGAGAAGGTACACACACACACACACACGGTGCAGGGAAGGTACACACACACACACACATGGTGCAGGGAAGGTACACACACACACACACACATGGTGCAGGGAAGGTACACACACACACACACACATACACACACACACGGTGCAGGGAAGGTACACACACACACACACATACACACACACACGATGTAGGGAAGGTACACACACACGGTGCAGGGAAGGTACACACACACACACACGGTGCAGGGAAGGTACACACACACATACACACACACGATGTAGGGAAGGTACACACACGGTGCAGGGAAGGTACACACACACACACATACACACACGATGTAGGGAAGGTACACACACACACGATGCAGGGAAGGTACACACACACACACACACATACACACACACACGATGTAGGGAAGGTACACACACACACGATGCAACACACACATACACGGTGCAGGGAAGGTACACACACACACACACACGGTGCAGGGAAGGTACACACACACACACACAATCTACATGTGTCAGGTGCTCTTCACACTGACTACACTGACCGCTATGTACCTCTTCCTCCTTCTCCTCCTCTACCTCCTACTCTCCCTCCACCTCCACTCCCATCTCTTCCTCCTCCTCTCTCTCTTCCTCTGCCTCCTCTCCCTCTTCTTCCTCCTCCTCTCTCTTCCTCTGCCTCCTCTCCCTCTTCTTCCTCCTCTCTCTCTTCCTCTGCCTCCTCTCCCTCCTCTTCTTCCTTCTCTCCCTCTTCCTCCTGTCCCTCTACCTCCTCTCCCTCTTCATCTTTCTCCTCTTCCTCCTCTACCTCTTACTCTTCCTCCACCTACTCTCCCCCTTTCTCCTCCCTCCTCCTCTCCCTCCTCCTCTTCCTCCTCTTTCTCTCCCTCCTCCTCATCTCCCTCCTCCTCATCTCTCTCCTCCTCTCCCTCCTCCTCTTCCTCCTCTTTCTCTCCCTCCTCCTCATCTCCCTCCTCCTCATCTCTCTCCTCCTCTCCCTCCTCCTCTTCCTCCTCTTTCTCTCCCTCCTCCTCATCTCCCTCCTCCTCATCTCTCTCCTCCTCTCCCTCCTCCTCTTCCTCCTCTTTCTCTCCCTCCTCCTCATCTCCCTCCTCCTCTCCCTCCTCCTCTCCCTCTTTCTATTCCTCCTCTTCCTCCCGCAGGTCTACATATTCAAAATCGATGGACAGTCACTGGTGAAAGTTTTTCAAACATCTGGAAAAACGGTATGTGGCTCCTGCATCCTGATCTCCATGGCAACAGAGGCACCTCCTATTTAAACTGGAGGCAGGGAGTGGCATAGGCTGTGGAGAGGAAGACAGGTAGGGAGGTAGTGGGGGGAGCAGGAGAGGAAGACAGGTAGGGAGGTAGTGGGGGGAGCAGGAGAGGAAGACAGGTAGGGAGGTAGTGGGGGGAGCAGGAGAGGAAGACAGGTAGGGAGGTAGTGGGGGGAGCAGGAGAGGAAGACAGGTAGGGAGGTAGTGGGGGGAGCAGGAGAGGAAGACAGGTAGGGAGGTAGTGGGGGGAGCAGGAGAGGAAGACAGGTAGGGAGGTAGTGGGGGGTGCAGGAGAGGAAGACAGGTAGGGAGGTAGTGGGGGTGGGCAGGAGAGGAAGACAGGTAGGGAGGTAGTGGGGGTGCAGGAGAGGAAGACAGGTAGGGAGGTAGTGGGGGTGGGCAGGAGAGGAAGACAGGTAGGGAGGTAGTGGGGGTGGGCAGGAGAGGAAGACAGGTAGGGAGGTAGTGGGGGTGGGCAGGAGAGGAAGACAGGTAGGGAGGTAGTGGGGGAGCAGGAGAGGAAGACAGGTAGGGAGGTAGTGGGGGTGGGCAGGAGGGGGTGGAAAGGTGTGTTTCATGTGATAAGTGTGTGATCCACTTACCTGGTGTTCTGCTTTCCTGGCCCTGATCCAGATGGGTTCATATTTCGGCTCGACGCTGTGTGCAGTGGACCTGAATGGTGACGGTCTGTCTGACCTGCTGGTTGGGGCGCCCATGCACACCTCCCAGAGAGACGAGGGCCAGGTCACCCTGTACCTGAGCAGAGCTAATGTGAGGGAATCTTTGTGTGTGTATCTGTGTGAAGATTGGTTCGTATGTTTATTTCCCACAAAGGTTTGTGTATCTGTCACGTGTTAGTGTGTTGGGGATGTGTTGGGGATGTGTTAGTGTGTTGGGGATGTGTTGGGGATGTCTTACTGTGTTGGGGATGTCTTACTGTGTTGGGGATGTGTCTCTCCGCCACTCTTATTGTCCACCCTCTCTCCCTCTCCTCTTCTGTTTCTTTTTTTCCCTCTCCCTCCCTTTTCCTCTCTCTCTCCCACTGTTTCCCACTCTATTCACCATGTTTCTCCATCTCTCTCCCTCTCTCTTTCTCTCCTCTATATACATTTTCTCCCTCCCTCCTTCCATCTGTCTAACTCTCTTCACTCTCCCTCTTCTCTGTGTTCAGGGGGTGATGGAGGAGGGGGGTCTTCTGAATGGAGACCACGCCTATAACGCCCACTTTGGGGAAAGCATCGCTGCCATAGGAGACATTGATGATGATGGATACCAAGGTGAGTGTATGTCACCATGGTTACCAAGTTCCTTCTACATCACCATAGCTACCAAGGTCATTCTGCATCACCATAGCTATCAAGGTCAGTTTACAGTCTCCCAACACTCCCTGTCCCTCCCAACACTCCCTGTCCCTCCCAACACTCCCTGTCCCTCCCAACACTCCCTGTCCCTCCCAACACTCCCTGTCCCTCCCAACACTCCCTGTCCCTCCCAACACTCCCTGTCCCTCCCAACACTCCCTGTCCCTCCCAACACTCCCTGTCCCTCCCAACACTCCCTGTCCCTCCCAACACTCCCTGTCCCTCCCAACACTCCCTGTCCCTCCCAACACTCTTGTCCCCCCCAACACTCCCCTGTCTCTCCCAACACTCCCTGTCCCTCCCAACACTCTTGTCTCTCCCAACACTCCCCTGTCTCTCCCAACACTCCCTTTCCCTCCCAACATTCCCTGTCCCTCCCAACACTCCCTGTCCCTCCCAACACTCCCTGTCCCTCCCAACACTCCCTGTTCCTCCCAACACTCCCTGTCCCCCCCAACACTCCCTGTCCCTCCCAACACTCTTGTCCCCCCCAACACTCCCCTGTCTCTCCCAACACTCCCTTTCCCTCCCAACATTCCCTGTCCCTCCCAACACTCCCTGTCTCTCCCAACACTCCCTGTCCCTCCCAACACTCCCTGTCCCTCCCAACACTCCCTGTCCCCCCCAACACTCCCTGTCCCTCCCAACACTCTTGTCCCCCCCAACACTCCCCTGTCTCTCCCAACACTCCCTGTCCCTCCCAACACTCTTGTCTCTCCCAACACTCCCCTGTCTCTCCCAACACTCCCTTTCCCTCCCAACATTCCCTGTCCCTCCCAACACTCCCTGTCTCTCCCAACACTCCCTGTCCCTCCCAAAACTCCCTGTCCCTCCCAACACTCCCTGTCCCTCCCAACACTCCCTGTCCCTCCCAACACTCCCTGTCCCTCCCAACACTCCCTGTCCCCCCCAACACTCCCTGTCCCTCCCAACACTCTTGTCCCCCCCAACACTCCCCTGTCTCTCCCAACACTCCCTGTCCCTCCCAACACTCTTGTCTCTCCCAACACTCCCCTGTCTCTCCCAACACTCCCTTTCCCTCCCAACACTCCCTTTCCCTCCCAACATTCCCTGTCCCTCCCAACACTCCCTGTCCCTCCCAACACTCCCTGTCCCTCCCAACACTCCCTGTCCCTCCCAACACTCTTGTCCCCCCCAACACTCCCCTGTCCCTCCCAACACTCTTGTCCCCCCCAACACTCCCTGTCCCCCCCAACACTCCCTGTCCCTCCCAACACTCCCTGTCAGCTCAAAACTTTAACAACATTATTGTTCAGCTGAATTGCAGAAGTGCCTGAAATATCCTGCTGGTCAGCATTTGTTTCGTATACTGATGGTGAGGTATGTTAAACTGTTCCTTCTGCCAAGGTATTCACCTCCCCAGCAGAGAGGGACGTTATTTCAATCCTTCTGCTGTGTTTTTATGACCCAGTTTCCACCCCCTCTGAGCCCCCCAGGTCTAAAAGCTCTGACAAACCCTTGAGTGTCTGTTAAGGGACTTAAGAAGGTTGCTCAGCTTCCTTGGCCTGGAGCTGACAGCTTTATGGGGGTCCAAACATAGACTACAGCAATTAGTTAACTCTTCTCTCTCTCCTCACTCTCTCTCCTGTTTCCTTCCCCGATCTCACCTTTTCTTTTTCTCTCTCCTCTCTTGCTCTTTGTCCCAGATGTTGCCATAGGAGCACCAAAGGAGGATGACTATGGAGGTGCAGTGTATATTTACCATGGTGACGCCACAGGAATCATCCCTAAATACTCCATGGTAAGCACAGCCACAACACACCAGTGTACACCAACAAATAAGAGTTGTCACCATTAGACACTAGAAGACACAAGGAGACGCCAGCACATACCACAAATACCAGTAATCCCCAGTAGAAACCAACAGTTACCAGTACTCACCAGTAGACACCAGCAGATACCAGTTGTCACCAGTAGATACCAGTAGACACCAGTTGTCACGAATAGATACCAATAGATACCAGTAGACAGCAGGATATACCAGTGACACTTGTATGGACCAGCAAATACCAGTGGAGATCAATATGAGACCAGTAGACACTATGTGTGTGTGTGTGTTCCCCCTCTCAGCTGTGTGTGTGTGTGTGTGTTCCCCTCACAGCTGTGCGTGTGTGTGTGTTCCCCCTCTGAGCTGTGTGTGTGTTCCCCTTCTCATCTGTGTGTGTGTGTGTGTGTTTCCAGAGGCTGTCTGGTCACAGTGTTCAGCCTGGTCTACAGATGTTTGGTCAGTCCATCTCTGGCAGCGTAGACATGGATGGTAATGGATACCCAGGTATGGTCCAGAACACATACACATGCTACACACACGATACACACACATGATACACATGATACACACACACACAAAAGCTACACACATACACACATGCTACACACATGCTACATACACATGCTACACACCCATACACACACATAGACATACTGTACATACACATGATACACACACACACGCTACACACACATATACACATATGCTACACACATACATAAGCATGGTACACACACACGCTACACACATGCTACATATACATACTGTACATACACATGATACACACACATGTTCTATAAAAAAAAAATGAATAAACGTAATGTTCTACACATGCATACAAACATGTGCTACACACATACATACACATGGTACACACACACACGCTACACACCCATACATACAAATGTACTGGATCACTGTGTTAGAGAAAGTCTGAATCACTGAATTAGAGACAGTCTGAAAGTCTATTCCACTCATAATGGTTCTGTCCTCCAGATCTCACCATCGGTGCATTCCTGGCTGACAGTGTGGTGCTGCTGAGGTGAGCTGATACTGGAGGAAACATGCTGTTCTGACACCAGAACCACATCAGAACCACATCAGAACCACAGCTGAACCACAGCTGAACCACAGCTGAACCACATCTGAACCACAGCTGAACCACAGCTGAACCACAGCTGAACCACATCTGAACCACAGCTGAACCACAGCTGAACCACATCAGAACCACAGCTGAACCACATCAGAACCACATCAGAACCACAGCTGAACCACATCAGAACCACAGCTGAACCACATCAGAACCACATCAGAACCACAGCTGAACCACATCAGAACCACAGCTGAACCACATCAGAACCACATCAGAACCACATTTCAGAACCAGAGCTGAAGAATACATCTTCTTTGGTCATGTGATGCATACACACACATGCAGAGAGTGGCAAAACCAACACACACACACACACATGCAGAGAACATCAGAACCACATCAGAACCTGAACCATGACAGAACCACATCAGAACCAGAACCATGACAGAACCACAGCAGAACCTGAACCATGACAGAACTACTATGACAGAACCACAGCAGAACCAGAACCATGACAGAACTACTATGGCAGAACTACAGCCAAACAAAAGCAGAACTCTACATGCTTCAACATGTCCATTTGGCTCCCAGGAGAGCCATGTTTCATGTTTCATGCAGAAACGTAGCAAAGCTCTGCTAGTTTATTGTCTCATCTTCTGTTGCATACAGGAGCATTACAGGCTAATACAGGCTAATGCTACAGTTCCACACCAATCAAATTGTGTTATTGTGGGACCTTAAATTAGGTCCTATTGAAGCATTGATATCAGTAATATCAGCTATCATGTTGCAATGCTCAGTGACCGATGCTCTTTGTAAAAGCTCTCTCTTGTAAGTCGCTTTGGATAAAAGCGTCTGCTAAATGAATAAATGTAATAAGAGAACTGACCCTCCTACACCCCACTGTCCTGTCTATGGTTGTCATGGCAACAGGTCTCGCCCGGTCATCACAGTGGATGTGTCCATTTTCCTCCCTGCTTCCATCAACATCACTGTTCCACAGTGTCATGAAGGAACACATCTCAACTGCTTCAATACTACTGTGTGTCTGCGCTTCAGAGGCAAGCAGCTGCCAGGAGTCATAGGTAGGAATGGACCATGTAACATCACACACAGAGGAAGTCCTGTAACATCACTAACACACACACACAGAGGAAGTCCTGTAACATCACTAACACACACACACAGACTGGTCTGGACTGGTGTAGACTGGTCTGGACTGGTGTAGACTGGTCTGGACTGGTGTAGACGAATCTGGACTGGTGTAGACTGGTCTGGACTGGTGTAGACTGATCTGGACTGGTATTGACTGATCTGGACTGGTGTAGACTGGTCTGGACTGGTGTAGACTGGTCTGGAATGGTGTAGACTGCTTTGAGGGAACACAGGTTTGGTCACTGTCAGCCATTTGGCTTGAGCAGGTTATAGCCAATAGCAACATACTTTGTTCATCCAGTTAGTGCAGCCAAGGATTGGGTGTGGTGTTTTTGTGTGGGAGAGGTTCTGGTCTGGAGTGTGTAGTTGTGGTGTTGTGTGTGTGGGAGAGAGGTTCTGGTCTGGAGTGTGTAGTTGTGGTGTTGTGTGTGTGGGAGAGAGGTTCTGGTCTGGAGTGTGTAGTTGTGGTGTTGTGTGTGTGTGGGAGAGGTTCTGGTCTGGAGTGTGTAGTTGTGGTGTTGTGTGTGTGTGTGGGAGAGGTTCTGGTCTGGAGTGTGTAGTTGTGGTGTTGTGTGTGTGGGAGAGAGGTTCTGGTCTGGAGTGTGTAGTTGTGGTGTTGTGTGTGTGGGAGAGAGGTTCTGGTCTGGAGTGTGTAGTTGTGGTCTAGGCCACCCCAGGGGAGCTGTGTGTGTGTGTGTGTGTGTGGCTCATGGAAAATGCAACACCTATGTTGGGGACAGGCTGATGTCATGGCAGCCACTCCTGTGTTTATGTGTAAGGTGTGGAGGAGTGTGTGTGAGATGGGGAAGTGTGTGTATGAGCATGTGAGTGTGTGCATGACAGTGTGTGTGAGGGTGTGTATGAGTGTGTGTGTGTGTGTTTGTCCATCCCACCCAATGTAATACCATGTGAGGTCATCACTCCAAATGAGACTTGTTCTTTGTGTGGATGTTAAATATGGCCTCCGTCTCCTCCCCCTTTTCTAATCCTCCCCCTCATCTCCTCATCCACCCACCTCTCCACTTCATCCTTCACTCCTACTCTCCTTCCCTCCTTTCTCTCCTCCGCTCCCCCTCTTCCCTCTCTCCCCCTCCCTCTCTCCCTCTTCTTTCCTCTGCTCTCCTCCTCTCCCGCCCCCCTCCTCTCCTCCCCCCTTCTCTCCTCCTCACCCTCCCCCTTCTTTCCTCTGCTCCCTCTCCCCCCTCCCCCCTTCTTTCCTCTGCTCCCTCTCCCCCCTCCCCCCTCCCCCCTCCTGACCTCTGTTCCTTCTCCTCCCTCCTTCTCTTCTCTGCTACTTCTCCTCCCTCCCCCCTCCTGACCTCTGTTCCTTCTCCTCCCTCCTTCTCTCCTCTGCTCCTTCTCCTCCCTCCCCCTTCTCTCCTCTGCTCCTTCTCCTCCCTCCCCCTTCTCTCCTATGCTCCTTCTCCCCCCTTCTCTTCTCTGCTCCTTCTCCTCTCTCCCCCCTTTTCTCCTCTGATCCTTCTCCTCCCTCCCCCCTTCTCTCCTCTGCTCCTTCTCCTCCCTCCCCCCTTCTCTCCTGCTCCCTCTCCTCCCTCCCCTCTTCTCTCCTGCTCCCTCTCCTCTCTCCCCCCTTCTCTGCTCTGCTCCCTCTCCTCTCTCCCCCTCCTCTCCTCTGCTCCTTCTCCTCTCTCCCCCCTTCTCTCCTCTGCTCCTTCTCCTCTCTCCCCCTTCTCTCCTCTGCTCCTTCTCCTCCCTCCCCCCTTCTCTCCTCCTTCTCCTCTCTCCCCCCTTCTCTCCTCTGCTCCCTCTCTCCCCCCTTCTCTCCTGCTCCCTCTCCTCTCCCCCCCTTCTCTCCTGCTCCCTCTCCTCTCCCCCCCTTCTCTCCTGCTCCCTCTCCTCTCCCTCCCCCTTCTCTCTGCTCCTTCTCTCCCCCCTTCTCTCCTGCTCCTTCTCCTCTCCCTCCCCCTTCTCCCTCCCCCTTCTCTTCTGCTCCCTCTCCTCTCCCTCCCCCTTCTCTCTGCTCCCTCTCTCCCCCCTTCTCTCCTGCTCCTTCTCCTCTCCCTCCCCCTTCTCCCTCCCCCCTCCCTCCCCCCTCTCTCTTGCAGGGTTGCAGTACACCCTGACAGCAGATGCAGCAAGGCGCCAGATGAACCAGGCTTCCAGAGTGTTTTTCACCCAGGCTGGATCCCAGATCAGCTCCTTGAGCCGGCTGCAGAATTTGAGCATCAACACCCAGGAGTGCCAGCAGTACACTGCTTACGTCAAGGTAACAGCCTCACCTGAGCTTAACACCTAACTAAGGTGAACCTGAGTCCCCACAGCAGCTGTACACCTGCAGTCCACACACTGTAGACTCCCTGCCAGAGTCCTGAGCTCTGACTGAGATGTGCCTCTTCCCTCTCTTAAAGTGGCTTAGGTCAAAGGTTAACCCAGAGTCAGTCACGGATCATAAAACCTTGCTGTGTTTCATTACAGAGTGTGTGTGTGGGTAGGGAAGAATTTAGGGCAGAGCTGGAGGAAAAGACAAGGGAGGCAAGGGGGGAGGCTGGGTGGGAGGTTCAGGGGAGGCTTTGAGGGGAGGTTATGGGGAGAGGCTGGGGGGGAGTTTGGATGGGAGCTGAGGAAAAGCCCCTCAACTATCCTCAAACTTGTTCCTTACGCCACCTTAACTCTAACTCACCCCTCCTCACCCCCCTACTCCTCCTCTCCCCACCTCTCCTCTCCCCACCTCTCCTCTCCCCACCTCTCCTCTCCCCACCTCTCCTCTCCTCACCTCTCCTCTCCCCACCTCTCCTCTCCCCACCTCTCCTCTCCCCACCTCTCCTCTCCCCACCTCTCCTCTCCCCACCTCTCCTCTCCCCACCTCTCCTCTCCCCACCTCTCCTCTCCCCACCTGTCCTCTCCTCACTTCTCCTCTCACTTCTCCTCTCCCCACCTCTCCTCTCCCCACCTCTCCTCTCCCCACCTCTCCTCTCCTCTCCCCACCTCTCCTCTCCTCTCCCCACCTCTCCTCTCCCCACCTCTCCTCTCCCCACCTCTCCTCTCCCCACCTGTCCTCTCCTCACTTCTCCTCTCACTTCTCCTCTCCCCACCTCTCCTCTCCCCACCTCTCCTCTCCCCACCTCTCCTCTCCCCACCTCTCCTCTCCCCACCTCTCCTCTCCCCACCTCTCCTCTCCCCACCTCTCCTCTCCCCACCTCTCCTCTCCTCTCCCCACTTCTCCTCTCCCCACCTCTCCTCTCCCCACCTCTCCTCTCCCCACCTCTCCTCTCCCCACCTCTCCTCTCCTCTCCCCACTTCTCCTCTCCCCACCTCTCCTCTCCTCTCCCCACTTCTCCTCTCCCCACCTCTCCTCTCCTCACCTCTCCCCAACTCTGCTCTCTAACAGATTTACCAGACAAACAAACTAAATACAATACCTGAGCTTGTTTCCGAGGGTAGAATCCCTATAGTAGACTATGTTGTGGTCTGGGGGGGTAGAATCCCTATAGACGACTATGTTGTGGTCTGGGAGGGTAGACCCAGAGCACATCATTTATCTGGCTCCAGTATCCCCCCCCCCTCCCCTACAGTTCTCCCACTATGCTCTACAGGAATGCTAATGGAAACCAGCTGGTGGCTCCCCCAACCCCTTCACCCCCCCAGCCCCTAACTCCTCAGTCCCTAGCCCCCAACCCTCCAGCCCCCTAACCCCCCAACACTAACACCTCAGCCCCCTAACTCCTCAGTTCCTAGTCCCCAACCCTCTAACCCCCCAACACTAACACCCCAGCCCCTAACTCCTCAGTCCCTAGCCCCCAACCCTCTAACCCCCCAACACTAACACCCCAGCCCCCTAACTCCTCAGTCCCTAGCTCCCCTACCCTCCAGCCCCCTAACCCCCCAGCCCCCTAACCCCCCAGTCCCCAGCCCCAGTCTCCCAGTTGGGGTAGGGTGGAGGGGTGCTGGGGTAGGGTGGAGGGGTGCTGGGGTAGGGTGGAGGGGTGCTGGGGTAGAGTGGAGGGGAGCTGGATAGGGGCTGGAGTAGGTTGGAGGGAGTCCCAGTAGTTGTAGTAGCAGTAGTTGTAGTAGCAGTAGCTGTTGTAGCAGTAGTTGTAGTAGCAGTAGTTGTAGTAGCAGTAGTTGTAGTAGCAGTAGTTGTAGTCACAGTAGTTGTAGTAGCAGTAGTTGTAGTAGCAGTAGTTGTAGTAGCAGTAGTTGTAGTAGCAGTAGTTGTAGTCACAGTAGTTGTAGTCACAGTAGTTGTAGTAGCAGTAGTTGTAGTAGCAGTAGTTGTAGTCACAGTAGTTGTAGTCACAGTAGTTGTAGTAGCAGTAGTTGTAGTAGCAGTAGTTGTAGTAGCAGTAGTTGTAGTCACAGTAGTTGTAGTAGCAGTAGTTGTAGTCACAGTAGTTGTAGTAGCAGTAGTTGTAGTAGCAGTAGTTGTAGTCACAGTAATTGTAGTAGCAGTAGTTGTAGTAGCAGTAGTTGTAGTAGCAGTAGTTGTAGTAGCAGTAGTTGTAGTCACAGTAGTTGTAGTAGCAGTAGTTGTAGTCACAGTAGTTGTAGTTGTAGTAGCAGTAGTTGTAGTAGCAGTAGTTGTAGTCACAGTAGTTGTAGTAGCAGTAGTTGTAGTCACAGTAGTTGTAGTCACAGTAGTTGTAGTAGCAGTAGTTGTAGTAGCAGTAGTTGTAGTAGCAGTAGTTGTAGTAGCAGTAGTTGTAGTCACAGTAGTTGTAGTCACAGTAGTTGTAGTAGCAGTAGTTGTAGTAGCAGTAGTTGTAGTCACAGTAGTTGTAGTCACAGTAGTTGTAGTCACAGTAGTTGTAGTAGCAGTAGTTGTAGTAGCAGTAGTTGTAGTCACAGTAGTTGTAGTAGCAGTAGTTGTAGTAGCAGTAGTTGTAGTAGCAGTAGTTGTAGTCACAGTAGTTGTAGTCACAGTAGTTGTAGTAGCAGTAGTTGTAGTAGCAGTAGTTGTAGTAGCAGTAGTTGTAGTCACAGTAGTTGTAGTAGCAGTAGTTGTAGTAGCAGTAGTTGTAGTAGCAGTAGTTGTAGTCACAGTAGTTGTAGTAGCAGTAGTTGTAGTCACAGTAGTTGTAGTCACAGTAGTTGTAGTAGCAGTAGTTGTAGTAGCAGTAGTTGTAGTCACAGTAGTTGTATTAGCAGTAGTTGTAGTCACAGTAGTTGTAGTAGCAGTAGTTGTAGTCACAGTAGTTGTAGTAGCAGTAGTTATAGTAGCAGTAGTTGTAGTAGCAGTAGTTGTAGTAGCAGTAGTTGTAGTAGCAGTAGTTGTAGTCACAGTAGTTGTAGTCACAGTAGTTGTAGTAGCAGTAGTTGTAGTAGCAGTAGTTGTAGTCACAGTAGTTGTAGTAGCAGTAGTTGTAGTCACAGTAGTTGTAGTAGCAGTAGTTGTAGTAGCAGTAGTTGTAGTAGCAGTAGTTGTAGTATCAGTAGTCGTATTGCGCAAAATGTTACAGTATTTTTTACAGAGTTTACAGTTTTGTATGTACATATAGTGCAAAATGGTACTATATGCAGGTGTACAAAATGAAATGAAACAAATAGTGCAAGTATAAGGAGATGATACAGAAATGATACAGATAGTTGTAGTAATAATATAATAATAATATTCATTTATCAGATGCTTTTATCCAGAGTGACTTACAGCAAGTACAGGAACATTCCTCTTAAGGCAAGTAGGGTGAAGTGCCTTGCCCCCCTACTACATTGTAGTAGTAGTAGTAGTAGTAGTAGAGAGAGTTAGGACCTCTAACCTGATCTAACCAGACACACTGGAGGCTTTGTCTAACCTCACACACTCTCAGACACACACACTTTTACACACAGTTTGGTGCACTCTCTCACGCACACACACACACTCTCTCTCTCTCTCTCTCACACACACTCTTACAGACACAGTTTGGTGCACTCACACACACACACACGCACTGTCTCTCGCACATACACACACTCTCTCACACACACACTCTCACACACACTCTCTCACACACACTTTCTCACACACACACACTCTCACACACACTCTCTCACACACACTCTCACACACACACTCTCACACACACTCTCTCACACACACTCTCTCACACACACACACTCTCACACACACTCTCTCACACACTCTCTCACACACACCCTCTCTCACACACTCTCACACACACACTCTCTCACACACTCTCTCTCACAAACACTCTCACACACACAATCACACACACTCTCACACACACTCTCACACATTCTCTCTCACACACTCTCTCACACACACTCTTCTCTCACACTCTCTCTCACAAACACTCTCACACACACTCTCACACACACTCTCACACACTCTCACAAACACTCTCACACACACTCTCACACACACTCTCACACACACTCTCACACACACTCTCTCTCACACTCTCTCTCACAAACACTCTCACACACACTCTCACACACACTCTCACACACTCTCACAAACACTCACACACACTCTCACACACACTCTCACACACACTCTCACACACACTCTCTCTCACACACTCTCACACACACTCTCACACACACTCTCTCTCACACACTCTCACACACACTCTCACACACACAAGGACCACATGAAAACTGACACAGAATTCTGCCGCCCTGCATTGTTTCTCCAGGGTTAATTAAACCAGCCAGGAAAGCTGATACAACGAGACTGAACCACATCACACACACACATGCACACACATCACACACACATGCACACGCATGTACACACACTAATCATGACCAGCTGGCCTTTATTTAACTCCACCAGGGATGCAGCACCTATTTATACAGCTGAGCCAAATGGTAGCAGGAATACAGTGGAAACATTGAATGATTCATGTTGTATATGTGGAGAACTTGTGAATATGCAATCCAGTAGTGAGATGGGTGTAGTTTAGTGATCAGTAAGATTCAAATCCCTCTGTACATCACTTAAAAGTGTCTACTGAATGGATGCCTCACTAGTAGTATTAGCATTAGAATTAGCTGTCACAGGCAGCAACCATGCATGCTCATGCTACTCATGCTAGCTAACCAGGAGAGAAGGAGATCCTAGCTAAGTTTAAACCCAGGATATAGGTTAATGCAAGCTATGCAGGCTGGCTACTCATGCTAAAACTAGGATTGGAGGGAAATACATATTCTCAACTTTCTACCTTCCACTTTCCTCCCTCCTACCTTTATCTTGTTAAGCTCTCTCACTCTCCCCTCTCCCCTCTTCCTCCCCCTCCTTCTTGTCTTCAGACTCAGTATGTCAAGTGTTTGTGGAAGTGTAACTGCAGCTCTTACAGCCTCAGAGAGATATTCTGTTTCCTGTTCATGAGCACGGTGCCTCTTCCTGGATCTAACATCCTCTTCAGTACTTCTGTAACAGAGCTTGGCTCATCTGTGTATCATTGTGTTATCTTAAGCAGGATAACAGCCCCAGGTTCCACCAAGCACAGGAAACACATGTGTGTCTGCTCAGCTCCCCAGGTCTACTGACCACACCAAGGACAGGAAGGGTCTGCTGTGCCAATCAGGATGGACTGATGCTACACACCCTGACACACACACAGACACACAGAGACATTCCCAACATAGCCCAACATTCCCAACACGGTCAAGGACACAACATCATGTAGCCACAGTCAGGAATCAAACTCGATCCCAACACCTTAACTGCTGAGCCACCTGACTCCCACAGACACACATTAATACACACATTGACACACACATGCAGACACACACTTTGCTCTACCTTTATCTCTGCTCCACACCTGTGCAGACAGTGGATCCACATTGAGTCACCTTGTCAATAAGAAACACAAACGAATCTTTCAGCCCCAAAATGTTATAGATGTTCAACTGGGACTCAAACCCTTCCTGTTCAAGTTTGGTTCTGGTTTTATGGTTACTATGGTCACAAGTTTGGTTCTGGTTTTATGGTTTTGATATTGCGGCTGGAAGCTTAGTTGTAAGTTTGTGGTACAAATCAAGACTGTAAATAAGAACTATGTTTTTTATTCCTCTGAAACAACAAAACTCCAGGTTACAATGTGGTATTCAATGGGCCAGGCTGAGTTTGGCCTGGAATACACTTTACAAAGCCAATTCTATTAATACCTTTTTCCTCAGACAGGTCAGAGTTTACACAGCTTGTTCAGAGTCAGCTGTCTTCTTGTTTAAGCAGTGGGGCAAGATGAACTGTAGCTGTGATCTCATGCTACGATACGTGTGTGTGTGTGTGTGTGTGTGTGTATGTGTGTGTGTATGTGTGTGTGTGTGTGTGTGTGGATCTATCTAAAGCTTCCAGCTGGCTTTGTTAGTGTGAAGTGAAGTTTCAAGTTTTAGATTTAGAACTCGATGATCTCTCCCTCCCTCCTTCCTTCCTTCTTCCCCTCCTTTCTTCCTTCCTTCCTTGTCTTTCTCTCCATCACTCACCCATCAAGCCTTTACCTTAAAAGGCTCTGCTCTAAATACGTTTTTCTGGACTTTTTTAGGCCTCTTTATAAGGGAGTTGATTCTGTCAGGGAGTTCATTGTGTCACAGGCTAGTAGGGGAGGAGCATGCAAGGAGGGTGTAGTCAGCAGGGGAGGAGCCAGCAGGGGAGGAGGAGGAGTCAGTAAGGGGAGGAGTCAGCAGGGGAGGAGGAGCAGTCAGCAGGGGAGGAGCCAGAAGGGGAGGCATAGTCAGAAAGAGGAGTAGTCATCAGGAGGAGGAGTCAGTAGGAGAAGTCAGCAGGGGCAGGAGTCAGTAGGAGGAGTTGGGAGGAGGAAGAGTTGGGAGGAGGAAGAGTTGAGAGGAGGAGTCAGTAGGAGGAGGAGTTTGCAAGAGGAGGAGTCAGTAGGGGGAGGAGTCATCAAGGAGAGGAGTCAGTAGGAGGAGGAGGAGTCAGCAGGAGGAGTTGACAGGGAAGGAGCCAGAAGAGGAGGAGGAGTCAGTAGGAGGAGGAGTCAGTAGGAGGAGGAGTCAGTGGGGGCAGGAGTCAGTTGGAGGAGTCAGTAGGGGGAGGAGTCAGGAGGAGGAGGAGTTAGTAGGAGGAGGAGTCAGTGGGGGCAGGAGTCAGTTGGAGGAGTCAGTAGGGGGAAGAGTCAGGAGGAGGAGGAGTCAGCAGGAGGAGTCAGCAAGGGGAGGAGTCTGTAGGAGGAGGAGTCAGTAAGGGGAGGAGTCTGTAGGAGGAGGAGTCAGCAGGAGGAGTTAGTAGGGAAGGAGCCAGAAGAGGAGGAGTCAGTAGGGGGAGGAGTCAGCAGGAGGAGGCGTTTGTAGGAGGAGGAGTCAGTTGGAGGAGGAGTCAGTTGGAGGAGGAGTCAGCAGGAGGAGGCGTTTGTAGGAGGAGGAGTCAGTTGGGGGAATGAGTCAGCAGGGGGAGGATTCAGTTGCAGGATGAGTCAGTTGGAGGAGGAGTCAGTAGTTGAGGAGGAGTCAGCATGGGAGGAGTCAGTTGGAGGAGGAGTCAGTAGATGAGGAGGAGTCAGCAGGGGAGGAGTCAGTTGGAGGAGGAGTCAGTTGGGGGAGGAGTCAGTAGTGGAGAAGGAGTCAACAGGGGAGGAGTCAGGAGGAGGAGTCAGCAGGGGGAGGAGTCAGTTGGAGGAGGAGTCAGTAGTGGAGGAGGTGCCTGCAGGGTTAGTTACTGCTTAGTTACATATTAATCCACCTTTTTGCAGGTCTGAAAGAGTAAATTTGGACATAAACATTTGGATTAATTTTTCCATGGCCTCATGCATCTCTGTTGAGGAATTTAGGGGCAGGGATGAGAATACAATTTAGTATGTTCTGACAGGCTGTCCTGGGCGAAACTACTAAAACCCTTGTTCAACACTGTCCAGTATGTTAATCACATTGGTAAAACCTACTTCCAAGCTATTTTGTCATTTGTCGCAGCCATTTCTGTGAAAATGCTGGTTCCCATTCAGCCATTTTCTTCTGTATTTTGGCTGCACTGAAACGGATATAATCTCCTCTCTCTCCCTTCTTCTCTCTCTCCCTTCTTCTCTCCCTTCTTCTCTCCCCCTTCTTCTCTCCCCCCTCTTCTCTCTCCCTTCTTCTCTCTCCCCTCTACTCTCTCCCTTCTTCTCTCCCCACTTCTCTCTCCCTTCTTCTCTCCCCCTTCTTCTCTCCCTTCCTTCTTCTCTCCCTTCTTCTCTCCCCCCCTTCTCTCTCCCTCTACTCTCTCCCCACTTCTCTCTCCCTTCTCTCTCTCCCCACTTCTCTCTCCCCCTTCTTCTCTTTCCCCTCTACTCTCTCCCCCACTTCTCTCCCCCCTCTACTCTCTCCCCTCTACTCTCTCCCCTCTACTCTCTCCCCTCTACTCTCTCCCTTCTTCTCTCTCCCCTCTACTCTCTCCCCTCTACTCTCTCCCTTCTTCTCTCTCCCCTCTTCTCTCTCCCCTCTACTCTCTCCCCTCTACTCTCTCCCTTCTTCTCTCTCCCCTCTTCTCTCTCCCCTCTACTCTCTCCCCTCTACTCTCTCCCTTCTTCTCTCTCCCCTCTACTCTCTCCCCTCTACTCTCTCCCCTCTACTCTCTCCCTTCTTCTCTCTCCCCTCTACTCTCTCCCCTCTACTCTCTCCCCTCTACTCTCTCCCCTCTACTCTCTCCCTTCTTCTCTCTCCCTTCTTCTCTCTCCCTTCTTCTCTCTCCCCTCTTCTCTCTCCCCTCTACTCTCTCCCCCACTTCTCTCCCCCCTCTACTCTCTCCCCTCTTCTCTCTCCCCTCAGCAGGGTTACCCTCTCACACTGGTTCACCACACACACTGGCCTCTCTCACACTGGTTCACCACACACACACTGGCCTCTCTCACACTGGTTCACCACACACACACTGGCCTCTCTCACACTGGTTCACCACACACACACTGGCCTCTCTCACACTGGTTCACCACACACACACAATCCTCCAGACCAAGCACATGTTTAACCCTAATTACTAATGACTCATTCTCAAGTAAGATAGAACACAGACACAGACTACAATTTATGTTTTGTAACAACAATGTCATCCATGTTTCTCTACTCACATGGCCTTAAGAACAGAAAACAGCTGGACTTGAACTGGGGCTGACACTAAGAGATTTGACTTAGCTGGGAGGTTATAAATTGAGGCTTTTAGCTTGAATTGGATGTCAAGTTTAGGGAATAATGACTTGATGTGACTAGTTGGAGGGCTGTGGGCTGATGTGACTATTTGGAGTGCTGTGGGTTGATGTGACTAGTTGGAGGGCTGTGGGCTGATGTGACTATTTGGAGTGCTGTGGGTTGATGTGACTAGTTGGAGGGCTGTGGGCTGATGTGACTAGTTGGAGGGCTGTGGGTTGATGTGACTAGTTGGAGGGCTGTGGGCTGATGTGACTATTTGGAGTGCTGTGGGTTGATGTGACTAGTTGGAGGGCTGTGGGCTGATGTGACTAGTTGGAGGGCTGTGGGCTGATGTGACTAGTTGGAGGGCTGTGGGCTGATGTGACTAGTTGGAGGGCTGTGGGCTGATGTGACTAGTTGGAGGGCTGTGGGCTGATGTGACTAGTTGGAGGGCTGTGGGCTGATGTGACTAGTTGGAGGGCTGTGGGCTGATGTGACTAGTTGGAGGGCTGTGGGATGGTATTTTTCTGGACTCAAGTTTCTGTTTAATCATCTCCTGCCGTACATCAACTCTTGCCAAAACGTACAATGTTACTAGGCAGCACATGCAGGATGTAATTCTGTGTGTGTGGCTTTGTGTGCTCACACGTAATACACACATATACACACACACATAGAGGAAAGGGATGGGTGGAGGAACAAAAGGAAGAGTATGATGAAATAGCAGATAAGAGGTGGTGGTAAAGTGTCACATAGAGTGCACTAGATTATAAGGCGCACTGTCAATGAATGGTCTATTATCGATCTTTTTTCATATATAAAGCGCACCAGACAATAAGGCTCATTAAGAGGGAAAACAAACAGTCAGATAAGTCAGTCGATCAAACTTTATTAAACGCGTTCACAATAATTCTCAACATTATTCAAACGTTAATGAGCGTATTCACAATAACTACCAACCTTATTCAGTTGTAAAACGTATTTTGGGATTATTCAATTTTGGGATCCTTATACACACACTGTAATATTAGGATGAAGCACAGTATGTATTACTCTGCGACGCTCCTGGCTACGGTAGCCGTAATGCTGCAGCGGTGTGGCTTTGTACTTTACCAAAGTCGTACTAAAACATTTTGACTTAGCGCTGTGAGCGCCTTGTACCACACAAAATCACTTTGAGGTCAGTAAGCAAAACCAGAATTAATTCATGAATACGGCGCTTCGGATTATAAAGCACACTGTCTTTTTTTGAGAAACATTTAAGGCTTTTAAGTGCGTCCTATAGTGCAAAAAATTCGCTAACCTGAACCCTCAAAAAAGACAAATAAAAAATGATTAACCTTGAGACGAGCAATATACATTTACATTTATTCATTTAGCAGACGCTTTTATCCAAAGCGACTTACAAGAGAGAGCTTTTACAAAGAGCATCAGTCATTGAGCATAGCAACGTGATAGACCCTGAACACAGTCGTTTTTTTAGATCGTGAATCATACATCATGAGAACCAATAAGCGCCAAGGGAGGAACTATAAATGCATAACACAACGATTGTGAACATAAAGCAAGAGATACAACAAACAACACTGGCAAGTCACCATATGGGGACCAACAGATTGTTCTAAAGCACATTAGATTATGTGAAGTGCCATACTCTTCCTTCCTCATTGGAAGAGTTTGTGTTGCGCTCGGGCGCTCTTGAGGGGAGGTACCACTAGACGGTTGTCATCAGATGACCGTAGGTGACGGGTGGGGGTATAGGGCTGGAGGAGAGAGTTGATATAGGTCGGGGCAGTCCCGTTTACAGCCCGGAAGGTCAGCACCAGTGTCTTGAATCTGATGCGAGCCATGATGGGAAGCCAGTGGAGGGCGATGAGGAGTGGGGTGACATGACAGCGTCTGGGTAGGTTGAAAACCAGACGAGCGGCTGCATTCTGTATCCTCTGAAGGGGACGGATATAGTGAGGGATCCCCTCCTCCAGAGACTGTTGATGAAAGAGAGGAGCAGCACCACAGGAGGTAGCCTCAGGGGACTGTGATTGGTGCAGCATCACAGGAGGTAGCCTCAGGGGACTGTGATTGGTGCAGCATCACAGGAGGTAGCCTCAGGGGACTGTGATTGGTGCAGCATCACAGGAGGTAGCCTCAGGGGACTGTGATTGGTGCAGCATCACAGGAGGTAGCCTCAGGGGACTGTGATTGGTGCAGCATCACAGGAGGTAGCCTCAGGGGACTGTGATTGGTGCAGCATCACAGGAGGTAGCCTCAGGGGACTGTGATTGGTGCAGCATCACAGGAGGTAGCCTCAGGGGACTGTGATTGGTGCAGCATCACAGGAGGTAGCCTCAGGGGACTGTGATTGGTGCAGCATCACAGGAGGTAGCCTCAGGGGACTGTGATTGGTGCAGCATCACAGGAGGTAGCCTCAGGGGACTGTGATTGGTGCAGCATCACAGGAGGTAGCCTCAGGGGACTGTGATTGGTGCAGCATCACAGGAGGTAGCCTCAGGGGACTGTGATTGGTGCAGCATCACAGGAGGTAGCCTCAGGCGACTGTGATTGGTGCAGCATCACAGGCAGGGGGGTTGAGAACTCACTGTGTCCATCAGGGAGACCGATGTCCAATTGGTGACTACATCCAATGTTGGCAGACCGACAACCAGGCAGATGCTGACAGCACAAACCCCCTAACCACAAGGGACCATCTGTTCCAGGGCTGAGAATCTCTCAAATATGAATAAGAATGTCCTGTTTCCCATCTTCTGTGAGACAAGAGAAGACAAGAGACAGACAGGCAGCCAGATAGAGAACAGTATACAAGTACAGAGTGAGAGATAAACAGATATAGACAGATATCAGACAGACAGACAGAGTGAGATACAGACAGATATAGACAGACAGACAGAGTGAGAGACAGACAGCGTAAGATAATACAATCAGGAGTCACAGTGGCTACAGGAAAGACCCGCATGTTTACATTTGGGGTTTGGCTTCATGTTGGCAGACATGCAGTGGGCAATGACACATGTCGGAGAATGTGTGTATAAGTGTGTGTAATTGTGTGTGTCTGTGTGTGTGTCTCTGTAAATGTGAGCGTGTGTCTGTGTGTCCAAACGTGTGCGTATTGTAAGTTTTCTCCCTTATTAAGATGTTGTACACAGACAGTTTGTAAATATTTGAGTGGCAGGATACAGTGAGATGGGCTTCCTTCCTTGCCTGGCTTGTGAAACAATCAACACAAGCTGGAGGAAAGCAAAGAAGAGGAGAGGGTTAGCTGAGAGAGTCAGAGTTAACTGGGAGGGTTAGAGTTAACTGGGAGGGTCAGCTGGGAGGGTCAGAGTTAACTGGGAGGGTCAGCTGGGAGGGTCAGAGTTAGCTGGGAGGGTCAGAGTTAGCTGGGAGGGTTAACTGGGAGGGTTAGCTGGGAGGGTCAGCTGGGAGGGTCAGAGTTAGCTGGGAGGGTTAGAGTTAACTGGGAGGGTTAGCTGGGAGAGTCAGCTGGGAGAGTCAGCTGGGAGGGTCAGAGTTAGCTGGGAGGGTTAGAGTTAACTGGGAGGGTTAGCTGGGAGGGTGAGAGTTAACTGGGAGGGTCAGAGTTAGCTGGGAGGGTTAGCTGGGAGGGTTAGCTGGGAGGGTTAGCTGGGAGGGTTAGCTGGGAGGGTTAGAGTTAGCTGGGAGGGTTAGAGTTAACTGGGAGGGTTAGCTGGGAGGGTTAGCTGGGAAGGTTAGCTGGGAGGGTTAGCTGGGAGGGTTAGCTGGGAGGGTTAGAGTTAGCTGGGAGGGTCAGAGTTAGCTGGGAGGGTCAGAGTTAGCTGGGAGGGTTAGCTGGGAGGGTTAGCTGGGAGGGTTAGCTGGGAGGGTTAGAGTTAGCTGGGAGGTTTAGAGTTAACTGGGAGGGTTAGCTGGGAGGTTTAGCTGGGAGAGTTAGCTGGGAGGTTTAGAGTTAGCTGGGAGGTTTAGCTGGGAGGGTTAGAGTTAGCTGGGAGAGTTAGCTGGGAGGGTTAGCTGGGAGGGTTAGAGTTAGCTGGGAGGGTTAGCTGGGAGGGTTAGCTGGGAGGTTTAGCTGGGAGGGTTAGCTGGGAGGTTTAGAGTTAGCTGGGAGGGTTAGCTGGGAGGGTTAGCTGGGAGGGTTAGCTGGGAGGGTTAGAGTTAGCTGGGAGGGTTAGCTGGGAGGGTTAGCTGGGAGAGTTAGCTGGGAGGGTTAGCTGGGAGGGTTAGCTGGGAGGGTTAGCTGGGAGGGTTAGCTGGGAGGGTTAGAGTTAGCTGGGAGGTTTAGCTGGGAGGGTTAGAGTTAGCTGGGAGAGTTAGCTGGGAGGGTTAGCTGGGAGGGTTATAGTTAGCTGGGAGGGTTAGAGTTAGCTGGGAGGTTTAGAGTTAGCTGGGAGGTTTAGCTGGGAGGGTTAGAGTTAGCTGGGAGAGTTAGCTGGGAGGGTTAGCTGGGAGGGTTAGAGTTAGCTGGGAGGTTTAGCTGGGAGGGTTAGCTGGGAGGTTTAGAGTTAGCTGGGAGGTTTAGCTGGGAGGGTTAGCTGGGAGGTTTAGAGTTAGCTGGGAGGGTTAGCTGGGAGGGTTAGAGTTAGCTGGGAGGGTTAGCTGGGAGGGTTAGCTGGGAGGGTTAGCTGGGAGAGTTAGCTGGGAGGGTTAGCTGGGAGGGTTAGAGTTAGCTGGGAGGGTTAGAGTTAGCTGGGAGGGTTAGATGGGAGGGTGAGAGTTAACTGGGAGGGTCAGAGTTAGCTGGGAGGGTTAGCTGGGAGGGTTAGATGGGAGGGTGAGAGTTAACTGGGAGGGTCAGAGTTAGCTGGGAGGGTTAGCTGGGAGGGTTAGATGGGAGGGTGAGAGTTAACTGGGAGGGTCAGAGTTAGCTGGGAGGGTTAGCTGGGAGGGTTAGATGGGAGGGTGAGAGTTAACTGGGAGGGTCAGAGTTAGCTGGGAGGGTTAGCTGGGAGGGTTAGCTGGGAGGGTTAGCTGGGAGGGTTAGCTGGGAGGGTTAGAGTTAGCTGGGAGGGTTAGAGTTAGCTGGGAGGGTTAGATGGGAGGGTGAGAGTTAACTGGGAGGGTCAGAGTTAGCTGGGAGGGTTAGCTGGGAGGGTTAGCTGGGAGGGTTAGCTGGGAGGGTTAGATGGGAGGGTGAGAGTTAACTGGGAGGGTTAGAGTTAGCTGGGAGGGTTAGCTGGGAGGGTTAGAGTTAGCTGGGAGGGTTAGCTGGGAGGGTTAGCTGGGAGGGTTAGCTGGGAGGGTTAGCTGGGAGGGTTAGAGTTAATGTTTGTTTTTGCAGAGTTTTAGAAAGATGTGCTGAAGGTTTGCAAAAAGTGTTTAAGCAAAAGGCAAACACTGTAAACAGAATCTCACCCAATTTTTCATCAGCTAAAGAACATAGATATGATATATTATAATATGAAACATCAAAGCTGAGAAGAGGTATTTTGAAAAAAAATGAAGCTTTTTAATCCTATTTAAAAATGGCAGCTGGCGCCTGTATAGATAGATGTGGACGTATAAAAACACTGTGTGTGTTTACATTTTTTCATTTAGCAGACGCTTTTATCCAAAGCAACGTACAGCCGGTACAGGGACAATCCCCCTGAGGCAAGTAGGGTGAAGTGTCTTGCCCATGGACACAACGTCATGTAGCCACAGCCAGGAATCGAACTCTAACCCTTCCGATCACTGGCCCAACACCTTAACCTGCTGAGCCACCTGACCCCTCTGTGTGTGTGTGTGTGTGTGTGTGTGTGTGTGTGCAGAAGGATGTGAAGGATGTGTTCACAGCCATCAGCTTTGAGGTGGCATACAGTCTGGGCCCACACATGCTTGACCCTGACCCTAACCCTGACCTTACACCCCTGACCCCTGTCCTGCGCTGGAGGAAGGGAGAAAAGATGGCAGCAAACAACAAGGTGAGATCCTCGCTTGTGGCTGAAGTGACAGAGGAAGAGATGGAAGGTGTTTTAGGGTTGGGGGGGATGGAGGGAAGGGAGGGAGGGTCCCTTCACTACATAGGGGACGGGGAAGGAGGGTCCCTTCACTACATAGGGGATGATGAGGGAGGGTCCCTTCACTACATAGGGGATGATGAGGGAGGGTCCCTTCACTACATAGGGGACGGGGAAGGAGGGTCCCTTCACTACATAGGGGATGATGAGGGAGGGTTCCTTCACTACATAGGGGATGATGAGGGATGGTCCCTTCACTACATAGGGGATGATGAGGGAGGGTCCCTTCACTACATAGGGGACAGGCAGGGAGGGTCCCTTCACTACATAGGGGATGATGAGGGAGGGTCCCTTCACTACATAGGGGACGGGGAAGGAGGGTCCCTTCACTACATAGGGGATGATGAGGGAGGGTCCCTTCACTACATAGGGGACGGGGAAGGAGGGTCCCTTCACTACATAGGGGATGATGAGGGAGGGTCCCTTCACTACATAGGGGACAGGCAGGGAGGGTCCCTTCACTACATAGGGGACAGGCAGGGAGGGTCCCTTCACTACATAGGGGACAGTGAATGGGTGAATGAGTTATTGGTTTCAGACAGCTTGTGACCACACACCTCCCTCTCACTGTGACACTGTTTATATGATCATCCTCTCTAAACCTCTCAGTCTCTCTTTCTCTGTTAACCCCCCCCCCCTCTCATTTTCCCTTCATCTCTCTCTCATCCTCTCTCTTTTTAAACTCTCTCTCTCCTTCTCTTTGTCTCCCCTCCAGACATGGTTTGAGAAGAACTGTGTGTCTGAAGACTGTGCTGCTGACTTGAGGGTGCATGGAAAGTTGCTGCTCTCTGGGTAAAAACCTACTTCAGATTCTTGATCCTCTCCTCACAGCCAATACTCCTTTCACTCTCTCTCTCTCTCTCTTCCTCTCTCTCTCTCTCTCTTCCTCTCTCTCTTCCTCTCTCTCTCTCTTCCTCTCTCTCTCTCTCTTCCTCTCTCTCTTCCTCTCTCTCTCTCTCTCTCTCTCTCTCTTCCTCTCTCTCTTCCTCTCTCTCTCTCTCTCTCTCTCTTCCTCTCTCTCTCTTCCTCTCTCTCTCTTCCTCTCTCTTCCTCTCTCTCTCTCTCTCTTTCTCTCTCTCTCTTCCTCTCTCTCTCTTTCTCGGTCTCTTCTTTTCTCTTTCTCTCCCTCGCTCTCTCTCTCTCCCTCTCTCTCTCTCTTCCTCTCTCTCTCTTTCTCAGTCTCTCTCTTTTCTCGTTCTCTCCCCCTCTCTCTTCCTCACTCTTTCTCAGTCTCTCTCTTTTCTCTTCATCTCCCCCTCTCTCTCTCCCCTTCCTCTCTCCCCCTCGCTCTCTATCTCCCTCTCTCTATCCCCCTTCCTTTTTCTCCCTCTCTCTCCCTCCCTCTCTCTCCCTCTCTCTATTCCTCTTCATTTATCTCGCTCTCTTCCCCCCCTCTCTCTCTCGCTCTCTCTCTCCCTCTCTCTATCCCTCTTCCTTTCTCACCCTCTCTCTCTTTCTCTCTCTCTCCCTCTCTCTATCCCTCTTCATTTATCTCCCTCTCTTCCCCCCCCCTCTCGCTCTCTCTCTCCCTCTCTCCCTCTTCCTTTCTCACCCTCTCTCTCTTTCTCTCTATCCCTCTTAATTTCTCTCCCTCTCTCCCCCCCTCTCTCTCTCTCTCCCCATCTCTCCTGTCCTACAACCTTCTTCCGTGGAAGTGACATCATAGCTGTGTAGAATGGGTTTGGTCGTGTGACATTCTTGGCTGCCAGACTGAGTTTTCCGTCTACAGCTAAATGTGTGTGTGTGCGTTGGGGTGTGTGTCACTGTGTGTGTGTGTGTGTGTTGGGGTGTGTCTCACTGTGTGTGTGTGTGTGTGTGTGTGTGTTGGGGTGTGTCTTACACAGTCAGTGAATGTTTGGAAACCTAAGCGTCCAGTTTGACAAGCAGTGAAACAGCAGTGTTCTCACTGTTCTTATAAGAGGAACTGTGAGCAGAATTAATGAATGAAAGCTATTCATGTAACTAGATACTTATAATAAAATTAAAATAAAATACATCATTTAGCAGACACTTTTATCCAAAGTTTTAAGTACAGGGACAATCCCCCTGAGGCAAGTAGGGGGAAATGCCTTACCCAAGGACACAACGGCACATAACCAGGGTTCAAACTCACAACCTTCCGATCACTAGGCCAACGCCTTAACTCGCTGAGCAATCTGACTCACTTATCAGAATACATTATAAAAGAGTCATGTGGCTCAGTGGTTAAGGCGTTGGGCTAGTGATCATAAGGTTGTGAGTTTGATTCCTGGCTGTGGCTATGTAACGTGTTCTTGGGCAAGGCACTTCACCCTACTTGCCTCAGGAGGGATGTCCCTGTACTGAAAGTCACTCTGGACATCCGCTAAATTACTAAATGTAAATAAAATGTACATTACTGCACTGTCCAACAGATAATGTAGAATGTACATATGTACAATATGTAGAGTATATGTTGGTTAGAGCCACATCTGACCTCTCCTCCTCTCTTTCCCCTCCTCCTCCCCTATCCTCCCTACTCCCTCCTCCCCTATACACCCTGCACTTCCTTCTCCATCCACCCTGCACCTCCTTTATCCACTCTGCACCTCCTTTATCCACCCTGCACCTCCTCCACCTCTACCACCAGGCTCCACAGTAAACCCTACCTGGCTCTAGGAGGAGTGAGAAATGTTTCTCTGAACTTGACCATATCCAACGCAGGAGACGACGCCTACGACACCAACATCAACCTCAACTTCTCCTCAGAAGTCTTTTACATCAACTATTGGCAGAAGGTCAGTAACTCAATCTCTTCTCTTGGTCTGTCAACATCTCTTCTCCTGGTCTGTCAACATCTTTTCTCCTGGTCTGTCAACATCTCTTCTCCTGGTCTGTCAACATATCTTCTCCTGGTCTGTCAACATCTCTTCTCCTAGTCTGTCAACATCTCTTCTCCTGGTCTGTCAACATCTCTTCTCCTGGTCTGTCAACATCTCTTCTCCTGGTCTGTCAACATCCCTTCTCCTGGTCTGTCAACATCTCTTCTCCTGGTCTGTCAACATATCTTCTCCTAGTCTGTCAACATCTCTTCTCCTGGTCTGTCAACATCTCTTCTCCTGGTCTGTCAACATCCCTTCTCCTGGTCTGTCAACATCTCTTCTCCTGGTCTGTCAACATATCTTCTCCTAGTCTGTCAACATCTCTTCTCCTG
This sequence comes from Protosalanx chinensis, assembly GCA_030340685.1. NCBI lineage: Eukaryota > Metazoa > Chordata > Actinopteri > Osmeriformes > Salangidae > Protosalanx > Protosalanx chinensis. Next base: position 17,947,303 of record CM059321.1, read on the forward strand.
GTCTGTCAACATCTCTTCTCCTGGTCTGTCAACATCTCCTCCTAGTCTGTCAACATCTCTTCTCCTAGTCTGTCAACATCTCTTCTCCTGGTCTGTCAACATCTTTTCTCCTGGTCTGTCAACATCTCTTCTCCTGGTCTGTCAACATCTCTTCTCCTGGTCTGTCAACATCCCTTCTCCTGGTCTGTCAACATCTCTTCTCCTGGTCTGTCAACATCTCTTCTCCTGGTCTGTCAACATCTCTTCTCCTAGTCTGTCAACATCTCTTCTCCTGGTCTGTCAACATCTTTTCTCCTGGTCTGTCAACATCCCTTCTCCTGGTCTGTCAACATCTTTTCTCCTGGTCTGTCAACATCTCTTCTCCTGGTCTGTCAACATCCCTTCTCCTAGTCTGTCAACATCTCTTCTCCTGGTCTGTCAACATCCCTTCTCCTGGTCTGTCAACATCTCTTCTCCTGGTCTGTCAACATCTTTTCTCCTGGTCTGTCAACATCTCTTCTCCTGGTCTGTCAACATCCCTTCTCCTGGTCTGTCAACATCTCTTCTCCTGGTCTGTCAACATCTTTTCTCCTGGTCTGTCAACATCTTTTCTCCTGGTCTGTCAACATCTCTTCTCCTGGTCTGTCAACATCTCTTCTCCTGGTCTGTCAACATCTTTTCTCCTGGTCTGTCAACATCTCTTCTCCTGGTCTGTCAACATCTTTTCTCCTGGTCTGTCAACATCTCTTCTCCTGGTCTGTCAACATCTCTTCTCCTGGTCTGTCAAAATTTTTTCTCCTGGTCTGTCAACATCTCTTCTCCTGGTCTGTCAACATCTCTTCTCCTAGTCTGTCAACATCTCTTCTCCTGGTCTGTCAACATCTCTTCTCTTGTCTGTCTGTCTGTCTGCCTGGCTTCCTGTCTGTCTGTCTGTCTGCCTGTCAGCCTGTCGGTCTGTCTGCCTGGCTGCCTGGCTTCCTGTCTGTCTATCTGCCTGTCAGCCTGTCTGTCAGCCTGTCAGCCTGTCTGTCTGTCTGCCTGTCAGCCTGTCTGTCTGTCTGCCTGGCTGCCTGTCTGCCTGGCTGCCTGTCTGCCTGTCAGCCTGTCTGTCTGCCTGTCTGTCTGTCTGCCTGTTTATCTCAACATGTTTCAGGCTTTTGTTCTGCAGCTGATTGATAAAACTAAGCTTAGAGGAATGTGTACTTTATTCCTATTTTAATATATACTTTGCAACCAACTAGCTTTTGCAAATTTCACCAAAGACCTGGATATGTGACAGAATCAGTTTTTGTATTTTTTGGTGGGATGAGTGTTGTTTTAACCTTGGTAGAACCTGAGTACAGGGTGTGGTGGAACCTGAGTACAGGGTGTGGTGGAACCTGAGTACAGGGTGTGGTGGAACCTGAGTACAGGGTGTGGTGGAACCTGAGTACAGGGTGTGGTGGAACCTGAGTACAGGGTGTGGTAGAACCTGAGTACAGGGTGTGGTAGAACCTGAGTACAGGGTGTGGTGGAACCTGAGTACAGGGTGTGGTGGAACCTGAGTACAGGGTGTGGTAGAAATGACAGGAAAGGAGAAATATAAAGCTGAGGAAGAGACAGTGTTCTCCCCTAGTGATGGTTGTTAGGTTGGAGGTGTGTTGATGCTGCAGAATCAACTTTAAACCTACAAACACACAGCACACACCCACATACACACACAGACACACACCCACATACACACACAGCACACACCCACATACACACACAGACACACACCCACATACACACACACACACTCACACACACTCACACCCTCACACACACTCACACACACACACACACACAGACACCCACACACACACACACAGACACCCACATACACACACACTCACAGACATACACACAGACAAACACACACACACACACTCACACCCTCACACAAAAACACACTCACACACACACTCACACACACTCACACTCTCACACACACTCTTTCACACACACACTCACACACACACACACACACACACTAGCACTCACACCCTCACACACACTTACACTCACCCCCTCACACACACTCACACACACACACTAGCACTCACACCCTCACACACACTTACACTCACCCCCTCACACATTCTCACACAAACACACACACACACTCACACACACACACACACACTCTCTCACACACACACACACACACACTCTCACACACACATACACACACACAGGAGTGTGAGTAACACAGTGGGTGGTGTTAGGTTATTATTGTTTATTAAGTTTATGAATGAGTGGGGAGAGGCGGGGGGGAGGGAGACTGAGTTTATTTACACTGGAAACTAATTGATAGAAGTGGGGGAGGGATTACCTCTGGGGACATGGGGGAGAGAGACAGAGAGGGAGGGAGAAGAGAGAGGGCAGGACTGAGGGAGACACAGAGAGAGAGAGAAAAGAGAGGGCGAGACTGAGGGAGACACAGAGAGAGAGAAAAGAGAGGGCAGGACTGAGGGAGGATAGAGGAGGTGAGGATAGAGAGGGGAGGATAGAGGGGGGGAGGATAGAGAAGGGGAGGATAGAGGGGGGAGGATAGAGGGGGGGAGGATAGAGAGGGGAGGATAGAGAGGGGAGGATAGAGGAGGTGAGTATAGAGAAGGGGAGGATAGAGGAGGGGAGGATAGAGGGGGGGAGGATAGAGGAGGTGAGGATAGAGGAGGTGAGGATAGAGGAGGGGAGGATAGAGGAGGGGAGGATAGAGGAGGGAGGATAGAGGAGGGAGGATAGAGGAGGGAGGATAGAGGAGCTGAGGATAGAGGAGGTGAGGATAGAGGAGGTGAGGATAGAGGAGGTGTGAGCATGTGTGGGTTTATAATGGGGAAACAGGCTGGCCCCTCCCCTCCCTGCGGAGCACCAGACAGGAAGCTGCCCCAGGAAGAACAGGAAATAGAATGTTCTTCCAGAGACCATGATGATAGATGCCCCCGGATTAACTCTGTTGACGCCCCCTACCACACACCAGGCCTTACACACCACCTCCTACCACACACCAGGCCTTACACACCACCCTTACCACACACCAGGCCTTACACACCACCTCCTACCACACACCAGGCCTTACACACCACCTCCTACCACACACCAGGCCTTACACACCACCTCCTACCACACACCAGGCCTTACACACCACCTCCTACCACACACCAGGCCTTACACACCACCTCCTACCACACACCAGGCCTTACACACCACCTCCTACCACACACCAGGCCTTACACACCACCCTTACCACACACCAGGCCTTACACACCACCCTTACCACACACCAGGCCTTACACACCACCCTTACCACACACCAGGCCTTACACACCACCTCCTACCACACACCAGGCCTTACACACCACCTCCTACCACACACCAGGCCTTACACACCACCCTTACCACACACCAGGCCTTACACACCACCCTTACCACACACCAGGCCTTACACACCACCTCCTACCACACACCAGGCCTTACACACCACCTCCTACCACACACCAGGCCTTACACACCACCTCCTACCACACACCAGGCCTTACACACCACCCCCTACCACACACCAGGCCTTACACACCACCTCCTACCACACACCAGGCCTTACACACCACCTCCTACCACACACCAGGCCTTACACACCACCCTTACCACACACCAGGCCTTACACACCACCTCCTACCACACACCAGGCCTTACACACCACCTCCTACCACACACCAGGCCTTACACACCACCCTTACCACACACCAGGCCTTACACACCACCTCCTACCACACACCAGGCCTTACACACCACCTCCTACCACACACCAGGCCTTACACACCACCTCCTACCACACACCAGGCCTTACACACCACCTCCTACCACACACCAGGCCTTACACACCACCCCCTACCACACACCAGGCCTTACACACCACCTCCTACCACACACCAGGCCTTACACACCACCCCTAAACTCCCAGCCAGAAAAGAGCATCTTGACATCCCCCCACTCCTCCTCACCCCTCCTCCTCCTGGTGGGGAAGATGTGTTTACACAGCAGATGGAGAAGCTCACCACTGTTTAGACAAACTTCCAAATACACCATCCTCCTCTCCTCCTCCATTCCTCTCCTTCCCTCCTCCTCTCCTCCTCCATTCCTCTCCTTCTCTCCTCCTCCTCTTTTCCTCCTCACCTTTCATCAACCTCCTCCTCTCTCCTCCTCCTTCCCTCCTCTTCTCCTCCTTCTCCTCTTCCTCTCCTTGCCTCCTCCTCTTCTTCCCCTCTCCTCCTCCTCTCCTCTACCTCTTTCCTTTCCCTACTCCTCCTCCTCCTCCTGTCCTCTCCTTCCCTCCTCTCTTCTCCTTCCTCTCCTTCCCTCCTCCTTCTATCCTCTCCTCTCCTCCCCTCCTCCTCTACTCCTCCTCTCCTCTCCTTGTGTGTGTGTTTGTCTGAACTGTGGGAATGTGAGCCTTACATGCTGTAAGTCACTCTGGATAAGAGTGTCTGATAAATGACTAAATCTAAATGTGAGTTTGAACTCTGTGTGTGTCTGGCATCTTTGTGTCTTACATCTGTGTGTGTGTGTGTGTGTGTGTGTGTGTCTGACCTCTGACCTCTGTGTGTGTGTTCCAGGGGGAGAAGGGGATTTCCTGTGACCTGGTCGAGTTGGATTTTATCAAATGCAGTGTGGGATTCCCTTTCATGAGAGCACAGACCAAGGTAGCCATGACAACCTATGCATTATTATTGCACGCTAACCTACAGTATATTGCACATGTAGCCCAAGGTAGCCACAGCATCTCACCCATTATTATGTTGCTCCATCTTTCTCCTCTTCTCCTCCTCTCCTCACCTCCTCCTCCCCTCCTCTCCCTGTTCTCTCCTTCTCTCCTCACCTCCTCCTCCCCTGTCCTCTCCTTCTCTCCTCACCTCCTCCTCTCCTTACCTCCTGCTCTCTCCTTCTCTTTTCATCTCCTCCTCTCCTCCTCTCCCTGCTCTCTCCTCCTCTCCCTGCTCTCTCCTCCTCTCCCTGCTCTCTCTTCATCTCCTCCTCTCCTCCTCTCCCTGCTCTCTCCTCCTCTCCTCCTCTCCTCCTCTCCTCCTCTCCCTGCTCTCTCCTCCTCTCCCTGCTCTCTCCTCCTCTCCTCCTCTCCCTGCTCTCTCCTCCTCAGTATCATCTTGCAGTGATCTTTGACAGCAGTCGGCTGTCAGGCAGGATAAAACCCTGCAGTTCATAGTTCAGGCTAAGAGGTAACTTGTTCTAGTATGAAAGTATCACTACTGTCAAACTCTGTTCTTCACCTTCAGTTCATGTTACTTTGAATACATATAGATACAAAATAAAGACATTGTGTGATTCCTGCCTACAGTGCCAACCCAGAACACAATCTTCAAGACAACACACTGCAGCTGTCTGTACCACTGGTACATGAGGTAGACACAACAATCACTGGGTAAGGGAGGATGGATAAGGAGAGGATGGATGGATGGATAAGCAGAGGAGGATGGATGGATAAGGAGAGGAGGATGATGAATAAGGAGAGGAGGATGGATGGATAAGGAGAGGAAGATGGATAAGGAGAGGAGGATGGATGGATAAGGAGAGGAAGATGGATAAGGAGAAGAGGATGGATGGATAAGGAGAGGAGGATGGATGGATAAGGAGAGGAAGATGGATAAGGAGAGGAGGATGGATGGATAAGGAGAGGAAGATGGATAAGGAGAGGAGGATGGATGGATAAGGAGAGGAGGATGGATGGATAAGGAGAGGAGGATGGATGGATAAGGAGAGGAGGATGGATGGATAAGGAGAGGAGGATGGTATGATAAGGAGAGGAAAGATGGATAAGGAGAGGAGGATGGATGGATAAGGAGAGGAGATGGATGGATAAGGAGAGGAGGATGGATGGATAAGGAGAGGAGGATGGATGGATAAGGAGAGGAGGATGGATGGATAAGGAGAGGATGGATGGATGGATAAGGAGAGGAGGATGGATGGATAAGGAGAGGAGGATGGATGGATAAGGAGAGGAGGATGGATGGATAAGGAGAGGAGGATGGATGGATAAGGAGAGGAGGATGGATGGATAAGGAGAGGAGGATGGATGGATAAGGAGAGGGAGGATGGATGGATAAGGAGAGGAGGATGGATGGATAAGGAGAGGATGGATGGGATAAGGAGAGGAGGATGGATGGATAAGGAGAGGAAGATGGATAAGGAGAGGAGGATGGATGGATAAGGAGAGGAGGATGGATGGATAAGGATGGAAGAGAGAAGGAAGATGGATAAGGAGAGGAGGATGGATGGATAAGGAGAGGAGGATGGATGGATAAGGAGAGGAGGATGGATGAATAAGGAGAGGAGGATGGATGAATAAGGAACACAATTAATGTTGTTAGTTTGTAACTCAGCTTGAAAATCTTCTATCTTTACATAAACATGACAGATATCTTTAACCAAAAAAGATAAAGTTGAATAGAATGAGAAGGAAAGAGGAGAAGAGTTAACAGAGGGGAAGAAAAAGGAAATGAAAGGAGGGTGACGTTGATGAGATGGTTTTTATGTTTTGGAGGGGAGACATGCGAAACCATATCTGTCTGTCTGACCTGTCGGTCTGTCTGTCTGGCTGACCTGTCTGTCTGTCTGTCTGACCTGTCTGCCTGTCTGGCTGTCTGACCTGGAGAGACATGGGAGACAATATATGTCTGTCTGTCTGCCTGTCTGACCTGTCTGTCTGTCTGTCTGACCTGTCTGTCTGTCTGTCTGACCTGTCTGCCTGTCTGGCTGTCTGACCTGGAGAGACATGGGAGACAATATATGTCTGTCTGTCTGCCTGTCTGACCTGTCTGTCTGTCTGTCTGACCTTTCTGTCTGTCTGTCTGACCTGTCTGCCTGTCTGGCTGTCCTGACCTGGAGAGACATGGGAGACAATATATGTCTGTCTGTCTGCCTGTCTGACCTGTCTGTCTGCCTTTCTGACCTGTCTGCCTGTCTGTCTGCCAGGGTGGTGACTCCAGCTCGTTTGTCTATGGAACATATGGAAACTCCATCGATGAGTCTCGTTTTATCCAGCTGCCGGATCTGGAGTGCAATTTCCAGCCTGTCAACCTCACCTTCCAGGTACAAACTACATCCTGTATGATGAACTACATCCTGTATGATGAACTACATCCTGTATGATGAACTACATCCTGTATGATGAACTACATCCTGTATGACGAACTACATCTGTATGACGAACTACATCCTGTATGTTGAACTACATCCTGTATGATGAACTACATCCTGTATGTTGAACTACATCCTGTATGATGAACTACATCCTGTATGTTGAACTACATTCCTGTATGATGAACTACATCCTGTATGATGAACTACATCCTGTATGTTGAACTACATCCTGTATGTTGAACTACATCCTGTATGATGAACTACATCCTGTATGATGAACTACATCCTTTATGTTGAACTACATCCTGTATGTTGAACTACATCCTGTATGATGAACTATATACTATACTGCTTAAGCTCAAGTGTATCATATACCATACTGTATCATATACCATACTGTATCATATACCATACTGTATCATATACCATACTGTATCATATACCATACTACATCATTTATACTATATCTCCTCCCTCCACCTCTCCTTTTCCCTTCCTCCCCCTCCCCCTTCCTCTCCATCCACCTCTCCCTACCTCTCCCTTCCTCTCCCTTCCCCTTCTTCTTCCTCCCCCTTTCTCCACCTCTCCCTTCCTCCCCCTCTCCCTTCCTCTCCCTTCCTCTCCCTCCCCCTTCTTCTTCCTCCCCCTTTCTCCCCCTCTCCCTTCCTCCCCCTCCCCCTGCCTCTTCTCCCCCCTCCCTCCCTCTGCCTCTCCCCTCCCCCCTGCCCCTACCTCCACCCCCCAGGTGATAAACAGTGGTCCCAGCAGATTACCTGGCTCCATGGTGGACATCAGGATCCCCAGCAGGTTATCTGGGACTGGAGCAGAGATGTTCCACATTATTGACACTCAGGTGGGACAACAGTTTTGATACTTTCATCCCTCCCTCCCTCCCTCCCTCCACCCTACAACAGTGTGTTATTGGTGTTCTCCCTGCAGGTGTGCAGGTGTGCATTACTCATCTTTTCTTCCATCTGCTTGATTTCATGTCCTGGGGGGGGGGGGGGGGGGGGGGGGGGGGGGGGCAAGGCTGGTGGGTCAGGGCTGGGGGGGGGGACACTCTCATACACCTGACACTGTGACCTCTGGGAAACTGACTTTCTCTGTTGCTCTTCATCCTCCCCTCCCTCCTCCCTCGCTTGCCTTCCCCTCCTCCCCTGAACCTCCTCTCCTCTTCTCTCTTCCTCTGCTCTCCAGGTGTCTGATGGGAGAGGGAACTGTTCTGTACACAGGAACTCTAACCCATGTTTCCTTCCCAGAGACAGAGAGAGTGTCTTCCACACCATCTTTTCCTTCTTCACCAAGTCTGGTCGCAGGGTCCTGGTGAATACACACACACACATGCTCTGACATCATTACTATCCCTCCTTTTGTTCAGTCTCCCTCCTCCTAACTCCCTTCCCTTGCACCCCTTCCCCTCTGTCCCCCTCCCTCCCTCATTCCCCATAGGACTGTGATCGTCCAGGCAGGCCTGCCTGACTATATCCTGTCGTTTGGGCTCCCAGGCCAAAGAGGAGGCGCTGAGTGTGGGACATGAAGATGCTGCTAAACGTGGAGATTCTGAAGAGGGTGAGCTTGATCCTTCAGCCCTCTGGATGAGCTATGATAAAGCTGTTCCTTCATTCTGAGACACTGAAACTATAACACTATCAGAGTGTAGAGTAGTCTTCTTCTAAACACTATCAGAGTGTAGAGTAGTCTTCTTCTAACACTATCAGAGTGTAGAGTAGTCTTCTTATAACACTATCAGAGTGTAGAGTAGTCCTTCTTCTAACACTATCAGAGTGTATAGTAGTCTTCTTATAACACTATCAGAGTGTAGAGTAGTCTTCTTCTAACACTATCAGAGTGTAGAGTAGTCTTCTTATAACACTATCAGAGTGTAGAGTAGTCTTCTTCTAACACTATCAGAGTGTAGAGTAGTCTTCTTATAACACTATCAGAGTGTAGAGTAGTCTTCTTCTAACACTATCAGAGTGTATAGTAAGTCTTCTTATAACACTATCAGAGTGTAGAGTAGTCTTCTTATAACACTATCAGAGTGTAGAGTAGTCTTCTTATAACACTATCAGAGTGTAGAGTAGTCTTCTTATAACACTATCAGAGTGTAGAGTAGTCTTCTTATAACACTATCAGAGTGTAGAGTAGTCTTCTTATAACACTATCAGGGTGTAGAGTAGTCTTCTTATAACACTATCAGAGTGTAGAGTAGTCTTCTTATAACACTATCAGAGTGTAGAGTAGTCTTCTTATAACACTATCAGGGTGTAGAGTAGTCTTCTTATAACACTATCAGAGTGTAGAGTAGTCTTCTTCTAACACTATCAGAGTGTAGAGTAGTCTTCTTATAACACTATCAGAGTGTAGAGTAGTCTTCTTATAACACTATCAGAGTGTAGAGTAGTCTTCTTATAACACTATCAGAGTGTAGAGTAGTCTTCTTCTAACACTATCAGAGTGTAGAGTAGTCTTCTTATAACACTATCAGAGTGTAGAGTAGTCTTCTTATAACACTATCAGAGTGTAGAGTAGTCTTCTTATAACACAGATTTCTTTTTTTTTATGATTACGTTTACACCTAAATGCTTTTAGAGCTACTGAACTGGTACTGAAGGGTTTGTTATCTTAGTTGTGATGTGCATACAGTTAACAGCTGTTTTTTCCTTTGCAAAACAAGCACCTATCAACTTTGCTGCAAACATATCTATTCTTATCTTGTTCTCCCTGTCTCTGTGGTCTATCAAAACGTCTGGGATTACTGGGTTAAAAGCACTTGAGTAGTGCTGTGGGAGTCTTACAAGCTCATGAAGAAGATTAAAAGCAGGACAGCTGGTTGATGGCCAAGAGGGGCAGTTCTGCTAGCAGGCAGGAAAATGACTTTCTTCTCTCTACAGGACAGCTCCTCTGTGGTCCAGTTTGTGACAAGGGGGAGTGTACGTGTGGATGACACTGCTGTTTCCATGGAGGTTACCAATGGCCTATCAGAAGATGTTTCTGTAAGTATGCAAAACTGTCATCACATAAACAGCACATTGTGGTATCTGTGCGTAGGATGATGGACTTTCTCAGGTATCAGGCTTCCACAGAGCTTGATAACAACGTATTCATTAGAATCAGGTGTGCTGGAGCAGGGAAACATCTAGAACCTTTCAGGACAGTGGCTCCCTAGGACCAGGATCTGACACCCCTGTCCTGAGAACAGCTTTGTGAGGGACAGACCTCATAGTGGTTGCAATTCTGCACCAAGGCTGAATTTTGGGAAAGAGACTTCAGATACAATATCAGGGGACCAGAAAGGCAGATCCAATAGCCTCCTAAAACAGCAACCCTTTAATATTGACATGGCTCTGCATTAGGCAACAATACAGTATGTTTACATTCATCTTCATGTTATTTTTGTTATCATTATTTGATTTACATTGATGTAACTACATACACATTTATTCTCTATCAAGTCAATGCATTTATGTGTCTAATAATGACAGGAATCTGTGTGTGTGTTTGTGTGGAACACTGCAAAGTTGACATTTCCATTTATTAAATTTAGCAGATGCTTTTATCCAAAGCGACTTACAAGAGAAAGCTTTAGAAAAGGGCTTCAGTCACTGAGCATAACAACTTGATAGACCCCAAATATAGCGGGCATCTAGGTTACAAAACTTACATCATGAGAACCAATAAGTGCCAAGGGAAGAACTATAAGAGCATTCAGCTGAACATTATACAGGTTTTAAGGTGAGCCTCGCCAGGCTGTAGTCCACCAGTGGTACAAGTCATAACACAACAATAGGAAGTTTCTGAACTACAGCAACAACAAGTTATATTTCTAAGTGCCATACTAATTATAGTGTTTCTAAGTGCCATTACATTCTTGGAATAAGTGGGTTTTGAGCCTTTTCATATCTTGCATTCATCCTCTTTATAATCCCACTGACTGCAGTGCTGCAATTGGAATTATTTGGTTAAGCATTTTGACATCAAATAATGAAAAAATCTATTTTCTGCAGTTTGGCTTTTTCTCTTTGTGTGATAGCCCTTCTCTCTGATTGGTCCCCTGGTCTGCAAACTTGAGAACCAGGCACTCTGCCAAAGAAATACTTGGCAGGTGTCCTTCTATAATCCAGCAGAGTGCAGTAGGTCACAGCGATTAAACAACTGCAATCAAGTAAGGAATTCACAATGAAATTAAAGTGAGCAAAGGAAAATTAGGAAGTTCTGTTTTGTTAATTAGATGTAAATTCGCTTTTACAACTGATAATCAGAGAGAGAAGTCAGAGATGCCACAGCCAGATCCCTCCTTTTTTCATAACAAGCCCAGTGTAATGCAGAGATGAGAGGACGATGAGGGGATGAGTTACTGCCTCAGAGACCCAGAGGCCAGCGTGGCCAAGGGTTAGTGTCTGTGACTAACACTGGCAGCTTGGCCAGACTTCAGAGCAGACAGATCACAGAACACGCAATCACTCTGGAATCCAGAACACTTCAAGGATTCCACGGAGTGGGGGAAAAAAGAGAAAAAGAACAGATGTATCACCGGTCTCCTTGGTTCTCCTTCATGTTCTATGCTTAGTTCTAGAACGGTTCTCCATGTTAATGAAAGGCTGGATTCACCCTGGCATGGATATGGTTAAACTCACAGTATTGGTTCTGTATTTTGATTAAGTGCTTCTTATTCTTCCATCCCATATGGAATGATTCATACCTGGAGCTCTGTGCTTCATGAAAGGGTTCATACCTGGAGCTCTGTGCTTCATGAAAGGGTTCATACCTGGAGCTCTGTGCTTCATGGAATGATTCATACCTGGAGCTCTGTGCTTCATGAAAGGGTTCATACCTGGAGCTCTGTGCTTCATGAAAGGCTTCATACCTGGAGCTCTGTGCTTCATGAAAGGGTTCATACCTGGAGCTCTGTGCTTCATGGAATGATTCATACCTGGAGCTCTGTGCTTCATGAAAGGGTTCATACCTGGAGCTCTGTGCTTCATGAAAGGGTTCATACCTGGAGCTCTGTGCTTCATGAAAGGATTCATACCTGGAGCTGTGTGCCTCATGAAAGGGTTCATACCTGGAGCTCTGTGCTTCATGGAAGGGTTCATACCTGGAGCTCTGTGCTTCATGGAAGGATTCATACCTGGAGCTCTGTGCTTCATGAAAGGATTCATAGTATAGGTAGTAACCGTGGTGTGTGTGTGTGTGTGTAGTAACCGTGGTGTGTGTGTGTGTAGTAACCTTGGTGTGTGTGTGTAGTAACCATGGTGTGTGTGTGTAGTAACCATGGTGTGTATGTGTGTAGTAACCATGGTGTGTATGTGTGTAGTAACCATGGTGTGTATGTGTGTAGTAACCGTGGTGTGTGTGTGTGTAGTAACCTTGCTGTGTGTGTGTGTAGTAACCTTGGTGTGTGTGTGTGTAGTAACCTTGGTGTGTGTGTGTGTAGTAACCATGGTGTGTGTGTGTTACAGGTAGTATTTGAGGCGCTCCACAGCCAGGAGCCTCGAGGTTATGTTGTGGGCTGGATCATCGCCATCAGCCTGCTGATCGGAATCCTGCTATTTCTGCTGCTCGCTGTGCTGCTGTGGAAGGTAACACACACCACAGCTACACGCCACAGCTACACACCACAGCTACACGCCACAGCTACACACCACAGCTACACACCACAGCTACACACGCCACAACTACACACCACAGCTACACACGCCACAACTACACACCACAACTACACCCACACACACTACAACTACACGCCACAACTACACACACACTACAACTACACGCCACAACTACACCCACACACACTACAACTATACACCACAACTACACACACCACAACTACACACCACAACTAAACACACACACCACAACTACACCACAACCCTTTACCTGTCCCTCTCTCTCCCCTGTACCTGTCCCTTACTCACCCTGTACCTTCCCCTCTCTCTCCACTGTACCTTCCCCTCTCTCTCCACTGTACCTGTCCCTCTCTCTCCACTGTACCTGTCCCTTACTCACCCTGTACCTTCCCCTCTCTCTCCACTGTACCTTCCCCTCTCTCTCCACTGTACCTGCCCCTCTCTCTCCACTGTACCTGCCCCTCTCTCTCCACTGTACCTTCCCCTCTCTCTCCACTGTACCTGCCCCTCACTCACCCTGTACCTGCCCCTCTCTCTCCACTGTACCTGCCCCTCTCTCCTGTACATCACCCACATTCTCCCCCTATCTCTCACCCATACCGACCCCTCTTTCACCCGTACCTCACCTGTACCATTTATCTTTTTCCTTTGTACCTCACCTTTATCTTCACTCCATCTCTCCCTCTTATCTCACTCATCTTGCTACCCATCATAAACACATAACACCTCTTATCCTTTGTTACTCGCTCTATCACTCTCCCCTTCCTCTCTTCACTCTCTCCTTCCTCTCTTCACTCTCCCCTTCCTCTCTTCACTCTCCCCTTCCTCTCTTCACTCTCCTTCCTCTCTTCACTCTCTCCTTCCTCTCTTCACTCTCTCCTTCCTCTCTTCACTCTCCCCTTCCTCTCCTCACTCTCCCCTTCCTCTCTTCACTCTCTCCTTCCTCTCTTCACTCTCTCCTTCCTCTCTTCACTCTCTCCTTCCTCTCTTCACTCTCCCCTTCCTCTCCTCACTCTCCCCTTCCTCTCTTCACTCTCTCCTTCCTCTCTTCACTCTCCCCTTCCTCTCTTCACTCTCCCCTTCCTCTCTTCACTCTCCTTCCTCTCTTCACTCTCTCCTTCCTCTCTTCACTCTCTCCTTCCTCTCTTCACTCTCCCCTTCCTCTCTTCACTCTCCTTCCTCTCTTCACTCTCTCCTTCCTCTCTTCACTCTCCTTCCTCTCTTCACTCTCTCCTTCCTCTCTTCACTCTCTCCTTCCTCTCTTCACTCTCTCCTTCCTCTCCTCACTCTCCCCTTCCTCTCTTCACTCTCCCCTTCCTCTCTTCACTCTCTCCTTCCTCTCTTCACTCTCTCCTTCCTCTCTTCACTCTCCCCTTCCTCTCCTCACTCTCTCCTTCCTCTCCTCACTCTCCCCTTCCTCTCTTCACTCTCCCCTTCCTCTCTTCACTCTCCCCCTCCTCTCTTCACTCTCTCCTTCCTCTCTTCACTCTCTCCTTCCTCTCTTCACTCTCTCCTTCCTCTCTTCACTCTCTCCTTCCTCTCTTCACTCTCCCCTTCCTCTCTTCACTCTCTCCTTCCTCTCTTCACTCTCTCCTTCCTCTCTTCACTCTCTCCTTCCTCTCTTCACTCTCCCCTTCCTCTCTTCACTCTCCCCTTCCTCTCTTCACTCTCCCCTTCCTCTCTTCACTCTCTCCTTCCTCTCTTCACTCTCCTCTTCCTCTCCTCACTCTCCCCTTCCACTCCCTTTCCAGATGGGGTTCTTCCGTCGCCATTACCGGGAAATCCTGGAGGCGGAGAAGAACAGGAAGGACAGCGAGGAGAGCTGGGACTGGGTGGAGAAGAGTCACTGAGAGGCGGGGCAAGGGGCCCCTGTAAGCCAATGAGGGGAAAGACATTGTGACATAGGACCCATCCCCTTAGACACAAGCCCCGCCCTTCTGTCTTCCATATGTGGAAGAGAAGAATATTCTCCCGATTTTTCGGAGACTTGATTGACATTTATGTTTGTGATACAGTAAGTTTCATCCTAAGGCCTAGTGGGCATGGTTCCGCGGGGGGGTGGGGGGTTGGCTCCACAGAGATTTGCTTTGGAACTTTGTTGAACCCTGTGAAGATAAACATGGGAAACCCTAATCCACTGCTAGCTAATCAGCCAGCTAACCAACTTGGCGACCAGCCAGCTAGCTAACTAGCCAGGTAGTTAGTCAACTAGGTAGTCAGCAGGGCAGCCAACTACCAAACCTGGTAGCTAGCCAAACTGCCAGGTAGATAACCAACCAGATAACCAGTTATCCAACCAGGTTGCCCACCAGATAGTCAGCCAGGCAACCAACTAATCAGCCAGGTAGCTAATCAGCCAGGTAGCTAATCAGCCAGGTAGTTGGTCAACCTGGTTTTACCAGTCAGCCTGCTAGGTAGTTAGCCAGGTAGGCAGTTTCTGAAGACGGCCTGTCTGTGGGGATCATTGATACTAGACTTCACATCCTCAGGTCTCTTGGTCATAGCACACTTTATTTTTATACCTGCAGTCTAAAGCCACATTGTACTTTGGGCTTCAGCAGATACTTCACTGTGGATGAAGCCAACATATATTTTTATAAAAGCACTGAAGTCAGATAAGAGCTGATGCCTTTTTTTTTTTTTTTGGCTTTTCTGCGCAAAAATATGTAATGTAATGTGTTTTATGTGAGTTTATGTGTTCAGATTTGAGAATGAAAGATTGTATCTGGATCTTTGTTGCCTTTTCTTCAGTATGTCTCCAAAAAGCCAGTTCTCAGAGCTACTCCCAAAGCTAGTCCTTGTCCAAATGCACAGACATAGTCCCAGTTCTAGTCCTAGTCCCAGAGTTCCAGAGTTAGTCCTAATTGTAGAGCGAGTCCTAGCCCCAGTTCTAGTCCCAGTCCCAGAGTTCCAGAGTTAGTCCTAATTGTAGAGCGAGTCCTAGTCCCAGTGCTAGTTCTAGTCCCAGAGTTCCAGAGTTAGTCCTAATTGTAGAGCGAGTCCTAGTCCCAGTGCTAGTTCTAGTCCCAGTTCCAGCTAGTTATCCTTCCATGATCATGACATGATCAAGGCATGATGAACCCTTTCACGTTGACAACAACATTCAATCACAGCCTTTTTGAGAATGTCCCTCTCTGAAGCAGATCTGCACACCTACAGAGCCAGACGGAGGACAGGAAGGAGGAGGAAGAGAAGCAGATCTAGAAAGTGAGAAAGTGAGAGAAGAAAGGGGGTGAGAGAGGAAGGGGGAGACAGTGAGAGAGGGAGAGAGAGGGAGGGTGGGAGAGACAGAGACAGAAAGAGAGGGAGAAAGAGAGAGAGAGAGGACGGGGGAGGGAGGGAGAGACAGAGAGACAGAGAGAGAAAGGGAAGGAGAGAGAGAGGGAAAAGGAGAGAAAAAGGGAGGGAGAGAGACAGAGAGAAAGGGAGGGAGAGAGAGAGAGAGAGAGAGAGGAAAATGGGATGTAAGAGAGGGATACAGAGTAAGAGAAAGGAAATGGGGGAGAGAGAGGAAAAAGGAGAGAAGAAAGGGGAATGTGTCTTTTCCCATCGGCATACTTCTGGGACTGGCTGCTTAAGTCAACATATTGGAATGTTGAAAGCTGAAAATTTGCCTTCGTTAGAGAACATTTTGGAGTACACAACAACCCCCCTCCCTTCCCTGTTTACTCTCTCCCTCCTCTCTCCAATATATGCATCCATCATCATTGGCTTCCTCCTCCCCCCCCCCTTCCTCTCCCCCCCCCTTCCTCTCCCCCCCCCTTCCTCTCCCCTCCCCCCCCCCTTCCTCTCCCCTCCCCCTTCCTCCTCCCCCCCTTCCTCTCCCCTCCCCCTTCCTCTCCCCTCCCCCTTCCTCTCCCCCCCCTTCCTCCTCCCCCCCCTTCCTCCTCCCCCCCCTTCCTCTCCCCTCCCCCCCCCTTCCTCTCCCCTCCCCCTTCCTCCTCCCCCCCCCTTCCTCTCCCCTCCCCCTTCCTCCTCCCCCCCCTTCCCCTCCCCCCCCTTCCTCCTCCCCCCCCTTCCTCCTCCCCCCCCCCTTCCTCCTCCCCCCCTTCCTCTCCCCTCCCCCTTCCTCCTCCCCCCCCCTTCCTCTCCCCTCCCCCTTCCTCCTCCCCCCCCTTCCCCTCCCCCCCCTTCCTCCTCCCCCCCCTTCCTCCTCCCCCCCCCCTTCCTCCTCCCCCCCTTCCTCTCCCCTCCCCCTTCCTCTCCCCTCCCCCTTCCTCCTCCCCCCCCCTTCCTCCTCCCCCCCCTTCCTCTCCCCCACTTCCTTATGTAGTTCTGATGCATGTTATGTCAGACAGATGTGACTCCTCAGATTAACATGTGTGTGTTAGCAGTGTGTGTTAGCAGTGTGTGTTAGCAGTGTGTGTGTTAGCAGTGTGTGTGTTAGTAGTGTGTGTATTAGCAGAGTGTGTGTTAGCAGTGTGTGTTAGCAGTGTGTGTGTGTTAGCAGTGTGTGTGTTAGCAGCATGACTAAGTGTGTTCAGAGGTGCAGATGTCTTTGGGTCAGGAGTGTTTTCATATTTTCTCTGGAGGAGGAAGCTCAACTGGCCAGTCAGGCTGTCTCTCCATATCTCTCATCCTCTCCATCTCTCTCTCTTCCTCTCTCTCTCTCTGTCTCTCAATCTCTCTCTCTTCCTCTCTCTCTCTCTCTCTCTGTCTCTCCATCGCTCTCTCTTGATCTCTGTCTCTCTCTCTCTCCAACTCTCTCTCTTGATCTCTCATCCTCTTCATATCTCTCTCTTCCTCTCTCTGTCTCTCCATCTCTCTCTCCATATCTCTCATCCTCTCCATCTCTCTCTCTTCCTCTCTCTGTCTCTCTCTGTCTCTCCATCTCTCTCTCTTGATCTCTGTCTCTCTGTCTCTCCGTCTCTCTCTCTTGATCTCTCATCCTCTTCATATCTCTCTCTTCCTCTCTCTGTCTCTCCATCTCTCTCTCCATCTCTCTCATCCTCTTCATCTCTCTGTCTCTCCATCTCTCTCTCTGTTGATCTCTCTCTCGCTGTCTCTCCGTCTCTCTCTCTTGATCTCTCATCCTCTTCATATCTCTCTCTTCCTCTCTCTGTCTCTCCATCTCTCTCCATCTCTCTCATCCTCTTCATCTCTCTGTCTCTCCATCTCTCTCTCTTGATCTCTCTCCCTCTCTTCCTCACTCTTATTGTCTCTCCTCTTCGTCTCTCTCTTCCTCTATCTCTTCCTCTCTCTCCCTCTCTGTCTCTGTCTCCATCTCTTTCTCTTAATCTCTCTCGCTTTCTCTCTCTCTTCAACTCTCTCCTCTTCCTCTCACTATCTTCCTCTCCCTCTCTCTTCATCTCTCTCCTCTTCATCTCTCGCCATCTCTTTCTCTTCCTCTCTATCTTCCTTTATTTGTCTGAAGAAGCACACTTTCCTACTATCTTATCCTCTTAATTCCACTGGCATGGCGAATACTGTACATATTCACAGCTTTCCTCTGCATTGTAAATATATCCTCTACTGATGAATGCAGAGACAAACACTTGATATTTGATGTGTATCATAACTGTGATGGTTAATTTGATCTTTATATTGACACCTTTATCACATATTTTGGATTTTGTTTTGAATATACTACTGTCACTGAATTATCAAATGTATAAAGTTATGGCTCTATTATGTTTGATGTTGAAACTGAGGCTCCAAATGTATATTTATCTGTTGATAAAGTTGAGTAAGTGGTCTTTTTGTACATTCTTTTGTTCAAAACAACACGAGACCATTCCTGTTTGGCTTCCGGCCAGTGAGCTGCGTTCTGCGGTGTGTGCTACCCTCTGCTGGCTGCTTGACACTAACTTTAGATGTCAGAAATATTCTTTCGTTTATTCAAGAATGTTTGTGAAACAACCATCAATGAATAATAATAATAGTTTCTTAGCCACTTGCTAGACTATAAAAGAGCGGAAACCCTGTAAATCTTGAGACCTGAGAGCCTTCAGAAAACCAGCTGGTCATGGGACACTGGTTGCTATGGAAGCCTGACTGTGTTCCTCAATGCTAGGTGTTGAATAATTAAGGTCCAACCTGTCATTATGCAGAAGTCTACCATTCAGGTAAGCACCACCACTGTTAATCCTATACATATATACAACTATAACAGTGAATATTTATATATATATGTATGTATATAATATTATTTACAGCTGGAGAGTTTCTAATGGGAGTAGGGAGTCCGATGGCTCAATGGGTTAAGGCGTTGGCCTCATGAACGGAAGGTTGTGAGATCGAGCCCCGGCTGTGGCTATATGACTTTGTGTCCTTGGGCAAGGCACTTCACCCTACTTGCCTCAGGGAGAATGTCCCTGTACTTACTGTAAGTCGCTTTGGATAAAAGCGTTTGCTAAATGAATAAATGTAATGCTCTTTCAAAACACAATTTAGACACTGGTCTTTTTGGGATTCTAACCATACCTGCTGCAGTTTTGTATCTTTGTGGGTATAACTTTGTAAGGCTTTGTTCTCCTCTCCACCTGTCCTCCTCTCCACCTGTCCTCCTCTCCACCTGTCCTCCTCTCCACCTGTCCTCCTCTCCACCTGTCCTCCTCTCCACCTGTCCTCCTCTCCACCTGTCCTCCTCTCCACCTGTCCTCCTCTCCACCTGTCCTCCTCTCTACCTGTCCTCCTCTCCACCTGTCCTCCTCTCCACCTGTCCTCCTCTCCACCTGTCTACCTCTCCATCGGTCTACCTCTCTTCTTGTCTTCCTCTATACCTGCCTCCCTTAGTCCCTAGGCTGTGTCCAGGGGAATGGTGTCTGTGGCTCAGCCTGCGATGGTCCGCACGGCAGCAATGGAAAGGGTGCTAGCACCTCTATCATCACAGCTCTATCGACTGGTGCTGCTGTATGAGAGAGGAGAGGAGGAGACAAGAGAGGAGAAGACAGGAGAGGAGGATGAACTGTTTGCTCTTATGGAGGTTGCTGCGCAAGCCGTGTCCATGGCAACAAGAAACATGGCTGCTGAGGCCTCAAGGTTATTATACTTATTACTTACAGGTTTTTAGGTTGACAAACGTATATAGGATTGTAAGTATTTTGTACAGAAAAACAGTAAGCCTGACACTGACACCTGACCTGACCTCCTCAGGCAAGCAGCCAAATCTGAGGATGACGTCATGAGGGTGGAGATGTTATCGCAGGTGGAACCAATCACAGTGTCTGGTGAGCACGTTCTCCTGGCGGTGCAGAGACTGAGCATTCAGCCCTGGCTAGCCGAGCACAGAGAGGAGCTCATCAACGCCACACAGAGTGTACTGTTGGCTGTGCTACAGGTATGTTCACATTCCTTTAAGAGATGTGTAATGCTGAGAGGTTTAAACCTGTTATGTTTGTACAATAGCATGATTTCTTAGCAATGCATTTGACCTCATCAATGCTGTTGCAGAACTATCTACAAATGCTGACCTTGTCCACAAATGAGCCACAAATACATGTTAGTGTGAACAGAAATGTTCATATGTGTAATGTACTCCTCCCCCATGTGCTCTGACTCCTCCCCATGTGCTCTGACTCCTCCCCATGTGCTCTGACTCCTCCCCATGTGCTCTGACTCCTCCTCATGTGCTCTGACTCCTCCCCATGTGCTCTGACTCCTCCCCATGTGCTCTGACTCCTCCTCATGTGCTCGGACTCCTCCCCATGTGCTCTGACTTCTCCCCATGTGCTCTGACTCCTCCCCATGTTATCTCACTCTCCTCGTGTGCTCTGACTCCTCCCCATGTTCTCTCACTCTCCTCATGTGCTCTGACTCCTCCTCATGTGCTCTGACTCCTCCCTATCTGCTCTGACTTCTCCTCATGTGCTCTGACCCCTCCCCATGTGCTCTGACTCCTTCCCATGTGCTCTGACCCCTCCCCATGTGCTCTGACTCCTCCCCATGTGCTCTGACCCCTCCCCATGTGCTCTGACTCCTCCCCATGTGCTCTGAGTCCTCCTCATGTGCTCTGACCCCTCCCCATGTGCTCTGACTTCTCCCCATGTGCTCTGACTCCTCCCTATGTGCTCTGACTTCTCCTCATGTGCTCTGACCCCTCCCCATGTGCTCTGACTCCTCCCCATGTGCTCTGAGTCCTCCCCATGTGCTCTGAGTCCTCCTCATGTGCTCTGACCCCTCCCCCATGTGCTCTGACCCCTCCCCATGTTATCTCACTCTCCTCATGTGCTCTGACTCCTCCCCATGTTCTTTCACTCTCCTCATGTGCTCTGACTCCTCCTCATGTGCTCTGACTCCTCCCTATGTGCTCTGACTTCTCCTCATGTGCTCTGACCCCTCCCCATGTGCTCTGACTCCTTCCCATGTGCTCTGACCCCTCCCCATGTGCTCTGACTCCTCCCCATGTGCTCTGACTCCTCCTCATGTGCTCTGACCCCTCCCCATGTGCTCTGACTTCTCCCCATGTGCTCTGACTCCTCCCTATGTGCTCTGACTTCTCCTCATGTGCTCTGACCCCTCCCCATGTGCTCTGACTCCTCCTCATGTGCTCTGACTCCTCCCCCACGCTTGCAGGTGCTTCAGATAGAGGATGACTCCTGCGTGAGGATGGTAGTGTCAGCAGCAGAGGGTGTGCTGGAGAGCCTGAGGGCGGTGGGCTCCTGCAGGGACATCAACTCCCTGTTCCGTTCCTTCCAGAGCTTCTCTGAGAGGCTGCTGCGACTGCGTGGTCTGGTCCAAGGGAGGGCTGCTACCTTGCAAGATGCTGGTCTGGCAGAGCAGCTCCACAACTGCCTAGACACTCTCAGGAAGTGCATCTCCATGCTCCACACTGCTATGGTTACCACCATCACACACCCCAACAGCCTGCAGGTAGAGTAAAGAAGGACAGTATCTGCATGTTGCTTTGGATTAAAGCATGTGCTATTAAAATACAATGTAAATATCTACTGTTGTGCTAACAGTTCTAGGGGCCCTTCACGGGATGACTGTGTTGCCAGGCTACTGTCCATGTCCGACTGTGTTGCTAAGCTACTATCCATGTCTGACTGTGTTGCTAAGCTACTGTCCATGTCTGACTGTGTTGCCAGGCTACTGTCCATGTCTGACTGTGTTGCTAAGCTACTGTCCATGTCTGACTGTGTTGCTAAGCTACTGTCCATGTCTGACTGTGTTGCTAAGCTACTGTCCATGTCCGACTGTGTTGCTAAGCTACTATCCATGTCTGACTGTGTTGCTAAGCTACTGTCCATGTCTGACTGTGTTGCTAAGCTACTGTCCATGTCTGACTGTGTTGCTAAGCTACTGTCCATGTCCGACTGTGTTGCTAAGCTACTATCCATGTCTGACTGTGTTGCTAAGCTACTGTCCATGTCTGACTGTGTTGCTAAGCTACTGTCCATGTCCGACTGTGTTGCTAAGCTACTATCCATGTCTGACTGTGTTGCTAAGCTACTGTCCATGTCTGACTGTGTTGCTAAACTACTATCCATGTCTGACTGTGTTGCTAAGCTACTGTCCATGTCCGACTGTGTTGCTAAGCTACTGTCCATGTCCGACTGTGTTGCTAAGCTACTGTCCATGTCTGACTGTGTTGCCAGGCAACTGTCCATGTCTGACTGTGTTGCTAAGCTACTGTCCATGTCTGACTGTGTTGCTAAACTACTATCCATGTCTGACTGTGTTGCTAAGCTACTGTCCATGTCCGACTGTGTTGCTAAGCTACTGTCCATGTCTGACTGTGTTGCCAGGCAACTGTCCATGTCTGACTGTGTTGCTAAACTACTGTCCATGTCTGACTGTGTTGCCAGGCTCAGGAAGCTAGAAGCTACATCCTGGAGAAGGTGGAAATCACTATCTGTGACATCATCACCATGCTGAGGAGCAAGGGGCCCAGTGATAAACCCAGATCCTGTGGCTTCTACACTGAAAAGAGAGACCGCCTGCTGCAACTCCTGGCTCTCCCAGCCACCTCATCTTCCCCCCCATCTTCACACCAAGGGCTGGACAGCCTGCTGAGGGACCTCGTGTTTCACTGCATGCAGGTGGTCTGCGGCTCCCGCAGAGCCAGTCAGCAGAAGGTGGTGGACCACTGCAGACATGTCCTCCAGCTCTGGGCTGACCAAGCACAGCTGTTGAGGACAGTGAGGCTGCCTCAAGCTCCTCATAATGAGGAGAATATGGAGGAAGAGGAAGATAAGGAAGATAAGGAGGATGAAGGGATGTGTTGGCAGCAGGTAGAGAACATCAGCAGGGCCCTGACCCAGCAGGTCCTGCAGCTAGATGACGCCCTGATGACTGCTTTGCTTTATCAGGTCCTGGACAACTTCGTCGAGGCAGCAAATGTCTGTGAGTATCTAATGGAAGCGGCCAACATTGTGAAGGACAGGAAATCTCCTTTGGATGAGTCTGGGGAGCCAGCAGCTTGTTACCACCTGCAGACATCACTGGAGGACTTCCTTAGCCAGACTGACAAGATCATTCAGGTGGCTGGCTTCATGTCGGCGTCTGCTGCAGATGCCCAGAGTCTGGAGAATGTGATGAACTCTCGCGCTTGTCTCCACAGACTGAGAACAGGTTTAGCCTCTCTATCACTGGAGCTAGATAACCAATCAGAGAAGAGTGTGGAGGCTGTCCAAAGCCTCATTGGTATGTGCCAGCGCTGGGTGGAGGAGTCTAATCAGCTACAAGACGCGTTGTATGATGTAATCGACGTACGACAGTTCATCAACCTGGCAGTGGCAGAGATGGTCATTGCTCAGCATGGGTGTGACTCTGCATACAAGGAGCAGAGCACAGCACTGTTCAGCAAGCATGTGCGTCTCCTAGCTGCTCACCTGGGGCAGGTGCTGTGCTGTGTGAGGAGGCACGTGGACCGGAGTGACAGCCCCATCTACAGGAACGGCCTGCTGGTTCTGCTCAGGCAGGCAGAGGTCTCTCAGACCAGGTTGTCTGGTTCCATCACAGACATGATCTTCTGTCTTAACATGGAGGCTTTCTCCTCTTTCTCTCAGGACGTCTCTATGGTGATCCATCAGGTGAAGGTGCTGAGAGAGGGGTTGGATGGCCAGCAGCACCCTCACCTTCTCAGTCCTCTCAGGGTTGGGGCCAGGGCAGCCCATGTGGCCCCTGAGCCCGGCCCAGACAGACAGGCTCCAGAACAAGCCTGGAGAGTGGACTCCACCGGCCTTCATCCTTCCACCCTGGAGGAAGATAACAGCAGAGGCTCACTAGCTGAAGATGACTTTGAAGAAATAGCTCAATCACCACCACTTAAGTATAACAAGACTGATTGTAAGGCTCCTGTTATTGACCCAAAACAGATCTCCACCAAACCCTCAGATGTGAACTTGTTGCCTCTTCTGTGTGAAGTTGTGACTGTGACAAGACAGAAGGACGTGAGCATCCTCAACAGAGCATGTGCCTGTGTCCTGGAGCTGTCCAACTGCTATACTCAAGCTGCGAAAGAAACTCTAGTCTTAGTCACTG
The DNA here is from genome assembly GCA_030340685.1 of Protosalanx chinensis. NCBI lineage: Eukaryota > Metazoa > Chordata > Actinopteri > Osmeriformes > Salangidae > Protosalanx > Protosalanx chinensis. Next base: position 17,971,515 of record CM059321.1, read on the forward strand.
CTGTGGATGGTGACACCCTAGGTGCCCTCAGGGTGGAGCTGCTGTCCTTGACCCCTCTACTGGTGCAGACAGCTCAGGAGACAGCCATGAGCAGCAGTCGCAGCACCAGCAGTCTTTACAGACACAGCATCATGTTCACTGACCTGATCAACAACATGCGGAAAGTCCTTCTGCCAGCAGCTGAACCCTGGTACCACATTATCTCCTGTACGCTTCACACATCTGCCCCCAGTGTTGCTCCACAGCTAGGAGAGGTGATGAGTCTGTGTGCTGATGCAGTGCAGCTCCTGACTGCATCAGATATACCTGTGAGAGCAAACTGCCAGGAGAGCTTCACCATGTTACACAGCAAACTGAACAAGGCCCACAACCACAGCAGGTACCTAGCAGAGCAGGTAGCCTCACAGACCTGTCAGCCTGACCTGCTGGAGGGGTTTGGGCTGCTGTGGGCTCTGTCACTCCATGTCCTCATAGACTCCCTAGATAAGATCCTGGAGTCCCCAAGAGGGCGGCACATGGAGCCTCTGACACCCCAGAAGAGGCTGGCAGCCATGTCTGAGAACTCCCTCAGGGTCCAGGAAGCAGCCAGGCTGACCTGCCTGAACTGTAACAATAGTTATAAGGTCAAGGTGTTGTCAGAGCTCCAGGATGAGCTCAAGGTCCTGACAGAGACTTACTTGCAGGGGGAGGTGGAGAGTAAAGGGTCATCAGGTGTTTTAGAACTGGCGCGGTCCGAGATCCTACACAGGCAGCTTCTCATCAGGTTAAGGGTGATGGCTTTACACCTGAATAAGCACAACAGGGAGTATGTGACTGGAATTCAACATGTTGTTGACTTGGCTTATTCCGTTGCCCTGTGCCACAGAGATGATGAGCAATTGCAGGAAGTGGAGCAACAGTTTGAGGACGCTGCAGAGCTGCTTTTACAGAACATTAAATCTGCCAATGAGATCCTCCAAGGCTGCTTCAACTACATCCGGGACCCTCGAACCCGCTCAAGCCTCAGAGCATTCAGCGACCACCTGTCTTTTCAGATCTCAGATGTTCTGAGCAGAGCTAGGTTGGTGAAGGAGAGCCACTGCATATGCGAGACCCTGAACCTGCAGGTTTTGGTGCAGTGCTGGGCGGCTAAGGCCCGCTACGTAGCCGAGGAGGTCTGGAAGCTGGATGGCATCCAGTCATGTGTGAAGGACCAGGTCAAGACCAGTTTACAAGGCACAAGGCCCTGCAGAGATCCACTCGGGGTGGGGGTGAAGACTGAGGCAATTCCTCTTGAAGGAGAAGATGAACATACGTTAAATAGAAAAGCTGTAATAACCCAGGTGGTGCACAGTCCAGAGATCATGGAGACTGTACAGACTGGAAAGATGGACGTTAACACATCTGTTCCCAAACAGGAATTTGCAGTAGAGACACAACAGGTGGGTGTTTTTTCCGATTAATCTTACATACTCATACTATTATTTATAATTTTCTCACCTTTTATCTCTCAATTATTTGCACTATATAGATTATGTTGGTGTCAAAATGTTTGTCTTCGTCCCGATGGTTCTACTTATTCTACTTAAAATTATCTTTGATGGTTTTGGAATAACTGAAATTTTTGTGGCAAAAAGTGAAGCTAACGGAAGCTACCTAACAAAAAAACTGATAAACAAACAGGTAGACACCTTAGATGTATTCAGAGTTTAGGATGAGGACAGGATTATATTCAGAGTTTAGGATGAGGACAGGATTATATTCAGAGTTTAGGATGAGAACAGGATTATATTCAGAGTTTAGGATGAGGACAGGATTATATTCAGAGTTTTGTATGAGGACAGGATTGTGAACCGGTCTGGTCTTAATGCTGGTTCTGGGGTCTCCTCCACAGGATGTGGGCCGGTCTGGTCTTAATGCTGGTTCTGGGGTCTCCTCCACAGGATGTGGTCCGGTCTGGTCTTAATGCTGGTTCTGGGGTCTCCTCCACAGGATGTGGTCCGGTCTGGTCTTAATGCTGGTTCTGGGGTCTCCTCCACAGGATGTGGTCCGGTCTGGTCTTAATGCTGGTTCTGGGGTCTCCTCCACAGGATGTGGTCCGGTCTGGTCTTAATGCTGGTTCTGGGGTCTCCTCCACAGGATGTGGTCCGGTCTGGTCTTAATGCTGGTTCTGGGGTCTCCTCCACAGGATGTGGTCCGGTCTGGTCTTAATGCTGGTTCTGGGGTCTCCTCCACAGGATGTGGTCCGGTCTGGTCTTAATGCTGGTTCTGGGGTCTCCTCCACAGGATGTGGTCCGGTCTGGTCTTAATGCTGGTTCTGGGGTCTCCTCCACAGGATGTGGTCCGGTCTGGTCTTAATGCTGGTTCTGGGGTCTCCGCCACAGGATGTGGTCCGGTCTGGTCTTAATGCTGGTTCTGGGGTCTCCTCCACAGGATGTGGTCCGGTCTGGTCTTAATGCTGGTTCTGGGGTCTCCTCCTCCTTCACCAGCACCTCGCTGTTCCTCAAGCAGCAGACCGGCAGGTGGGACGCCAATGGCAACCGTATCGTCCAGGTGACCAGGAACATGGCTGACAAGATCTACCACATGGCTCAGTACCTCAGGAGAAAAGGACCCATTCTGGTAGGATACTGTGGCAAGAAACCTTCTACCAATAAGATACCTTGGCAACAGATAGAAAACCAGTTAGATAGTGTAGTAACACAAGTTTTACTATCTCAAAATTATCAAGATTATACTATAGCAACATACACACATTTTACATTACATTCAGTCATTTTATTCTGCTGAGCTATCATAGGAGCATAGTATCTGCCAATAGGATACCATAGCAGCATACGCCATAACTGTGATATGTCATAGACACTGTACACATATACATTTTTATACCAGTTAGCTACTGTAGCAATGCACTGTATACAGATTAGTTATTGGTTAAAACATACTGTATACAGGTTAGATATGGTTTAAAACACACTTTATACTGGTTAGATACCAACACAAAAAACTTTACAAGTAGCATATCAGTTCACTACAACTTGCAGGTTAAACATATGTTTACTCCCTTTGCCAGAATAAAGAGGTATTTGTTGAGACAACCAGAGCAGTGGTGGATGACTGCCAGTCCGTTACCCAGTTTGTGAGAGTGATTGCCAACCACTGTTTGGACCTGCAGAGCTCCACAGAGCTGTCTCTTATTCTGGAACAGATCCTCACCATCACCAGCCAGCTCAGCATCATCTCTAGGTAGGTTACCATAACATCCTTGTAAGAGGCAAGATCTCCAGGTAGGAAGTATCATGTCCAGATAGGAGGCGTCAACTACATTGTTAATTTTCTTTTGAAACTTTTCAGAAAATGTATGTAACATGTATTTATTTCCCAGTGTGAATGCCTTGACTCCAAGCAGCAAATCATCAGATGAGATTCTGGTTAAGAATGCCCAGAACCTGCTTCAGACCATCCTGCAGGGCCTCCATGCTGCAGAAACAGCCTGCATCAAGGTACTGTAATACTACTGCAAGCAAGGAACCGTAGTCATTTTACCAGCCACAACAACATACCATCATTTTTCTAAAAGCCACAACAAAGTACAGTAATACATCTACAAGCCAGAGTAAGATATCTTCATACTTAAAGAGCAGGAGGTTGTCCAACCATGCTGTATTGTGACTGTGTGGTTGTCTGCAGCAGGGTCTGATGCAACCTGTGCCAGGTTCAGATGGGGCTGAGGCTGCAGCTCTGTGTTTCCAGTGGAAGAGGAATCTGCAGCTGCACCGAGCACAGCAGCAGGCCAGCCCCCACACAGACGACCTGGGGCTGAGGAGGACAGCCTCCCACCCTGGGCCTCCCAGCCTGGGCCTCCCAGCCTGGGCCTCCCAGCCTGGCCCCCAGCCTGGGCCTCCCACCCTGGGCCTCCCAGCCTGGCCCCCAGCCCGGCCCTCTAAACAACTCTAAAGCTCGAGATATGCTTCTGCGTTACACCCGGGTGAATTTGCAACACTAGTTCACCCACTGAGGGACCTGGATGAACAAATGCATTTTCGATACTTTCGATTTGACGAGCTTCTTCGCCGTATACAGCCTGGCGAGTGGAGAAAAGTGGTGGCCGACTGGCCGATGATTCGAACTTCACGATGGTGTCCCGAGGCACACTCAATCATTGATAATAAACTGTGATTTATGCATGGTGTGTAAACTGTGTTGTGCTGTGTGTGTTGGAAATAAATATCAAAACAACTTTTTGAAAACAAACTTATGTGTTTTATTCTTATGTATTATGTAATACAAAAAGTATTATAATAAAAAATCACAGCACTAAAACAATTCAACACACAATATACATTTTAGTATGTATAAAATGTAATATAAAAAGTACAATAGACAGTCACGTAACACAGGTGTACAAATGGGAGGTGCACTATTCACTTACCTAATTGAAGCGCGGGCACGGGCTATGAACGGGAGCGAGCACTAGTGTTTGGCATGATGTCTCGTTAGGAGAGATGCGCCACCGGTAAGATCCTATTTCCATTCATTGAGCTGCGGTTTAAGTCAGTTAAGTTAGTTGTTTGTTTATGCTACCGCGATGCATATGCGCGATTTATATGCTTAATAACTTACTTTGATTGTGTTGATAAACATTTTCTGCGATCTAAAGTCTAACGTTGCCGGTTTTATAGTATCCGTGGTTAATGTTTGAATATTAGCGCTTTCACTGTCACACAAGTAAACTTCCTATTTTGCGTTGCCGGTCGGGTGACGTAGTTGCTTGTAATTGGCTTTCTTCCTGCTCGCTTTACACTTATAATTAATTACTATGCTCAGTTTTACTATTTAAAACTACATTCACTGGTTTACATTTAAGCCAGCACTTTGGGTTATCAGTTTAATGTGTAATATTAGTGTTAATGCGTTGTGTTTGGTCGTTCAATTCATACATTCATTATATTCGGCTATACTTTTTATAATACTGATTATTGCAGTTTCTGGATGTATATTTATATGAATTCATACAGTATATTTATATTTGTGTGTTTTATATGGATATTTATATTTGCCTAGTCAGAGTTTATGATCTACTGTATTATGAATATGTGGCTGTCAATATTGTTGTTTATAATAGCCTTTCTATTCTATAGGTTTCTAACCTGCTATTTTGTGGCTGTAATCTGTGAACCAAACTGTCTTGAATGTCCAGTGGCTATACAGACTCTATACAGACTCTATACAGACTCTATACAGACTCTATACAGACTCTATACAGACTCTATACAGACTCTATACAGACTCTATACAGACTCTATACAGACTCTATACAGACTCTATACAGACTAACAGTGGTGTGAGGAATTGAAAAGTGTGATGGCCACAGGCAGGAATGACTTCTGTGGTGCTTTTTGGGAGGATGAATCTTCTGCTGAAGGTACTCCTTTGTCTGGCCAGCACGTTGTGGAGTGGGTTTGAGGTACTGTCCAGGATGTCCTCTGCTGAGGCACCGGGAGGTATAAATGTCTGTCAGAGAGGGGAGGGGGCAGCCGACAATCCGCTGCGCTGCCTTAACAGTCCTCTGAAGCCTCGCTCTATCTGCCTCGGTGCAGCTGCCGTACCAGGTGGAAATACAGCGCATCAGCAGGCTCTCGATGGACGAGTGGTAGAAGGCCAGCAGTAAGTTCTTGCCCAGATGGTTCATCCTGAGAACTCTCAGGAAGTGTAGATGCTGCTGAGCCTTCTTAATGATAGCTGTGATGTTGTGTTTCCAGGAGAGGTCATTGCTGATGTGGAATCCCAGGAACCTGAGTGTGTGGACCTGCTCCATGTAGGGGGAGGGTCAGTAGGAACCTGAGTGTGTGGACCTGCTCCATGTAGGGGGGGGGTCAGTAGGAACCTGAGTGTGTGGACCTGCTCCATGTAGGGGGGGGGGGGGGGGGGTCAGTAGGAACCTGAGTGTGTGGACCTGCTCCATGTAGGGGGGGGGGGGGGGGGGGTCAGTAGGAACCTGAGTGTGTGGACCTGCTCCATGTAGGGGGGGGGGGGGGGGGGGGTCAGTAGGAACCTGAGTGTGTGGACCTGCTCCATGTAGGGGGGGGGGGGGGTCAGTAGGAACCTGAGTGTGTGGACCTGCTCCATGTAGGGGGGGGGGCGGGTCAGTAGGAACCTGAGTGTGTGGACCTGCTCCAAATTTGACCATGATGTTGTCTTTGTGGGCTGGACTGCAGTCGTGGGTGTAGAGACAATACAGGAGGGGGCTCAGCACACAGCCCTGTGGGGAGCCTGTGCTCAGTGTGGTGGAGAGGTGGGGGCTCAGCACACAGCCCTGTGGTGAGCCTGTGCTCAGTGTGGTGGAGAGGTGGGGGCTCAGCACACAGCCCTGTGGGGAGCCTGTGCTCAGTGTGGTGGAGAGGAGGGGGCTCAGCACACAGCCCTGTGGGGAGCCTGTGCTCAGTGTGGTGGAGAGGTGGGGGCTCAGCACACAGCCCTGTGGGGAGCCTGTGCTCAGTGTGGTGGAGAGGAGGGGGCTCAGCACACAGCCCTGTGGGGAGCCTGTGCTCAGTGTGGTGGAGAGGTGGGGGCTCAGCACACAGCCCTGTGGTGAGCCTGTGCTCAGTGTATTCTTTGTCCGGTCCTTTGAGATGCTCAGCTTGAGTGTATTGGACATCTGAATATCACATATATGTTATAAATACTTACATTTGGTCTTGTCTAGAACTTGTACTTGGTAATGGGTTAGAAGAGATCTCTTCAGGACTAAAGGTATTGCCATTACATGGTAATGTAACTTTCATGTACATGGTTGCTATGCAGTTATATGGCAGTTAATATTGCCTTAATGTAGGGATGTAATGTAGTTAGATGAGTCATCAAGGTCATGTTGCATGGTTCATTTCATAACAAATTTGTGCAATTTGGTTAATACATATTTAAACTCATCATTGTACTTGATGTTGTTGGATGTCACAAATGGGGTTTAACACCATACATTATGTAACACTACAAACTATTTGACAGTGGGTTGCAATGATTCTCCTTTCCCCTACAATTCAGTTTAGTCATCTTGGGGAGACAACAGACCAAAGCTGACCTTGAGATCCGTGAGACTGATGAGTAACAGCAGAAGAGTAAGAGTCTTCAGCAGCAGCACAGATTAGCAGTAAATACAGATCTACCTCTAGCCAGCCAGCTAGCTGCCTTTTGGAGACTCCTCCAGAAGAATCACGGTAACCTAGACAATACAGAACAATAAAAACAGATTCAAAAAACGTTTTCATCCCAAATCCACGTAGTCACTCTAATTGCTGCTGTTCCTTACAAGCTTTTAAGTGCAATGTTTTAAACTTTTTATATGCAATTTTAGGAAGCAGTGCAATAGTGAAATGTAATGGATGTGTGTGTTTTAACTTAATTTCTTTAGATTTTAATTTTATTTATAAACTTGTATTTATTCAGTGCACCCGAGGATTTCATCCAAATTGGTTGTACAGTGTACACTGACAATAAAGAGATTTAATTTTAAAATAATAAATACACAACAACGCAAAACACCTATAAGTTTATTTAAGACACATTAAAGGCAGCAACACATGATTGGCTCTTCTTGAAACCATAAAGTCAACAAACGGAACAGAATAATAAAACGTTACAACATTCATAAAAAGCACAGCATCTGATACAAAACAAAGCTTTTATAAGGTGACATTGTCAGAGTAGAACTGAAACTAGTTGAATTCATGTGTTTGTCATCAGCAGCACCAAACATTAATAGAATCACAATAACCGAGTGATGCAAAACATCACATTGCTTAAACTCTCAATCCAACACGTTTACTTAATAATAGAGAAAGGGGAAAAAGAGATAACTTTTTAGCAAGGTTAGTTATCTCCCTCAATACAATTTGGAGTCTCTTGTGAACCATGACAGTTTCATCTCACTTCTACACTTTCATACAAGTTAAAGTCACATAACTGCCACCCCTTTCTCCCTAGCAATGTCAAGGAAACTAACCCCTAACCCTAACCCTGACCCTAACCCTGACCCTAACCCTGACCCTAACCCCTAACCCCTGACCCTAACCCTGACCCTGACCCTAACCCTGACCCTAACCCCTAACCCTAACCCTGACCCTAACCCCTGACCCTAACCCCTAACCCTGACCCTAACCCTGACCCTGACCCTAACCCTGACCCTAACCCTAACCCTGACCCCTAACCCCTAACCCCTGACCCTGACCCCTGACCCTGACCCTTTCTCCCTAGCAATGTCAAGGAAACTAAAGAGGCAGTTTAGTGTTTAATAATAACAGCTACAGATCTGCAATAATGTTAATATTCTCCATAAATCAGTTATGAACAGTACAAATGAATAAATATTTAAAGTTCAGTCATGGTACATAGATGTGGATTCAATTTTCAGAAAAAAATACATTTGAGATAAAATGTGTAAATATCACCAAGCAGGACAAGTGTTCGCTAACCGAGGAGTGTTCACTAGTGTTCACTGAGGAGTGTTCACTAACTGAGGAGTGTTCGCCAGTGTTCACTAACTGAGGAGTTTTCACTAGCGTTCACTAACCAAGGAGTGTTCACTGGTGTTCACTAATTCCAGAGTGTTCACTGGTGTTCACTAACTGAGAAGTGTTCACTAGTGTTCACTAGTGTTCACTAATTCCAGAGTGTTCACTGGTGTTCACTAATTCCAGAGTGTTCACTGGTGTTCACTAATTCCAGAGTGTTCACTGGTGTTCACTAATTCCAGAGTGTTCACTAGTGTTCACTAACTGAGGACTAGTGTTCACTAACTGAGGAGTGTTCACTAGTGTTCGCTAGTATTAACTAATTTAAGAGTGTTCACTAGTGTTCACTAATTCGAGAGTGTTCACTGGTGTTCACTAACTGAGGACTTTCACAGGTGTTCACTAATTCAGTAGTGTTCACTAGTGTTTGCTAATTCAGTAGTGTTCACTAGTATTCACTATTTCAGTAGTGTTTACTAACTCAAAAGCATTCACTGTTTTACTTGTGATGACTGAAAAGGTTCACTGGCAGAAAGGAGAAGCAGTAGGATCAAATGTCTTGAACACATCTTTCAGTGGTCTATCATTTGCCTCCTCCACTCCTTCCTTCTCTATTCCCTCCTTCTCCATCTCCACTACTTGTTGCTCTTCCTCTGCCACCTCCTTCTCTTCCCCCTCGTTTTCCTGTGCCCCCCCCTTCCTCTGTGGCCCCCCCAGACGGGCCTGACGTGGATCTGTGTATGGGGGTCTGATCAGACCAGCCAGGGCTTGTATGGGTAGGTGGTGCAGGGCAGTGGGCTGGGCTGGGGGGCTGAGGGCCTCTGGGGGGGTAGGGAGCTTGGATCCAGGCCAGGAGCTGTCGGAGGGACTGTTGCCTTCCTCCGTGGGCACCAGCCCAGCTATTGGGGCAGTCCTAGGGGAGAGGGACATTGAGGGAGGGGGGGTCTCTCTCTTGTCCATTTGTTTCAGGATACCGGCCTTCCCAAGGGTCTCAGTCTGGTCTCTGAGGAGGGGTGGTGCCTGACTGCGGGGGTCATAGAGGCTGATGCCGCCAAGACCCTCCAGACCGCCACCGGGGGCCAGACGGGGGGCATAAGGGGGCAGCCGCTCAGATTCAGCCCTGGGAGGGGCAGGAGGGGTAGAGGAGGTGTGAGAGGAGCCAGCCTGGTTCAGTCTGGGGTCAGCCCCTGCCCCCTCCTTCAGGCAGGCTGGCGAGGCATCTAGGCTGGTGGAGCGGCCCAGGCGGGGGTCCAGCGGCTTGGAGCTCCTTGAGGGATGCCGCACACCCTCCTTCAGCCTGGCAGCAGCAAGGCGGGGATCGATTGGCGGAGGAGAGGAGACTGGTTTGGGGGAGGAGACATGGTGGGCAGGGAGGCGGTTCATCTGCGCGTCAGCAATGAGTGGGGGAAGGGGAAGGTTGATGGAGGGGTCCTGCCGAGGGATCAGAAGGGGGATGAGGTCCTCGGGTGCCCAAACCACAGCAAGGGCCCAGGGGGGCCTCGGCAGCATCACATCCACTCGGATGTGGCTGCATTGTTGCAGCTTAGATCGGGGGTCTCGAAGGGATGCCCCAGGGCTAGCTTCAAGGGGGATGACCACTGCCCTGTCCCTCAGCTCTCTCTCCCCATCCTCCTCCTCCTCCTCCCCGAGACCAGGCCTGCTGGGGCGCAGGGGGGCTGAGGAGCGTGGCTTTCGGGGGTCTCTGCTCAGGCGGGGGTCCAGAGTTGAGTCAGTCTCCCTCCTCTGTTCTGGGGCTTGCTGGCGGGGGTCTGTCTTGGTCCGGGGGTCACTGGGGGGGGCCCGATCCTTTATGGGGCGGGGGCTAATGTTGGGGGGTGGCTGCTTCTGAAGAGACCGAAGGATGGCAGCAACACCTCTGCCATCCTCCTCTTCGCTAGAATACCAATCAGCAGACTCGTCTGGAACAGAACATCAGGGGGCAAGAATTTAGAACCCTGTGGACAAACATACCCAGAGAACCTAAGCACCTATGAGGGCTAATCTAGTATGAAGTAGACTATAGTAGTGGGCTAGTCTAGTATAAAGTAGACAAGAGTAGTGGGCTAGTCTAGTATGCAGTAGACTATAGTAGTGGGCTAGTCTAGTATGAAGTAGACTATAGTAATGGGCTAGTCTAGTATGCAGTAGACCAGAGTAGTGTGCTAGTCTAGTATGCAGTAGACTATAGTAGTGGGCTAGTCTAGTATGCAGTAGACTATAGTAATGGGCTAGTCTAGTATAAAGTAGACTAGAGTAGTGTGCTAGTCTAGTATGCAGTAGACTATAGTAGTGTGCTAGTTTAGTATGCAGTAGACTATAGTAGTGGGCTAGTCTAGAACGAGGTAGACCAGAGTAGTGGGCTAGTCTAGAATGAGGTAGACCAGAGTAGTGGGCTAGTCTAGAATGAGGTAGACCAGAGTAGTGGGCTAGTCTAGAACGAGGTAGACCAGAGTAGTGGGCTAGTCTAGAATGAGGTAGACCAGAGTAGTGGGCTAGTCTAGTATGCAGTAGACTATAGTAGTGTGCTAGTCTAGTATGCAGTAGACTATAGTAGTGGGCTAGTCTAGAACGAGGTAGACCAGAGTAGTGGGCTAGTCTAGAATGAGGTAGACCAGAGTAGGGGGCTAGTCTAGTATGCAGTAGACTATAGTAGTGTGCTAGTCTAGTATGCAGTAGACTATAGTAGTGGGCTAGTCTAGAACGAGGTAGACCAGAGTAGTGGGCTAGTCTAGAATGAGTTAGACCAGAGTAGTGGGCTAGTCTAGTATGCAGTAGACTATAGTAGTGGGCTAGTCTAGAATGAGGTAGACCAGAGTAGTGGGCTAGTTTAGAACGAGGTAGACCAGAGTAGTGGGCTAGTCTAGTATGCAGTAGACTATAGTAGTGTGCTAGTCTAGTATGCAGTAGACTATAGTAGTGGGCTAGTCTAGAACGAGGTAGACCAGAGTAGTGGGCTAGTCTAGTATGCAGTAGACTATAGTAGTGTGCTAGTCTAGTATGCAGTAGACTATAGTAGTGGGCTAGTCTAGAACGAGGTAGACCAGAGTAGTGGGCTAGTCTAGTATGCAGTAGACTATAGTAGTGTGCTAGTCTAGTATGCAGTAGACTATAGTAGTGGGCTAGTCTAGAACGAGGTAGACCAGAGTAGTGGGCTAGTCTACTACTGCAAAAGGTAATTTTCATATTGTTGTTGGAAGCCTTTATGTTCACCTTTGCCTGCAGCACTCTGCCCCTGTTGTTGCCCTTGCTGTTGTCCCTGCTGATGGCTGAGATGGAAGAAGAGGGCATTCTGCATGGCTGGAGGGAGGTTTTGTATTTGGGGCTCAGCACAGCCCTGTTGGACAGAGGACTGAAAGACTGCCAAGCTCAGATCCACTACAAGAGAGAAAGACACAACACTACACAATCAGGGACCATAACAAAGCAGCTTAAGCAGCTTATCAACAGGAGGAGATACAGTAGGAGATACAGGAGGAGACACTGGAGGAGACACAGGAGGAGATACAGTAGGAGATACAGTAGGAGACACAGGAGGGGATACAGGAGGAGATACAGGAGGAGACACTGGAGGAGATACTGGGGGAGATACTGGAGGAGACACAGGAGGAGACGCTGGAGGAGATACTGGGGGAGACATTGGGGGAGACACTGGGGGAGACACAGGAGGAGAGATTTCTAATATTTGTGGTCCTATAATAGTTGTTGATTCCAATAATAACTTATCTTTGGCACTGCAAGCTACCCACCTCCTGCACCCATGGCTTGACTCCTGAAGAAGCTCATAAACTCAGCCGGGTTCTGTCCCATATTCTGGCCCATATTCTGGCAGAGGCCTGGGAAGTGCAGGCTCTGGAGCATCTGTAGATCTGGCATTGGGGGAAAGGGTGGTGCCTGCATGTTCATTTGGGGCCTGGGGAAGGGAGGTGGCGGCCCTGGGGGGAGCATGGGAAAGCCGGGTGGAGGGAATGGTCCAGAAGGGCTCTGGGGGAGACCAGTTTGGGGAAGAGGAGGTACCCCCATGGGGCCTGGGGAGGCAGGAGGTGGTGGAGCATTGGGGTCCGGTGGCATCATACCTGTACTCTGCATAACCTCTGTCTCCCCCTCCCCCTGAAACTGACTTCCTGGAGGAGAAAAGCTGGAGCCACTGCAACACAAGCACACAGGAAGCAGAAATGAGTTTGGTGGAGGTGATGGTGGAAATCAGGTGGCTGAGTGGTTAGGGCGTCGGGTTAGCGATCAGAAGGGTTGGAGTTTGATTCCCGGCAGAAGCAACATTACTTTGTCTCCTTAGGCAAGACACTTCACTCTACTTTCCCATGGGGAATGGTGATGATGGTGGAGGTAGTGGTGGAGTTGGGGTAGTGGTGATGGTTATGATAGTTAAGTTAGTGGTAATGATGATGGGAGTGGTGATAAAGGTGAAGCCAGTGGTAATGATGATGGGAGTGGTGATAAAGGTGAAGCCAGTGGTAATGATGATGGGAGTGGTGATATTGGTGAAGCCAGTGGTAATGATGATGGGAGTGGTGATAAAGGTGAAGCCAGTGGTAATGATGATGGGAGTGGTGATAAAGGTGAAGCCAGTGGTAATGATGATGGGAGTGGTGATATTGGTGAAGCCAGTGGTAATGATGATGGGAGTGGTGATATTGGTGAAGCCAGTGGTAATGATGATGGGAGTGGTGATAAAGGTGAAGCCAGTGGTAATGATGATGGGAGTGGTGATAAAGGTGAAGCCAGTGGTAATGATGATGGGAGTGGTGATAAAGGTGAAGCCAGTGGTAATGATGATGGGAGTGGTGATAAAGGTGAAGCCAGTGGTAATGATGATGGGAGTGGTGATAAAGGTGAAGCCAGTGGTAATGATGATGGGATTGGTGATAAAGGTGAAGCCAGTGGTAATGATGATGGGAGTGGTGATAAAGGTGAAGCCAGTGGTAATGATGATGGGAGTGGTGAGGTATTGTTGTGGTTGCTATACCTCAGACCTATCTTCTGAGCCAGATCAACTGTGGGCTGGACCTTGATCTCAAACAATGATGGAATCTTCCTGCCACCAGCACCAGCCCCCTCAGTGGGGCTGCTGGGACCAGGTGTGGGCAGGAGGCCCACTCCAGGGGGGGGCTTGGGGAGGGGGGAAATACCCTGCTTCCTCAAATCCTCCAGCTCCAACTCATCCTCATGGGCGATCTCCTCCTCGATGTTGATGATCTGGACAGAACCACACATACAAGGACACACACAGACAGAGGTGAAGATGATGAAGTTACTCCATCCCAGTTCACATATAGATTATAACAAAATCAATATTAGGCTACTTAGTGATTAAAAAAAATCCATCTAATATCTGCTGTGTACATCTCATATCACCGGCCTCACATTGTGTGCAGGCAACCTGGACTGTCTTCATCTGGAACTTCTAAGTTATATTTTTTCATTTTTTGTCTCAATTTTTTGTTGTTCCCATGGTTCTCTCAAATCTAGTACCGATACCTTGTTGTCATGGTCCAACTGTATATCATGATATGCAACTGCATAGCATAACAATAATGTCATAGTTTTTAATGGATTTCATGATGCCGTGTACCATATCAAGGTTTCCAGGGTGTTTGGAGGAAAAAAAAACCCACACACACACAGACCAACATACATACATACACACACACACAGACCAACATACATACATACACACACACACACACACAGACCAACATACATACATACACACACACACAGACCAACATACATACATACACATACACACACACACAGACCAACATACATACATACACACACACACAGACCAACATACATACATACACACACACACACACACAGACCAACATACATACATACACACACACACAGACACAGCTTTACCTTGTCCAGAAGTTCTCTGGTCACATCAGTCAGTGGATCATGGGAAAACTTGCAGTTATCGCCTTGGTAACACTTGGCTCCTGTGTGGAAGAACTTACATGGATATTCACCTACAGACTGAGTCAAGGAGGGGTTGGAGGTCAAATAGTATATTTTAAAGTCTGAATACCTATCCCAGCATGAACACACAAAACCAAAATCCTGGTAAACAGTTGGCAGTCTCATTGTAAAACATGTGAGTAAGTCTGAACTCAACTTTTATGGCATTCATAAAGGATACTGTGCATGTAAATGCAGTGGTCTCCTTTGCTGCAGTAGCCATGGAGGTAGAATTTACACAATTCCTTCTTCTTGTCCGGAACCACCAATTCATGTTCAAATTTACACTGCTCCCCCTGCAGGGAAAACCAAGTAACACAGTCTTTGTTCAACATGTCATATCTTCTTATTTATGATAGAAAACAGGAAGGACTCTGTTATTTCAATTAGAACTGCAGCTACCCTTATGAAGTACATAGTATAGTTTGCATATCTTTGGGCATACTACTCAGTTAAATACCCATGCTGTGAATCAACTCAGGTTTATATCGGTCCTGTGTTGTACGTTGGACTCTTTCTCCTCAGCTATGGGTCAGAACAGCCAGGACAGCATGCTTCTGCCAGCTCTCCTGGTTCTAGAAGAGCCAGGACAGCATGCTTCTGCCAGCTCTCCTGGTTCTAGAACAGCCAGGACAGCATGCTTCTGCCAGCTCTACAGGTTCTAGAACAGCCAGGACAGCATGCTTCTGCCAGCTCTCCAGGTTCTAGAACAGCCATGACAGCATGCTTCTGCCAGCTCTCCTGGTTCTAGAAGAGCCAGGACAGCATGCTTCTGCCAGCTCTCCATGTTCTAGAACAGCCAGGACAGCATGCTTCTGCCAGCTCTCCTGGTTCTAGAACAGCCAGGACAGCATGCTTCTGCCAGCTCTCCAGGTTCTAGAAGAGCCATGACAGCATGCTTCTGCCAGCTCTCCTGGTTCTAGAACAGCCAGGACAGCATGCTTCTGCCAGCTCTCCATGTTCTAGAAGAGCCAGGACAGCATGCTTCTGCCAGCTCTCCATGTTCTAGAACAGCCAGGACAGCATGCTTCTGCCAGCTCTCCATGTTCTAGAACAGCCAGGACAGCATGCTTCTGCCAGCTCTCCTGGTTCTAGAACAGCCAGGACAGCATGCTTCTGCCAGCTCTCCTGGTTCTAGAACAGCCAGGACGTCATGCTTCTGCCAGCTCTCCTGGTTCTAGAAGAGCCAGGACGTCATGCTTCTGCCAGCTCTCCAGGTTCTAGAACAGCCATGACAGCATGCTTCTGCCAGCTCTCCTGGTTCTAGAACAGCCAGGACAGCATGCTTCTGCCAGCTCTCCTGGTTCTAGAAGAGCCAGGAGAGCATGCTTCTGCCAGCTCTCCATGTTCTAGAAGAGCCAGGACAGCATGCTTCTGCCAGCTCTCCTGGTTCTAGAACAGCCAGGACGTCATGCTTCTGCCAGCTCTCCAGGTTCTAGAACAGCCAGGACAGCATGCTTCTGCCAGCTCTCCTGGTTCTAGAACAGCCAGGACGACATGCTTCTGCCAGCTCTCCTGGTTCTAGAACAGCCAGGACAGCATGCTTCTGCCAGCTCTCCTGGTTCTAGAAGAGCCAGGAGAGCATGCTTCTGCCAGCTCTCCATGTTCTAGAAGAGCCAGGACAGCATGCTTCTGCCAGCTCTCCTGGTTCTAGAACAGCCAGGACGTCATGCTTCTGCCAGCTCTCCAGGTTCTAGAAGAGCCAGGACGTCATGCTTCTGCCAGCTCTCCTGGTTCTAGAAGAGCCAGGACAGCATGCTTCTGCCAGCTCTCCTGGTTCTAGAACAGCCAGGACAGCATGCTTCTGCCAGCTCTCCTGGTTCTACTGGCTCGATGGCCTTTAAAATGTATCTGATTGGTGCAGACATACCTTGATGCACCGGCCCTCCAGGAAGTACTTGCAGATGTTTCTGCCGTTGTGCTCCACTGTGTGCTGGCTGATAAATTCCTTGCTCATGATTGGTCGTTTCTTCTGGAACCCTTGGGATCCCTTCACCTCTCTTCCCTCCTGTGAATACCATGGCACCTAAGATGCTTGACAGTTAGCCTGTTAGCCAGTTGTCTAGAGCAGTGGTCTTCAAACCTGGTCCCCAGGACCCACCATCCAGTATAGTTTTAAATGTAAAAGTAGTTTTAAATGTTTCCCTGCTACAACACACTTAATTCATGCAAAAGAGTCATTATTTGGCTTTTGCAGAGCTTGATATCAATTTACAGTAGGCGTGTTTGAGCAGATTGCAAACATACAGGAGGACCAGGGTTAAACACACTGAGATTGGGGAGAGAGAAGCGCCTCTATTTTACCTGTTTGATCCCATCTCCACCTAACTCCGCCCCCCGACCTCTGCCACGCCCCCAGCTACTCCCTTTCAGTTTTCGGTTCTTGCTGATGAGCCCTCGTCCTCTGGCCACACCTCCTCCTCGGCCACGCCCCCTTTGACTGACTGCAGACAGAGAGGAACTGAGTTAGTCTGTCTGGTGAGGTTTGCACTGACAATATAACACAGACAGGCCCTTAAACACTATGGTACTTAGCAAATGAACAGACAGGTCCTTATACTTATGGTGCCCTGGAATAGAAATGTCTCTGAAAGCAAAAGGTTTTCCTGCCTCGTACTGTTATACTGTTACAAGATAACTAGTTATAACACTCTGTGTACGGTGACAGTTCAACATGGCAGATGTTATCCAAACAGTATCCAATGTGTATTTCCTTGGGCTCTGCCAAATGAGACGGCACACTGTGCCTAAACTCACATTATAAAACCACAGACACACACAGAGGGTGCAGCTTCAGCTTTGATAATGATGCCTGTTTCTTCCTTAGCAAACATCATGGCGTCACAAAACCAGACAAAAAGAAAAATTCTGAAAATCACAAATTTCGGACAGAGTGGGCTGACAGCATTGCATTAGTTCTGCTAATGGGAACACAAATCTGACGTGTTTAATCTGTAATGAGAAGGTTGTCCTTGTCAAGAGTGGTAACGTCAAACATCACTATGACACAAAGCGTTGACACAAAATGACCCCAGAACACTGAGGTTAAGAGCCAGAAAAAGAAACCATGAGGTCCCTGAACTGAATGGAAGTGTGTTAGAAACCATGAGGCCCCTGAACTGAATGGAAGTGTGTTAGAAACCATGAGGCCCCTGAACTGAATGGAAGTGTGTTAGAAACCATGAGGCCCCTGAACTGAATGGAAGTGTGTTAGAAACCATGAGGCCCCTGAACTGAATGGAAGTGTGTTAGAAACCATGAGGCCCCTGAACTGAATGGAAGTGTGTTAGAAACCATGAGGCCCCTGAACTGAATGGAAGTGTGTTAGAAACCATGAGGCCCCTGAACTGAATGGAAGTGTGTTAGAAACCATGAGGCCCCTGAACTGAAGTGCATTTGATGAGTGGACCTGTGGGCTTCCTAACTGAGTACCCCTGGTGTAAGAAACGAGGGAAAAACAACTACACTAGGTTATGGTTTGTATTCATTTGCATTTGATTTAAGATTACGCCCGTATTTTTAAATTACAGAATTAAGACTTTTTAAGGACCTGCTCATACCCTGTGTTAGATAAAAAATGTATTCTAGTCCCTGTATAAAACTAAATGGAGGAAGGGAGTCAAGTGGCTGAGCGGTGAGGCAATCCCAGCCATGCCAACATGACGTTGTGTCCTTGGAAAAGGCACTTCACCCTACTTGCCTTGAGGGAATTGATCTAAGTTGCTCTGGATATGATCTGCTAAATGACTAAATGTAAATGACAGCCATCTTTGTACATTTACAGAGACTCTTACACTGTTGTTGTTGTTGATGTTTGTGTTGAGCTCTGGAGTTTCCTCGCTTGTGATCCTTGTTCTGCCTCCCCCGGTCCTGGCTGGGGTCTCCAACATACTCCTCCCCCTCTCCTCCTCCTTCTCCTTCTCCTTCCTCACTGTAGTCACTATACCTGCCCTGTGGGGACCTGTTGCCATGGCTCCCTCTTGACTCTCGCCCCGGCTAGATAGATAAATAAATTGAGGGAGGTGGGAGCAGAGAGAGAGAAAGAGACGTGGAGAGAGGCAGACAGAGACATAGACATAAACAGAGAGGGGGGGGGGGGGGGGGAGAGACAGAGGCAGACATAGAGAGATGTAGAGAGAGGCAGACAGAGGCAGACAGAGAGAGGGGGGGAGGGAGAGATAAAAAGACAGAAAGAGAGGGACATAGAGAGAGACAGACAGAGACAAAGAGAGAGAGGGGGAGGGAGAGAGAGAGAGGTAAGGTTTTTATTTAAACAAATACCTCCCCCTTCACTTGTAAATAGAAGAGGGCAGATGGAAAGATAAACCTTACCTAAGAGGAGCGAATAAAAGCCCTAACCCTACAATAGAGACAGAGAGAGACCGATCGATCAATCAATGGATAGATCAAACGATAAGGGAATCAGTAACCTTGGCTGACAGGCTGTCAGAATCACGGGTGCTGCCCTTCCTGGCCCTGGGCCTCTCTCTCTCTGGGCGTTCAAGGTCCGAGTCATAGCTGTCAGAACTGGAGCTACTGGAGGGGGAGTGATGCTTGGAACAGGACAAAAGAGAGACAGAGGGAGATGTGGAGGGAGGAGAGACAGAGGGAGATGTGGAGGGAGGAGACACAGGGAGATGTGGAGGGAGGAGACACAGAGGGAGATGTGGAGGGAGGAGAGACAGAGGGAGATGTGGAGGGAGGAGAGACAGAGGGAGATGTGGAGGGAGGAGAGACAGAGGGAGATGTGGAGGGAGGAGAGACAGAGGGAGATGTGGAGGGAGGAGACACAGAGGGAGATGTGGAGGGAGGAGACACAGAGGGAGATGTGGAGGGAGGAGAGACAGAGGGAGATGTGGAGGGAGGAGACACAGAGGGAGATGTGGAGGGAGGACACAGAGGGAGATGTGGAGGGAGGAGAGACAGAGGGAGATGTGGAGGGAGGAGACAGAGGGAGATGTGGAGGGAGGAGACAGAGGGAGATGTGGAGGGAGGAGACACAGAGGGAGATGTGGAGGGAGGAGACAGAGGGAGATGTGGAGGGAGGAGACAGAGGGAGATGTGGAGGGAGGAGAGACAGAGGGAGATGTGGAGGGAGGAGAGACAGAGGGAGATGTGGAGGGAGGAGAGACAGAGGGAGATGTGGAGGGAGGAGAGACAGAGGGAGATGTGGAGGGAGGAGAGACAGAGGGAGATGTGGAGGGAGGAGACACAGAGGGAGATGTGGAGGGAGGAGACACAGAGGGAGATGTGGAGGGAGGAGAGACAGAGGGAGATGTGGAGGGAGGAGACAGAGGGAGATGTGGAGGGAGGAGACACAGAGGGAGATGTGGAGGGAGGAGACACAGAGGGAGATGTGGAGGGAGGAGACACAGAGGGAGATGTGGAGGGAGGAGAGACAGAGGGAGATGTGGAGGGAGGAGAGACAGAGGGAGATGTGGAGGGAGGAGAGACAGAGGGAGATGTGGAGGGAGGAGACACAGAGGGAGATGTGGAGGGAGGAGACAGAGGGAGATGTGGAGGGAGGAGAGACAGAGGGAGATGTGGAGGGAGGAGAGACAGAGGGAGATGTGGAGGGAGGAGAGACAGAGGGAGATGTGGAGGGAGGAGAGACAGGGGAAGATGAGTACATTTGATAGTCATTGAACTGATCAAATATTGTACCTCTCCTTACCTTCTGCCTGTCATGTCTCCTCCTCTTCAACCTCCTCTTCTCTTTTTCTCTTGTTTTTTTGTATCGCTTCCTGGAGTGTCTGTGTGACTTCTCATCTTTTTCCTTCTCCTTCACTTTCTCTTTCTCCTCATTCACCTCCTTCACTTCTTTGGTCTCCTCTTCAATCCCAATGCCTTCATCATCTATCTCTCCATCTTCCAACTCACCATCCTCTCTTTAAAGGTAGATCAGAACAACACTTTATATTAAGGCACAAGGTTGTTGTCCCATACCAGCATGGCCCAAGACACTACTGCATACTAGAGGGGGGGGGGGTCAGATGGCTCAATGGTTAAGGCGTTGGCCTCATTATCGGAAGGTTGTGAGATTGAGCCCCGGCTGTGGCTATATGATGTTGTGTCCTTGGGCAAGGCACTTCACCCTACTTGCCTCAGGGAAAATGTCCCTGTACTTACTGTAAGTTGCTTTGGATAAAAGCGTCTGCTAAATGAATACATGTAAATGTAGACTAGCCCACTACTATAGTCTACTGCATACTAGACTAGCCCACTAGTATAGTCTACTGCATACTAGACTAGCCCACTACTATAGTCTACTGCATACTAGACTAGCCCACTACTATAGTCTACTGCATACTAGACTAGCCCACTACTATAGTCTACTGCATACTAGACTAGCCCACTACTATAGTCTACTGCATACTAGACTAGCCCACTACTATAGTCTACTGCATACTAGACTAGTCCACTACTCTGGTCTACTGCATACTAGACTAGCACACTACTATAGTCTACTGCATAATAGACTAGCCCGCTACTATAGTCTACTGCATACTAGACTAGCACACTACTATAGTCTACTGCATACTAGACTAGCACACTACTATAGTCTACTGCATACTAGACTAGTCCACTACTCTGGTCTACTGCATACTAGACTAGCCCACTACTATAGTCTACTTCAAACTAGACTAGTCCACTACTATAGTCTACTGCATACTAGACTAGCACACTACTATAGTCTACTGCATACTAGACTAGCACACTACTATAGTCTACTGCATACTAGACTAGCCCACTACTATAGTCTACTTCAAACTAGACTAGTCCACTACTATAGTCTACTGCATACTAGACTAGCACACTACTATAGTCTACTGCATACTAGACTAGCACACTACTCTGGTCTACTGCATACTAGACTAGCACACTACTATAGTCTACTGCATACTAGACTAGCACACTACTATAGTCTACTGCATACTAGACTAGCACACTACTCTGGTCTACTGCATACTAGACTAGCACACTACTATAGTCTACTGCATACTAGACTAGCACACTACTATAGTCTACTGCATACTAGACTAGCACACTACTATAGTCTACTGCATACTAGACTAGCCCACTACGTCATATTATGCTCCAACAACATCCTACATCTACCTTGGCACATTGTACACCAGTAAATACATTTTCACTGACAATGCAGACATAGCTTATATCTGACATTATGAGGAAATGGTACAAGATCAACCATCCTTAAATCTGATTATACTGTATCTATAGGTGCTTTGGGGCGATGAGATGAGTTGTGACAGGGGGAGGGCAGTGAGGGGGCACACACTGACTGACCAGACTGTCCACAGGTCTCCTCACCCACAGTTGCTCAGTGTGATCAGTAGGGGCGGTATATGCCTAAATAGGCGGGGCGTATTACATCATCTTAATCTACAAACTCCCCTGAAAAAAATGCAACAATGTAACCTGATGATGCCTTTTTCCATTAAACATTCTGTTCTCCCAAAGTGTGAGAAAAAGGCATTGAAATCACAATGCTTGGTAACAAATTCCTTCTCAGACTACAAGCATGCAAATCATATTGTACAGGCCAGGCCACAGTATAAAAATAACAACACAAGTCACACAACCATGGAGAGTCGCAGTTGGACATGAACAGATGAGCGGTTGTAGAATTATTACAGATAAGAATGTTACTCGACCTTTCCGCCTGTTCAGAGTCTGTCATGTTTTTGTCAAGAACGGGGTTTGGGGGAGTGCAGACAAGGCTCACAAAAGCCATGGAGGTTGGAAGCAGAACTGGCCTCCTGGGTCAGAGATGCTGAAAGATCGTCAGTCTGGAAAAAACTCACGGTAACATGTTACATGTCTGACAGAGACAATAAACAGACATCTCCTCATGTCATGGTCGTATTAACTCAGTAAACACAGCTTCAGACACCCCGGTTTGCTAATATTCCGTCGGTTGAAAGCTGCCATGGTGAAATAATGTAGACGGAGGGAGAAACAGACTGTAATGTAACCAGTGATAACAGCATCTTCATGGTATATTTCATCCGAAACATGATGTGCATGTTCTCAAAATGGCATCTAGGACGGAAGAACATGTTTTCCTATCCAGTGTTTTAGTCCACACATTTATACCCTCTATGTGGATCTATGTGGATCTATCTAGCCTGATAGACCCTCTCAGGGCTCCTTTCTGAAGCTCATTGGTCCAGAGAGATGTCCGTCATCATCTGCTGCAATAAGAAAGTGTGTGAGACCTGAACTTGTATTAATCACAAACAACGTTTGTAAAATAAAAAGAAGAAAACTCAAACTGTATCTCGGGTTTCAGTGGCAATAAAGCAGCTTCTGAGCCTAGAATAGGCTGGTAATGTTTTCTATTTAACATGATTACTAAATTACCAAGGGAAAGAGCTCAAATCTAGGATTCCGGATTGTATTAAACTCGTTCATGATCTATTATAGTCTTAGTACCCGCGCTGTAGATGGAAATAAACAAAATGAACAAAAACGCAGAAGTTACAATCCGTCTTGTGCCCCAATAAGCGACGTTACCTCATAATTGCAACGATACATATTTAGATTCCGACACAAATTCTGTTGATTCATAAGGACAGATTCAAACTCAGTTACTATGACAACCTATGCTGCGAACCTAAACGGGTCAGGAAAATATCCTTAACCCGAGTTCGATATACTGACTCGACAGTACATTTAATGTTTCCTACCACAAATGATTGATTCCAATTGTGTTGCAATCAGAAGTAATTTTCCAATGTAGCAGGTTTTACTTTGGGTAGTTTTGATTGTGATGGCTCACACGACAAAGAATGATTGAGAAGTCGCAAAGAGTTTGATAGTTTAAGTGAGAATCATTTTTGATTCACAAACCATATGAAATTAGACTAATGTACTAACTGCTTACACACAGGAGGTACTACTCTAACCCTTACCTTACTAAGGTACTACTCTAACCCTGACCTTACTAAGGTACTAGTCTAACCCTGACCTTACTAAGGTACTACTCTAACCCTGACCTTACTAAGGTACTAGTCTAACCCTGACCTTACTAAGGTACTACTCTAACCCTGACCTTACTAAGGTACTAGTCTAACCCTGACCTTACTAAGGTACTAGTCTAACCCTGACCTTACTAAGGTACTAGTCTAACCCTGACCTTACTAAGGTACTAGTCTAACCCTGACCTTACTAAGGTACTAGTCTAACCCTGACCTTACTAAGGTACTAGTCTAACCCTGACCTTACTAAGGTACTAGTCTAACCCTGACCTTACTAAGGTACTAGTCTAACCCTGACCTTACTAAGGTACTAGTCTAACCCTGACCTTACTAAGGTACTAGTTTAACCCTGACCTTATTAAGGTACTAGTTTAACCCTGACCTTACTAAGGTACTAGTCTAACCCTGACCTTACTAAGGTACTAGTCTAACCCTGACCTTACTAAGGTACTAGTCTAACCCTGACCTTACTAAGGTACTAGTTTAACCCTGACCTTACTAAGGTACTAGTTTAACCCTGACCTTACTAAGGTACTAGTCTAACCCTGACCTTACTAAGGTACTAGTTTAACCCTGACCTTACTAAGGTACTAGTCTAACCCTGACCTTACTAAGGTACTACTCTAACCCTGACCTTACTAAGGTACTAGTCTAACCCTGACCTTACTAAGGTACTAGTCTAACCCTGACCTTACTAAGGTACTAGTCTAACCCTGACCTTACTAAGGTACTAGTCTAACCCTGACCTTACTAAGGTACTAGTCTAACCCTGACCTTACTAAGGTACTAGTCTAACCCTGACCTTACTAAGGTACTAGTCTAACCCTGACCTTACTAAGGTACTAGTCTAACCCTGACCTTACTAAGGTACTAGTCTAACCCTGACCTTACTAAGGTACTAGTTTAACCCTGACCTTATTAAGGTACTAGTTTAACCCTGACCTTACTAAGGTACTAGTCTAACCCTGACCTTACTAAGGTACTAGTCTAACCCTGACCTTACTAAGGTACTAGTCTAACCCTGACCTTACTAAGGTACTAGTTTAACCCTGACCTTACTAAGGTACTAGTTTAACCCTGACCTTACTAAGGTACTAGTCTAACCCTGACCTTACTAAGGTACTAGTTTAACCCTGACCTTACTAAGGTACTAGTCTAACCCTGACCTTACTAAGGTACTAGTCTAACCCTGACCTTACTAAGGTACTAGTTTAACCCTGACCTTACTAAGGTACTAGTCTAACCCTGACCTTACTAAGGTACTACTCTAACCCTGACCTTACTAAGGTACTAGTCTAACCCTGACCTTACTAAGGTACTAGTCTAACCCTGACCTTACTAAGGTACTAGTCTAACCCTGACCTTACTAAGGTACTAGTCTAACCCTGACCTTACTAAGGTACTAGTCTAACCCTGACCTTACTAAGGTACTAGTCTAACCCTGACCTTACTAAGGTACTAGTCTAACCCTGACCTTACTAAGGTACTAGTCTAACCCTGACCTTACTAAGGTACTAGTCTAACCCTGACCTTACTAAGGTACTAGTCTAACCCTGACCTTACTAAGGTACTAGTCTAACCCTGACCTTACTAAGGTACTAGTTTAACCCTGACCTTATTAAGGTACTAGTTTAACCCTGACCTTACTAAGGTACTAGTCTAACCCTGACCTTACTAAGGTACTAGTCTAACCCTGACCTTACTAAGGTACTAGTCTAACCCTGACCTTACTAAGGTACTAGTTTAACCCTGACCTTACTAAGGTACTAGTTTAACCCTGACCTTACTAAGGTACTAGTCTAACCCTGACCTTACTAAGGTACTAGTTTAACCCTGACCTTACTAAGGTACTAGTCTAACCCTGACCTTACTAAGGTACTAGTCTAACCCTGACCTTACTAAGGTACTAGTCTAACCCTGACCTTACTAAGGTACTAGTTTAACCCTGACCTTACTAAGGTACTAGTTTAACCCTGACCTTACTAAGGTACTAGTCCAACCCTGACCTTACTAAGGTACTAGTTTAACCCTGACCTTACTAAGGTACTAGTCTAACCCTGACCTTACTAAGGTACTAGTCTAACCCTGACCTTACTAAGGTACTAGTCTAACCCTGACCCTACTAAGCTACTAGTCTAACCCTGACCTTACTAAGGTACTAGTCTAACCCTGACCTTACTAAGGTACTAGTCTAACCCTGACCCTACTAAGCTACTAGTCTAACCCTGACCTTACTAAGGTACTAGTCTAACCCTGACCTTACTAAGGTACTAGTTTAACCCTGACCTTACTAAGGTACTAGTCTAACCCTGACCTTATTAAGGTACTAGTCTAACCCTCTAACATTTTTCCTGGGGTATTGGTATTGGTATTGACCAATACTGCTTAGTTTGAGTCCTTGGTGTTGAGGAACAGACAGTAATCAGGTAACAAATAAGCGGGCTCCTCACAATCTGCTTCACCTGCTTTGAATTATTCGTTGTAGGGTTAGAACTGGTTAAGCCACAGAAATGTGTAAAATTCACACAAATTCATGCCCGGGCTATATCATCCGTCATTTAAAAAAGGATTTCAGCATGGTGAAAGTTATGCGAATAGTAGCTACAAAGAAAACGATCGGACTGAAGTGTGAATTTGGGGGAGGGTTTATCCAGACCTGCTGAAGCCTGGTGTGGGACAGGAGGGGAACTTCTTATTGATCCTGACCTGAGCCAGCTGAAGCCTGGTGTGCGACAGGAGGGGAAGGGTTAGTGTGTGAATTTGGGGGAGGGTTTATCCAGACCTGGAGCCATCTGAAGCCTGGTGTGGGACAGGAGGGGAAGGGTTAGGGTTAAGGTTAGTGTGTGAATTTGGGGGAGGGTTTATCCAGACCTGGAGCCAGCTGAAGCCTGGTGTGGGACAGGAGGGAAGGGTTAGGGTTAAGGTTAGTGTGTGAATTTGGGGGAGGGTTTATCCAGACCTGGAGCCAGCTGAAGCCTGGTGTGGGACAGGAGGGGAACTTATTGTCTGGACGCGCACCTGATCACCATCCTCTCTCACCCCGATCCCACAGTAAGAAGACGGGCTTTTATTCCTCCGTCTCTCTGGATTCCTCCTCACTATTGAAGGGTAACTCTGGATTCCTCCTCACTATTGAAGGGTAACTCTGGATTCCTCCTCACTATTGAAGGGTAACTCTGGATTCCTCCTCACTATTGAAGGGTAACTCTGGATTCCTCCTCACTATTGAAGGGTAACTCTGGATTCCTCCTCACTATTGAAGGGCAACTCTGGATTCCTCCTCACTATTGAAGGGTAACTCTGGATTCCTCCTCACTATTGAAGGGTAACTCGGTACTCAGCACCAAAAACACTTTTCGGATTAGCGATGTTTCTGTCGCGTTGTTTTCTGCTGCTCCTTTTTCTAACAGCAGTCCAAGCTGGTCATGGTGGCGGGCAGGTTAGTATTTACTAAATACTATATATAAAGGGTAGTTCAATAACACAACCATGCTTTTACGCTTCGTCACAACTTCAAGAATAAATAACCAAAAACTGTGGGTCTCAGTTCAAAAAGCAGTCTTACTCTTTAGTCTTGAACGGAAAAAAAAAGATTGAGAAAATTGACTTAATTTAGAATGGGGAGTTTTAGTGAGACCGTGTAAATAAGTACAGTAGTTATGTAATATGTCCAAAGAGGTTTTGTCAGTAGTAAAACCAGGCAGGCTTCAGGCTTCAAGCTTCAGGCTTCAGCTGCAACAACAGCAGACTTCAGACATTCCGGACTTTGTGAATTGTCAGAATTCCATGGTGAACGTGACACTGATTAAACAGTAAGTGACACTGATTAAACAGTAAGTGTTTGTTTATTGCGTGTTTGACAAACCCTTTGGGCACATTGGGTAAAAAAGAGCCTCTTATTCCACCGTCGGTTGAAGCTGGTCAGCTGTTTACACTAAGACAGGGAACCCTGAGTCCAGTTTAAACTATAACCATCTGGATATGACTCCTCAGGTAGAGGCATTTCCTCTCTCTGCTTGTCTTTCTTTTTCTATATCCTTCTGTCTCTCGCCATGTCTCTCTGCTCCTCTCTTCTTTCTGCTCCTCTCTCTCTTCTCTTTGCTCCTCTCCTCTTCTCTTTTCTCTTCTCTCTGCTCCTCTCTTCTCTCTGCTCCTCTCCTCTTCTCTGTTCTCTTCTCTCTGCTCCTCTCTTCTTTCTGCTCCTCTCTCTCTTCTCTCTGCTCCTCTCTTCTTTCTGCCCCTCTCCTCTTCTCTCTGCTCCTCTCTTCTTTCTGCCCCTCTCCTCTTCTCTCTGCTCCTCTCCTCTTCTCTTTTCTCTTCTCTCTGCTCCTCTCTTCTCTCTGCTCCTCTCCTCTTCTCTGTTCTCTTCTCTCTGCTCCTCTCTTCTTTCTGCTCCTCTCTCTCTTCTCTCTGCTCCTCTCTTCTTTCTGCCCCTCTCCTCTTCTCTTTGCTCCTCTCTTCTTTCTGCCCCTCTCCTCTTCTCTCTGCTCCTCTCTTCTTTCTGCCCCTCTCCTCTTCTCTCTGCTCCTCTCTTCTTTCTGCCCCTCTCCTCTCTTCTCTCTGCTCCTCTCTTCTTTCTGCCCCTCTCCTCTTCTCTCTGCTCCTCTCTTCTTTCTGCTCCTCTCTCTCTTCTCTTTGCTCCTCTCCTCTTCTCTTTTCTCTTCTTTCTGCCCCTCTCCTCTCTCTTCTCTCTGCTCCTCTCTTCTTTCTGCCCCTCTCCTCTTCTCTCTGCTCCTCTCTTCTTTCTGCTCCTCTCTCTCTTCTCTTTGCTCCTCTCCTCTTCTCTTTTCTCTTCTCTCTGCTCCTCTCTTCTCTCTGCTCCTCTCCTCTTCTCTCTGCTCCTCTCTTCTCTCTGCTCCTCTCCTCTTCTCTCTGCTCCTCTCTTCTTTCTGCCCCTCTCCTCTTCTCTCTGCTCCTCTCTTCTTTCTGCCCCTCTCCTCTTCTCTCTGCTCCTCTCTTCTTTCTGCCCCTCTCCTCTCTGCTCCTCTCTTCTCTCTGCTCCTCTCCTCTTCTCTGTTCTCTTCTCTCTGCTCCTCTCTTCTCTCTGCTCCTCTCCTCTGTTCTCTTCTCTCTGCTCCTCTCTTCTTTCTGCTCCTCTCTCTCTTCTCTCTGCTCCTCTCTTCTTTCTGCCCCTCTCCTCTTCTCTCTGCTCCTCTCTTCTTTCTGCCCCTCTCCTCTTCTCTCTGCTCCTCTCTTCTTTCTGCCCCTCTCCTCTTCTCTCTGCTCCTCTCTTCTTTCTGCCCCTCTCCTCTTCTCTCTGCTCCTCTCTTCTCTCTGCCCCTCTCCTCTTCTCTCTGCTCCTCTCTTCTCTCTGCTCCTCTCCTCTTCTCTGTTCTCTTCTCTCTGCTCCTCTCTTCTTTCTGCCCCTCTCCTCTCCTCTCTGCTCCTCTCTTCTCTCTGCTCCTCTCCTCTTCTCTGTTCTCTTCTCTCTGCTCCTCTCTTCTCTCTGCTCCTCTCCTCTGTTCTCTTCTCTCTGCTCCTCTCTTCTTTCTGCTCCTCTCTCTCTTCT
The DNA here is from genome assembly GCA_030340685.1 of Protosalanx chinensis. NCBI lineage: Eukaryota > Metazoa > Chordata > Actinopteri > Osmeriformes > Salangidae > Protosalanx > Protosalanx chinensis. Next base: position 18,000,494 of record CM059321.1, read on the forward strand.
CTCTGCTCCTCTCTTCTTTCTGCCCCTCTCCTCTTCTCTCTGCTCCTCTCTTCTTTCTGCCCCTCTCCTCTTCTCTCTGCTCCTCTCTTCTTTCTGCCCCTCTCCTCTTCTCTCTGCTCCTCTCTTCTCTCTGCTCCTCTCTTCTCTCTGCCCCTCTCCTCTTCTCTCTGCTCCTCTCTTCTTTCTGCCCCTCTCCTCTTCTCTCTGCTCCTCTTCTCTTTTCTCTGCTCCTCTTTTTTCATTTTCTGCTCCTCTGTCTGTTCTCTCTGCTTCTCTCCTTCTCTTTCTCTGCTTTTCTCTCTCCTCTCTCTCTTCTCTCTCTCTGCTCCTCCTCAGCTTTATCAACATGACAGTTATTACAACCATAGGGTTCAAGCTAACAGATACACATCCACAGTACAGGTTAGAAACAACCTAAGGAACAGTAGCTAGTTTTATTTTGAATATATATCTCTAAACTGTATGTATAGATATAATTTGGGGGCTGTGATGGACGATGTGGCAGGCTTCAGCTACAACAATACCATATATATATATATATATATATATATATATATACACATATATATGTATGTGTGTGTAACAACAAAACATTCAGTGATAACAAATCAAAGCTAAATCGAAACAAAATAACTAAAGTGAATGGTTACATTAGAATGGACAATATATATAGTAGATTGATGCTAATATATTGAGGCTGGTTACAGTACACTTATGTTTCCTCTTATTTCATGGCATTCTTTAACAAATCTGCTATATAGGGAGTCTGTGTGTCTCTCCCCTAAGAGTATTTTCAACTTTTCATTGTCAGGTAGTGTGGTGAACGATGGTATAAGGATTTCTAATGTATTAAAGGAATGCTGTCTGGAGTCTCTGTAGCGTTGGCAGTGTAGCAGGAAGTGCATCTCTGTCTCTATCTCACCTGTCATACTCTGATCACATACTCTGGATTCTTTTGGTAGCCATGTTTTGTATGCCTTTTTCAATATTTAGGATTCCTCTGTCATTGTTATTGTAGGAATTCTTATTCTTATTATTATGAATCTTGTAGCATTTAAGTCAATGGCAGCCCTTAGATCACCCTGAGATCAGCCCTGAGATTTTTGGCATGGTGAAACAGTACAACATTATGAACTACCACACCCATTTTGTGGAGCTGTGTGGGGGGCAGAGGAGCTGTGTGGGGGGCAGGGGAGCTGTGTGGGGGGCAGGGGAGCTGTGTGGGGGGCAGGGGAGCTGTGTGGGGGGCAGGGGAGCTCACAAACTACTCATCTGTTTAGATGTCTCTGTATTCATACAACAATGCCATGGGCATGGCGCATGGTCACCGATATTGGTTGCTTCTCTTAGAGGGAGTTTTGTAGTAAAAAAAAAAAAAAAAACAGTAGGAGCATGTCTTGACACCGGGCTTGTGGAGCTTACATCAATCAATCAGTTTATCAATCCCCTACAATTTATCCCAGAGAACAGTGGGAGTCATTCAAGCTGTTGCGTAAAGTGTTTGACCTGGTTGATATGCATGAGAGTCCCGGTAAATGTATCTCTGCTTGTGCTTTTGTGTGTGGCAGAGTTGCGTGGACAAGCAGCAGGTGGAAGGTGTGCTGCGTCAGATGGAGAGGTTTCTGAAGGGACAGGAGCAGAGGTTTAATGAAGCGTTCCGCATCATGAAGTCCAAAATAGCACTGCTCCACAACTCTGTGACCAAGCTGCCTCAGGCTGACCAATCAGCTGGTGAGAACTTCCACAACACCACACCCTGCTATAGGACAACACAGCCTGCTATAAGACACTATACCCTGATATAGTACACTACACCCTGCTAAAGGACACTACACCCTGCTATAGGACACTACACCCTGCTATAAGACACTATACCCTGATATAGTACACTATACCCTGATATAGTACACTACACCCTGCAATAGGACACCACACCCTGCTATAGGACAACACAGCCTGCTATAAGACACTATACTCTGATATAGTTCACCACACCCTGCTATAGGACACTATACCCTGATATAGTACACTACACCCTGCTAAAGGACACTACACCCTGCTATAAGACACTACATTTACATTTACATTTACATTTATTCATTTAGCAGACGCTTTTATCCAAAGCGACTCACAGTAAGTACAGGGACATTTTCCCTGAGGCAAGTAGGGTGAAGTGCCTTGCCCAAGGACACAACATCACATAGCCACAGCCGGGGCTCGATCTCACAACCTTCCGATCATGAGGCCAACGCCTTAACCATTGAGCCATCTGACCCCCACGTAGATGTCCTGCTATAGTACAACACAGCCTGCTATAAGACACTATACCCTGATATAGTACACTACACCCCGCTAAAGGACACTACACCCTGCAATAGGACACTACACCCTGCAATAGTACACTACACCCTGCTATAAGACACTACACCCTACTATAGGACACTACACCCTGCTATAAGACACTATACCCTGATATAGTACACTACACCCCGCTAAAGGACACTACACCCTGCAATAGTACACTACACCCTGCTATAAGACACTACACCCTGCTATAGGACAAAACACTCTGCTATAGGACAAAACACTCTGCTACAAGACACTACACCCTGCTATAGGACAAAACACTCTGCTATAGGACAAAACACTCTGCTATAAGACACTACACCCTGCTATAGTACACTACACCCTGCTATAGGACAACACACCCTGATATAGGACACTACACCCTGCTATAAGACACCACACCATGCTATGAGACACCACACCATGCTATAGGACACCACACCCTGCTATAGGACACTAGACCCTGTTATAAGACACTACACCATGCTATAAGACACCACACCATGCTATAAGACACCACACCATGCTATAGGACACCACACCATGCTATAAGACACTACACTCTGATATAGAACACTATACCCTGCTATAGGACACCACACCCTGCTATAGGACAAAACACTCTGCTATAAGACACTACACCCTGCTATAGGACACTACACCCTGCTATAAGACACTACACCCTGCTATAGGACACTACACCCTGCTATAAGACACTACACCCTGCTATAGGACACTACACCCTGCTATAGGACACTACACCCTGCTATAGGACACTACACCCTGCTATAAGACACTACACCCTGCTATAGGACACTACACCCTGCTATAGGACACTATACCCTGTTATAAGACATCACACCATGCTATAGGACACTACACCCTCCTATAAGACACCACACCATGCTATAGGACACCACACCCTGCTATAGGACACCACACCCTGCTATAGGAGACTACACCCTGCTATAGGACACTTCACCCTGCTATAAGACACCACACCATGCTATAGGACACTACACCCTGCTATAAGACACCACACCATGCTATAGGACACCACACCCTGCTATAGGACACTACACTCTGATATAGAACACTATACCCTGCTATAGGACAAAACACTCTGCTATAGGACAAAACACTCTTCTATAAGACACTACACCCTGCTATAGGACAAAACACTCTGCTATAGGACAAAACACTCTTCTTTAAGACACTACACCCTGCTATAGGACAAAACACTCTGCTATAAGACACTACACTCTGATATAGAACACTATACCCTGCTATAGGACAACACACTGTACAACAAATATTACTATTGGACAATAAACACTGTAGAACACACATTACTAACCTTCAGAAACAGCTCACATTTACATGTGAGCATTTAGCAGACATTCTTATCCACGGTGACTTACAGCATATACAAGGACATTCCCCCCTGAGGTGAGTAGCGTGAAGTGCCTTGACCAAGGACATAATGTCATGTTGCCTTAGCCAGGAATCAACCTGACAACCTTCTGATCACTAGTGCAACGCCCTAACCACTCAGCCACCTGACTGCCCTCTTGTCGTTTTGGTATCACATATTTATGTTCTTACCCAACACATCAGATGGTCTGTTCATCCTCAAAGTTGCCAGGCTGCACTGGGCTTGAAACTCCACTGAGTTTTAGTTACACTGATGTTTATATTTACATGTATTCATTTAGCAGACACTTTTATCCAAAGCGAGTTACAAGAGAGAGATTTACAAAAGAGCATTAGGCACTGAGCATAGCAACGTGATTGACCCCAAACATAGAGGCATATTATGAAACATACATCATGTGAACCAATAAGTGCCAAGGGAAGAGCATACGGCCGACAAAACGTTTACAAATTTAAAATGAGTCTGCACAGGGATTAAGAAATTAATTCTGATTCTGCTGATATGATTGATTCCATTCAATTCAGCCATGTTAATATTTTTTTCTGCATTGTCAAGTACCCATACTTAATTTCTCACCATCGGATTGAAATTTCCTATGACTCCTGTTCTAGTGTACCAGCTGACCTGACTGTTTCCCTAACCAACCTGTTCTAGTGTACCAGCTGACCTGACTGTTTCCCTAACCAACCTGTTCTAGTGTACCAGCTGACCTGACTGTTTCCCTAACCAACCTGTTCTAGTGTACCAGCTGACCTGACTGTTTCCCTAACCAACCTGTTCTAGTGTACCAGCTGACCTGACTGTTTCCCTAACCAACCTGTTCTAGTGTACCAGCTGACCTGACTGTTTCCCTAACCAACCTGTTCTAGTGTACCAGCTGACCTGACTGTTTCCCTAACCAACCTGTTCTAGTGTACCAGCTGACCTGACTGTTTCCCTAACCAACCTGTTCTAGTGTACCAGCTGACCTGACTGTTTCCCTAACCAACACATACTGTACTGTTTAGTGCCCTAAACACAAGCATGTTCTCATGCAAGGGATCCCACAGATTGTCGACAGTTCTGACAATCTTCATACCCTTTTTGTTTCCCTCCCTCTCTCATTGTATCCCCTCCCCCCCTGCATGCAGCTCCCTCCACCTGCCCCCCTCTAGAAGACCCTGTCCATGGCAGGAAGTTTGGCTCAAAGTACGTAGAGGGTCATGAGGTTCATTTCACGTGTTCCCATGGTTACCATCTGGTTGGCACAGGAACACGTGTGTGCCAGGAGAATGGAAGCTGGAGTGGAGTCAACGCCATCTGTACAGGTAAGGTGAGGTCCTCAGACTAACTCTGTATAGGTAAGGTGAGGTCCTCAGACTAACTCTGTATAAGTAAGGTGGGGTCCTCAGACTAACTCTGTATAGGTAAGGTGGGGTCCTCAGACTAACTCTGTATAGGTAAGGTGAGGTCCTCAGACTAACTCTGTATAAGTAAGGTGAGGTCCTCAGACTAACTCTGTATAGGTAAGGTGAGGTCCTCAGACTAACTCTGTATAAGTAAGGTGAGGTCCTCAGACTAACTCTGTATAGGTAAGGTGAGGTCCTCAGACTAACTCTGTATAGGTAAGGTGAGGTCCTCAGACTAACTCTGTATAGGTAAGGTGAGGTCCTCAGACTAACTCTGTATAGGTAAGGTGGGGTCCTCAGACTAACTCTGTATAGGTAAGGTGGGGTCCTCAGACTAACTCTGTATAGGTAAGGTGAGGTCCTCAGACTAACTCTGTATAGGTAAGGTGGGGTCCTCAGACTAACTCTGTATAGGTAAGGTGGGGTCCTCAGACTAACTCTGTATAGGTAAGGTGAGGTCCTCAGACTAACTCTGTACAGGTAAGGTGAGGTCCTCAGACTAACTTTGTACAGGTAAGGTGAGGTCCTCAGACTAACTTTGTATAGGTAAGGTGGGGTCCTCAGACTAACTCTGTTCAGGTAAGGTGAGGTCCTCAGACTAACTCTGTACAGGTAAGGTGGGGTCCTCAGACTAACTCTGTACAGGTAAGGTGAGGTCCTCAGACTAACTCTGTACAGGTAAGGTGAGGTCCTCAGACTAACTCTGTATAGGTAAGGTGGGGTCCTCAGACTAACTCTGTATAGGTAAGGTGAGGTCGTCAGACTAACTCTGTATAGGTAAGGTGAGGTCCTCAGACTAACTCTGTATAGGTAAGGTGAGGTCCTCAGACTAACTCTGTATAGGTAAGGTGGGGTCCTCAGACTAACTCTGTATAGGTAAGGTGGGGTCCTCAGACTAACTCTGTATAGGTAAGGTGAGGTCGTCAGACTAACTCTGTATAGGTAAGGTGAGGTCCTCAGACTAACTCTGTATAGGTAAGGTGAGGTCCTCAGACTAACTCTGTATAGGTAAGGTGAGGTCCTCAGACTAACTCTGTATAGGTAAGGTGAGGTCCTCAGACTAACTCTCTATAGGTAAGGTAGGGTCCTCAGACTAACTCTCTATAGGTAAGGTGGGGTCCTCAGACTAACTCTCTATAGGTAAGGTAGGGTCCTTCACTTAATGGATTAACCTTCTAAACATAGGAAATTAAACAGACTTTTTGACATTTTTTTATAGGCCTACTAATCATCTACTGTATACATTATCCGATAGCCAAACTTTATAACGTGGTTTTGTGTTGGAAAAATTAAGGTTCGATTCATGAATTTAAGTTTGTTTTGCAATTGTAGGCTACTATTATTTATTTTGTAGCAATTATCATTTGTATTAAGATTCAGATATAAAGGCCTGCATGCCTGATGCCTAACTATACTATACTATACTATATGTTAGACAATGTATTATCGTGTATAAGTTAGGATTGAATTAGGGCTGAAGAGTTAGACTCTTGGGGCTCTGTTTACAGATAAGACCCAGGAATAAAAGGCCCATTCTCCAATCTAGGCAGGACTCTGAAACTTGCAGAATGAAGCTTTCGTTAAAGTGGCATTAAATGTCAGTGGTAGTCTGTTTCCCTATCCCACTCCCCCTCCTCTATCGGCACTCTACTACTCTCTGATCTTCACCTCTCCTTCGCTCTTCCTGCTTCTGCCCTACACCTACTCTCATTTCACCTCTTCCTCTCTCCACCCCTCCTCCCATTTCCAACTCACATCCTCCTCTTGTTCTTCCTCCTCCTTTATTTTTCCCATCTCCTCCTGCACACTAGCCTCTGTCCAAGGTTTACCATGAGCAGCAGACAGCAAGGTGTACCATGAGCAGCAGACAGCAAGGTGTACCATGAGCAGCAGACAGCAAGGTGTACCATGAGCAGCAGACAGCAAGGTGTACCATGAGCAGCAGACAGCAAGGTGTACCATGAGCAGCAGACAGCAAGGTGTACCATGAGCAGCAGACAGCAAGGTGTACCATGAGCAGCAGACAGCAAGGTGTACCATGAGCAGCAGACAGCAAGGTTTACCATGAGCAGCAGACAGCAAGGTTTAACATGAGCAGCAGACAGCAAGGTTTAACATGAGCAGCAGACAGCAAGGTGTACCATGAGCAGCAGACAGCAAGGTTTACCATGAGCAGCAGACAGCAAGGTTTAACATGAGCAGCAGACAGCAAGGTTTACCATGAGCAGCAGACAGCAAGGTTTACCATGAGCAGCAGACAGCAAGGTTTACCATGAGCAGCAGACAGCAAGGTTTAACATGAGCAGCAGACAGCAAGGTTTACCATGAGCAGCAGACAGCAAGGTTTACCATGAGCAGCAGACAGCAAGGTGTACCATGAGCAAGATACAACTTCTAACCTCTGTGCACAATAAGACCCTAGTGGATGTCTTGGAGGGGTGTTAATTTAGACTTTCAAACCAGATTAAACCAAAATTTGTATTTCTCTTTCAAGAGACAGGTAAGGGTTGGGGCAGACAGACAGGTGTTGAGTCTTCTTCTTTCAAGAGACAGGTAAGGGTTGGGGCAGACAGACAGGTGTTGAGTCTTCTTCTTTCTACAGACAGGTAAGGGTTGGGGCAGACAGGTGTTGAGTCTTCTTCTTTCTACAGACAGGTAAGGGTTGGGGCAGACAGACAGGTGTTGAGTCTTCTTCTTTCTACAGACAGGTAAGGGTTGGGGCAGACAGACAGGTGTTGAGTCTTCTTCTTTCTACAGACAGGTAAGGGTTGGGGCAGACAGACAGGTGTTGAGTCTTCTTTCTAAAGACAGGTAAGGGTTGGGACAGACAGACAGGTATTGAATCCTCCTTCAACAACTTTTCACGGTCACCTTCCAGTCTCTAGATTTAGATCAACTAGATGCTGCTGTGTGTGTGTGTGTGTGTGTGTGTGTGTGTCACTATGAGACTTCATGTATGTGTAATTCAGCTGGGAGACTCCTTCTGTTCCTTGTCTTCTTTCCTCTTTCACCTCCATTTCCTCTCCTACTCATTTAGTCATTCAGCAGACGCTCTTATCCAGAGTGACTTACAGAACGTACAGGGACATCCCCCCTGAGGCAAGCAGGGTGAAGTGCCTTACCCATGGACACAACATCAAGTTGCCTCTGCCAGGAATCGAACTCACAACCTTCCGATCACTAGCCTGGTACCCTAACCACTCAACCACCTGAATTCCAACTCCCTACTCTCCTCCTCTCCTCCTCCTCCTCACCTGTTACCCATCATTTTCTCTTACTCCTCCTCTTTTCCTCCTCCAGATGTAAATGAGTGCTCCAGTGCGCCCTGCCTTAATGGAGGGACCTGTGTGACTTGGCGGGGACACTACAGGTGCACCTGTCCACAGAGCTGGAGTGGGTCACACTGCCAGCACCAGACACAGACAGGTCAGTACTCACACACACACACAAACACACGCACACACAAACACATACTGTTGCCTGTATACACAGTAAATGTGTTTGTGTGTGTGTGTGTGTGACTGCCAGAGAACCGTATGTGTCTAATGCTGTGAGTATATGTTATCTGTGTGTAAATACAAGTGTGCATGTGAATGTATATGTGTGTTGCATGAGAAAGATACGTCCTTTAATTATGTGTGTACCTGTCATGATGATGTTGAGTCTTAAGTGTCTGTCATGTCTTGTCACCGTCCTGTGTGCATTGCATGGTGAGCACGTACTATACGTGTATGCAAATGTGTGTGTATTTTGTGTGTGCGTTCCTTGTCTATGTGGTCCTTGTTGTGTGTGTGGGTTGGCTTGTGTGTCCAGTGGTGCCCAAGCACTCGAAGGCCCGTAGGATGAAGGCTAAGCTCCCTCTCCTCTCGCGTCCAGCGCTGCCAGAGTGGAGCGTGATGGATGACCCAGCATTCAGCCGCCGGCCCCGCTGTACCAAGGTAGATCGTGCACAGCACTGCAGCTGTGATGCTGGCTTCCACATGAGTGGGACCTCTGACAGCAGCATCTGCCAGGGTGAGACTATTCATCTGCTAGCCGTTTAACTCTTAAATTCATTACTGGTTATCCTGCTACCCTGTTAGCCCCAATCTTGCTAACCTGGTACCCTGTTAGCCCTAACCTTGCTAACCTGGTACCCTGTTAGCCCTAAGCTTGCTAACCTGCTACCCTGTTAGCCCCAATTTTGCTAACCTGGTACCCTGTTAGTCCTAACCTTGCTTACCTGCAGGGTGATGCCCAGGAAACGGAGGGACTCCACAGTGTTGACATGGGAGTCGCACAGGGTAATTGAGCTCCAGGTTGTTCTGGCTACACCAGGTCACCAGTTTGTTAACTTACCACCTGTAGTCAGTGATTAGCCCGATCAGGGTGCAAACTTCAGGAGCTGTCTAGAGGGGGGTGTTTTAGGACTGTCCTTCAAATCTACAGTAGAATTTGTTGAGGTCATCGGCCAAGAGGGAGTCATTGGTGGTGGGGGGGCTCTGGGCTTGTAGTTGGTAATTTGCCTGAGCCCCTCCAGACAGAAACAGAGTCGTTTGAGGAGAGTTTTCCGTCACCGTAAAAAAAAGAAAAAACTGTTAATGAGGGAAAATATTCGGTTAACACAACAACCTGACTCATAGAAGTTCCCCTCAACCAACCTAAACTACAGCATCTCTTACACAGGTACAGCTTAGAGCAGTGATACTCATTGCGCGGCTCGCGAGCCACATGCGGCTCGTCAAGCTTTAATTGGTGGCTCGCATTGGCATATTAGCTTATAACAATATGGTAATAACTATAAATTAAGTAATTTTCTGCGGTCTTGCGTGAATAAGGCCGCCAAACCCGCGCGCCGTTACGCACCAAGCGGGGATTGACGAGGGACAGAGGATGGAGCAAGCAAGCTTGAGCTGCGGGCACAATGGGTCATTTTTTAAGGAAAAAATGGCGAAAACCACCAGTAACACCAAACGAAAATCCGCATGAAGACGACGAAGAGGGGGCGAGCAGGACAGACAAATTCTTATTTATTCTTCATGGCATGAATCATCTGTGCTTAATATGCAAACAAACCCGTGCCTGTTTCAAACGAAGCAACTTGGAGCACCATTTCAAAACTGTGCATCCGCCTGGCAGTTAAATAAGAAAGAGTAAATTAGCACAGCTCACTGCTTCACTTTGTGAACAGCAAAATCTAATCCACATGACAACCTCCACTGCAGAACGTTGCAGAGCATCTTTTGAGATGGCTTGGATTTTGGCGCGGGCCAAAACACCGTTCTCAGACTCAGAAATACTCATAGTTAATAGTGGGGGTGCCAGCCAGCCAGCGATTCCCAAAGACGTCCGTTTTTTTACTCGTTTTTCGAACTTGTGGGTTACATTTTTGACGCTCAAGTGACCGACATTTAACTGAGAGCACCCGGTAATTTAATTAGCGTATTTCTTCGGCGGCCCGATAATAATCCAGATAATTATTTAGGGTGGCTGAAGAACATTTTAGGGGGGCCCCCCTAAAACAGGGCTAACGACGCCCCTGGAGCAGGTGTTGGCCACTTCTGGAGTTTGGTTTCTGAAGCAGACTTTCCCAGTTTGAAACCACTTGCACAGAAAGTGATGTCTTTCTTCATGAGCACATACACCTGTGAGTCAACATTTTCAACCGTGAACACTATCAAGAGGAAACAGAAAAACTGACCCATGCTCATCTTGAATGCCTAACTGTGATTGCAACACCAAACTACAAATACAACATGAAGAAAGTCAAGGACATGCATGCCAGTTTCCGCTCATCCCAGTATTAAGATAAATATGGTCTTAATTGGAAATGTATTGGCTGTGTTGTTTCTTTTTTTGTGGGATATGGAATTTTTATGTAGAAATTAACATTTGCAAAAGGGGGTGTGTCTTAAAGGTGGCTCTTCCCTTGATTTTGCTCGGCCAATGTGGCTCTTGTGAAAAAATAGTGAGTATCACTGGCTTAGAGAGTAGGAAAATGTGCATGCAATAGAAATCAGACAACATGTACAATATAAAAATATGAACCGCAAAAACCTATTTACTTTAGAATCAAATTAAATCAATATTTAAAAACTAGGGTTGAAACTGAAAAGAATTATTACAGGAAAATGTACATTGCAGAGTATCCTGGCTTATAGTTGCATGTGTGTGTTGTAGAGTCTCCCAGCAGTGGGTAAGAAGGACCTCGGGTAACTGCCCAGAGAGGTTTACCCAGCCAGACAAGCTGCCCCTGTCACAGCCTGCCCAGAGAGGTTTACCCAGCCAGACAAGCTGCCCCTGTCACAGCCTGCCCAGAGAGGTTTACCCAGCCAGACAAGCTGCTCTGTCACAGCCTGCCCAGAGAGGTTTACCCAGCCAGACAAGCTGCCCCTGTCACAGCTTGCCCAGAGAGGTTTACCCAGCCAGACAAGCTGCCCCTGTCACAGCTTGCCCAGAGAGGTTTACCCAACCAGACAAGCTGCCCCTGTCACAGCTTGCCCAGAGAGGTTTACCCAGCCAGACAAGCTGCCCCTGTCACAGCTTGCCCAGAGAGGTTTACCCAGCCAGACAAGCTGCCCCTGTCACAACCTGCCCAGAGAGGTTTACCCAGCCAGACAAGCTGCCCCTGTCACAGCCTGCCCAGAGAGGTTTACCCAGCCAGACAAGCTGCCCCTGTCACAGCCTGCCCAGAGAAGTTGACCTTACCTGGCAAGCTGCCCCTGTCACAGCCTCTCTCAGCTCCTAATCTTGTAAAGTCTCCCAGCAGTGGGTAGGAAGGACCTCAGGTAACGCTTCTGAACTGTCCATGCCTCTGGCCCCTCTCTGTCCATGTCCCAGGATGGAGGCCTCTGGCCCCTGTGAATTCTCAAACACCTTCCATTTTTTATTCATAGATAAATATTTTTGATCCGTTATTCTAAAATGTTATGTAATTGCAAGTAGAAGAAACAAACTGTATGTGACCTTGTGAAGTTTGTATCTTAAATTGCTGTTTAAATTTTAAGTTGCATTTCTGTCTGTCTGAAATACTGCTCTGAGGACAGATTAATGTCACCACAATGTTGTACTTTGATACAATAAGGAGTCTCTTTTTAATCCATTGCTGTGAAATTACCAAGTCACAGAGAGAACAAACACATATACTTACACTCAACCATACCCACATGTGTAAAGTTAGGTTAGGCATAAGTATAGAGGAACTACCCATTGTGGTGTAAGTATATGTGTGTGTTCTCTCTTCTAGATGTGAATGAGTGTGTGTGTTTTGTGTGTGTAAGTATATGTGTGTGTTTTCTCTTCTAGATGTGAATGAGTGTGAGGTGTTTCGTCTGGACCAGGGGGGGAAGCTGTGTGCTCATGTGTGTGTGAACGTACCTGGATCCTACCACTGCACCTGCCCCCGTGGATACCAGCTTCTCTCTGATTCACGCAGCTGTGAGGGTGAGCATACACACAATCAGACACACACAACACACAATCAGACACACACACAAAATACACACACAATCAGACACACACACAATCAGACACACACAACACACAATCAGACACACACACAAAATACACACACAATCAGACAAAACACACACACACAATCAGACACACACACAGAACACACACACATTCAGACACACACACACAATCAGACACACAAAACACACACAAAATCCAACACGCACACAATCAGACACACAAAACACACACACAATCAGACACACACAACACACAATCAGACACACACACAAAATACACACACAATCAGACACACAAAACACACACAAAATCCAACACACACACAATCAGACACACAAAAACACACACAAACAGACACACAAAACACACACAAACAGACATTGCACACACACTCAGACACTGCATACACACACACAGACCCTGTATACACACACACACATACCCACATAAAAGGGGTCTCTAGATACCCTGCATACAGGTGTAATATTATGTGCAATAATAATTTTATGTTTTCATGCCACTTTTATGCCGTTTAACCTTATTACAGCCTTTTTATTTAGATCTTACAGTTTTTCTTGATTGCTTTGATGCAGCAGTCTGCAAACTCACAAAGATCTAAACAGAACAAAAACAGAGGTACTCATGGTCAGAATTACACATTTTGTTTGCAAAAGGCTCTAATCATTCCAAAAGTTTTAAAATATGCAACAAAAGCAAATTTTGCCTTCAAACAACACAACTTGCAAACAAGTGTCTGAGCTCTTCCAATCAATCATTACACAGTAGACAACAAAATACAAAATACAGCACTTGCTTGTCATTGTAGCCTATTACTGTACGTAGCTTTCATGCCAGTGCCGTTTGTTGTCAAATTTTCCTTCTTGCAAAGAATTTGATCCAGAATCAGAAATGCTTTGATGCAAATTGTATTGATTCCATTGATTCTTTTTTTCAAACTGTGGCTGAAAACTGAAATACCGTAAATATTACACAAAATACATATTAAAAAAAAGACATTAAGAAAAATACTAAAACATCTATTACAGTAAAGTATAAGAAATAGCCACTATTGATAATCAGTCCATTCTGTCTTGACGATGGGTTAGGGTTAGGCCACATGGCCTCATGCACATCACATTCAATGTCCTCTCTTGCAATGCACTGAGGGGAAACTCTTCTTGCATGCCTTATCCAACCTTGACATTCCTCTGCACCCACTTCTTGGGCAGCAGCAGTCATTGCATTCAGCAAGAGCATCTGCTCATAGGGACAGTGATCAAACCTTCCACCTCCAAGCCCTGAAGAACTCCTCTATGGGATTAAAACATGGGGAATATGCTGGAAGGAACTGCATCATCATTCGAGGGTGAACTGCAAACCACTCATTGACAAGGCGAGAGTGGTGGAACCACCAGAGGATGGAAGCCTTTGGATTCTATAAAGAATACATGTAATGGGAGTGAAGAAACAATTACATAAAGTATATAACTGAGGATATTTCTGTATAAACTGTTCAGCAACAATACCTGTTTTCCTGTCGAAAGATTCTGACAATGAATGCAACAGTGTTTCTGTTTAGAACAGGTTGGTCTCTTTGTCCAGCCTCTCTGAGTGAAAGATTGATAACATGATCAATAACAGTTGCCCAAATTTCATCAGAAACCTGAGCCCTTCCTAATATACCTCCACCTCGCACTCGGACTCCTCTTCCTCGGACCCCTCTACCTCTTCCTCTCACTGTCATCTGCCTTCCATCCATGTTCTCATCTACCTCTTCCTCTCACTCTCATCTGCCTTATCCATCCATGTTCTCATCTACCTCTTCCATCCATGTTGGCATATAACAACACAGACGCTGCACCTTTAAGGCCTGCAGACTGTTTGCTAATGTAGGATTAGTGTGAAGGAGTGTCAAACAGGTGCTTCAGTGATTTCATATGATCCAGGTAGTTTCTGATAGGAACAGATGGTTTCTATTTGGTCACCATAGCTAAAACAATGAAGTTTGGACTGCTTGAATGACATCCATGTTAACTGTTCTGGAAAAGGTGGAAAATGTGTCAATCCAATGAGAAAGGTTAACACATTTACAAGAGGTGTCTGGTGCTCTGCTGAGACAGTGACGATGAAAAACGAGTGCATCCCAGTTTCTTTAAGCAGGTCAAAGCAATCAAGAAAAACGGTAATAACCTTTTTTATGGGGGTGCACGTTAGCGCTCTCGCTTCCCAGCAAGGAGATTGTGAGGCAACTAGGGTGAAGTGCTTTGCCCAAGGACACAACATTACATAGCCACAACCGGGAATCAAACTCACAACCTTCCGATCATGAGGCCAATACCTTAACCACAGAGCCAGCTGACATCCTTGATTAATGAATCGATTCCCTCACTACTCAGCCACCTGACTCCCATTTATACATTTCTGTACTTAATTTGAAATATCTGTATTTTTTACTCTGAGTGCTGTACTGTACATGGCTGTTGCCAAAATAAAAGTCTCCATTACGAGACTGATGAAAGATGATCGTATACACTTATACTTACTGTATATATAGATACTGTTTAGGTTGGACTTTCAACCTACTTTCAGCCTGTTAGCATGTTAGCCTGCTAGCTTGTGGAAGGAGTCACCTCTGCTCTTCCCAGCAGCTGCATGGGAGATAAGTCAGAGGGAGACAAAACTATGCAACCAAATAAGAGTCTCTCCCTCCACCTCTCTCTCCCTCCACCTCTCTCTCCCTCCACCTCTCTCCACCTCTCTCTCCCTCCACCTCTCTCTCCCTCCACCTCTCTCTCCCTCCACCTCTCTCTCCCTCCACCTCTCTCTCCCTCCACCTCTCTCTCCCTCCACCTCTCCCTCACTCCACCTCTCTCTCCCTCCACCTCTCTCTCCCTCCACCTCTCTCCCTCCACCTCTCCCTCCCTCCACCTTTCTCTCCACCTCTCTCTCCCTCCACCTCTCCCTCCACCTCTCTCTCCCTCCACCTCTCCCTCCACCTCTCTCTCCCTCCACCTCTCCCTCCCTCCACCTCTCTCTCCCTCCACCTCTCTCTCCCTCCACCTCTCCCTCCACCTCTCTCTCCCTCCACCTCTCTCTCCCTCCACCTCTCCCTCCACCTCTCTCTCCCTCCACCTCTCTCTCCCTCCACCTCTCCCTCCCTCCACCTCTCTCTCCCTCCACCTCTCCCTCCCTCCACCTCTCTCTCCCTCCACCTCTCTCTCCCTCCACCTCTCCCTCCACCTCTCTCTCCCTCCACCTCTCCCTCCCTCCACCCTCCTTCCACCTCTCTCTCCCTCCACCTCTCTCTCCCTCCACCTCTCTCTCCACCTCTCTCTCCCTCCACCTCTCTCTCCACCTCTCTCTCCCTCCACCTCTCTCTCCACCTCTCTCTCCACCTCTCTCTCCCTCCACCTCTCCCTCCACCTCTCTCTCCCTCCACCTCTCTCCCTCCACCTCTCCCTCCCTCCACCTTTCTCTCCACCTCTCTCTCCCTCCACCTCTCTCTCCCTCCACCTCTCCCTCCCTCCACCCTCTCTCCACCTCTCTCTCCATCCACCTCTCCCTCCATCCACCTCTCCCTCCATCCACCTCTCCCTCCTTCCACCTCTCCCTCCCTCCACCTCTCCTTCTTTCCACCCTCCCTCCTTCCACCTCTCCCTCCTTCCACCCTCCCTCCTTCCACCCTCCCTCCTTCCACCCACCCTCCCTCCTTCCACCCTCCCTCCTTCCACCTCTCCCTCCTTCCATCCTCCCTCCTTCCACCCTCCCTCCCTCCACCTCTCCTTCTTTCCACCCTCCCTCCTTCCACCCTCCCTCCTTCCACCCTCCCTTCCCATGAGGTGTTTTCCAGATGTGGATGAGTGTCTGTCCCAACAGCATAACTGTTCCAGAGGGACCACCTGCATCAACACAGGCGGAGGCTTCCAGTGTGTCAACCCTGATTGTCCAAATTCCCATGGCAATGTGAGCTACATTAAGACGTCTCCATTGTGAGTAGACAGTCTACAGCTGGTCTAGCCTTGTACTCGCCTTCCAAAAGTAAATGTGGGAAAAACATGCAGGACAGTGGGCCTTGAGGACCAGGGTTGGGGACCCCTGCTCTAGAGCCACTGCAGAAGGGTTAAAAGCCACGAGGCTCCAGAGCTGTGGGTTACCGACCCCTGATTTAGGTTCGGCTAACATGCATTATTTAAATACATACATTTAAATACTATTTCTAAATGTTGCTCCCCCTCCCCTTTACAGTCAGTGTGAGAGGAATCCTTGCCCCATGGACAGTCGTTCCTGCCATCTTGCTCCCAAGACCGTCTCCTTCCACTTTCTGCCCCTACCCTCCGCCCTCCAGACTCCTGCCACACTGTTCCGTATGGCCACTGCCGCTCCACCCAGTCCTCCCTCCCCGGGGCGCTCCGGCCCAGACAGCCTGCGCTTTGGCATTGTTGGGGGAAACCCGCGGGGCTTGTTTGTTATGCAGCGTTCTGATAGGCAGACAGGAGAACTGATTCTGGTCCAGCCAATACAAGGTCCACTGGAAGTCAGCGTGGAGGTGGACATGGCAGAGTACTCAGACAGAGTCTTCCAGGCCAAACACCTGGCTAGGGTCACCCTGCTGGTTTCAGCTTACAACTTCTGAAGAGAGAAGGAATGAGGGCGGGGGGGAGTACAGAGGAGGGGAGGAAGGGAGAATATTGAGGGGTGGAGAGGAGGGAAATAGAGGGAGAGGGGGGAGATCAAGAACTACGATGGGAGAGGAGATGATTAGAGGGAAAAGGGAGAAGAGAGGGGGAAGGGAGGGGATTAGGAAAATACAGGGCAACAAAGGAGGAGGAAAAGAAAGAAGTGAAGGAGGTAGGAAGATAATAAAGAGGGGAGTAGAAAAAGACAAATGGAATGAATGAAAAATGAATAGAGGGAAGGACTGAGGGTCAAGAAACACAAGTTATGAGCAGAGGTTTGAGGGTAGCAAAGGGGAGTGAGGAGAAAAGACAGAAGGGGAAAGTGAAGAGGGTGTGAGGGAGAGAGTGAGGAGAGGGGAGACAAGAGGTTGAGGAAATAGGGAAAAGGGTGAGGAGAGTGAAAATAATGTGAGGGAAAGAACAGGGTGAGGAACGGTGAGAGGAACAGTGTGGAGAAGGATACTGTTATCTCTTTTCTCAGTAACTAAACTCCCTGCAAGTCCCCCCCCCTCACCTGTTATCTCTTTTCTCAGTAACTAAACTCCCTGCAAGTCCCCCCCCCCCTCACCTGTTATCTCTTTTCTCAGTAACTAAACTCCCTGCAAGTCCCCCCCCCTCACCTGTTATCTCTTTTCTCAGTAACTAAACTCCCTGCAAGTCCCCCCCCCCTCACCTGTTATCTCTTTTCTCAGTAACTAAACTCCCTGCAAGTCCCCCCCCCCTCACCTGTTATCTCTTTTCTCAGTAACTAAACTCCCTGCAAGTCCCCCCCCCTCACCTGTTATCTCTTTTCTCAGTAACTAAACTCCCTGCAAGTCCCCCCCCCCTCACCTGTTATCTCTTTTCTCAGTAACTAAACTCCCTGCAAGTCCCCCCCCCTCACCTGTTATCTCTTTTCTCAGTAACTAAACTCCCTGCAAGTCCCCCCCCCTCACCTGTTATCTCTTTTCTCAGTAACTAAACTCCCTGCAAGTCCCCCCCCCCCTCACCTGTTATCTCTTTTCTCAGTAACTAAACTCCCTGCAAGTCCCCCCCCCTCACCTGTTATCTCTTTTCTCAGTAACTAAACTCCCTGCAAGTCCCCCCCCCTCACCTGTTATCTCTTTTCTCAGTAACTAAACTCCCTGCAAGTCCCCCCCCCCTCACCTGTTATCTCTTTTCTCAGTAACTAAACTCCCTGCAAGTCCCCCCCCCCTCACCTGTTATCTCTTTTCTCAGTAACTAAACTCCCTGCAAGTCCCCCCCCCCTCACCTGTTATCTCTTTTCTCAGTAACTAAACTCCCTGCAAGTCCCCCCCCCCCCTCACCTGTTATCTCTTTTCTCAGTAACTAAACTCCCTGCAAGTCCCCCCCCCCCTCACCTGTTATCTCTTTTCTCAGTAACTAAACTCCCTGCAAGTCCCCCCCCCCCTCACCTGTTATCTCTTTTCTCAGTAACTAAACTCCCTGCAAGTCCCCCCCCTCACCTGTTATCTCTTTTCTCAGTAACTAAACTCCCTGCAAGTCCCCCCCCCCCTCACCTGTTATCTCTTTTCTCAGTAACTAAACTCCCTGCAAGTCCCCCCCCCCTCACCTGTTATCTCTTTTCTCAGTAACTAAACTCCCTGCAAGTCCCCCCCCCCTCACCTGTTATCTCTTTTCTCAGTAACTAAACTCCCTGCAAGTCCCCCCCCCCTCACCTGTTATCTCTTTTCTCAGTAACTAAACTCCCTGCAAGTCCCCCCCCCCCCTCACCTGTTATCTCTTTTCTCAGTAACTAAACTCCCTGCAAGTCCCCCCCCCCCTCACCTGTTATCTCTTTTCTCAGTAACTAAACTCCCTGCAAGTCCCCCCCCCCCTCACCTGTTATCTCTTTTCTCAGTAACTAAACTCCCTGCAAGTCCCCCCCCTCACCTGTTATCTCTTTTCTCAGTAACTAAACTCCCTGCAAGTCCCCCCCCCCCTCACCTGTTATCTCTTTTCTCAGTAACTAAACTCCCTGCAAGTCCCCCCCCCCCCCCTCACCTGTTATCTCTTTTCTCAGTAACTAAACTCCCTGCAAGTCCCCCCCCCCTCACCTGTTATCTCTTTTCTCAGTAACTAAACTCCCTGCAGTTCCCCCCCCCCCCCCCTCACCGAGTTGTTATGGTGATGAAAAGGTAAAGCTGC
Organism: Protosalanx chinensis; assembly: GCA_030340685.1. Lineage (NCBI taxonomy): Eukaryota > Metazoa > Chordata > Actinopteri > Osmeriformes > Salangidae > Protosalanx > Protosalanx chinensis. Next base: position 18,019,942 of record CM059321.1, read on the forward strand.
ACTGCCGTTGTTTAGTCTGTCAACGTCTGTAAATCGTTATTATCACATTGTGTGTTTAGGATAAATATTGTACTTGTTTGTATGTTGTCTGGTGGAATTAGTAGTGATGACTGGTTTATTATCTGGACAAATGTCAAGGTAAAATTCTGCACCCACACCAGCAGGGTCTAATATATCACAGGGTTAACCCTAACCCACACCAGCAGGGTCTAATATATCACAGGGTTAACCCTAACCCACACCAGCAGGGTCTAATATATCACAGGGTTAACCCTAACCCACACCAGCAGGGTCTATTATATCATGCTCAACACACTTATTGAACCATATCCAAGGTGATTTGGCACCCAAGCACTTCACAGTGTATTGTATTGTACAGTATATTGTGTTGTACAGTATATTGTATTGTACAGTATATTGTGTTGTACAGTATATTGTGTTGTACAGTATATTGTGTTGTACAGTATATTGTGTTGTACAGTATGTACTGTTGCAATTATTTTGTCCAATTATTGAACAAACTTACTTATCCAGTGAAAAACAGTTGGTTGAAGGATTAGAAGGTCTAGTTGTGTCTAATGTAGAGGTTTCCTGCAGGATCTTGTTCAGGTTAGAATGGTTAGAATGGTTAGAACGACAGAATGGTCATATCAGGCCCTTCTCCTCCAATTGATGCACAATTAAAATATTAAAGATATACCTCTCTGTGTTCAACTGTTATACCTCTCTGTGTTCAACTGTTATACCTCTCTGTGTTCAACTGTTATACCTCTCTGTGTTCAACTGTTATACCTCTCTGTGTTCAACTGTTATACCTCTCTGTGTTCAACTGTTATACCTCTCTGTGATCAACTGTTATACCTCTCTGTGTTCAACTGTTATACCTCTCTGTGTTCAACTGTTATACCTCTCTGTGTTCAACTGTTATACCTCTGTGTTCAACTTATTGCCGGCAATGCGAACACAGCTCCTACTTCGGTTGTACAGGGAACGGACGGCCCCTAACAAAGGGCCCCGGACCCCGTACTCCCGAAGTACCCCCCACAGGACACCACGAGGGACACAGTCGAATGCCTTCTCCAGATCCACAAAACACATGTGGACTGGTTGGGCAAACTCCCATGAATCCTCGAGCACCCGGTAGAGGGTGTAGAGCTGGTCCAGTGTTCCGCGGCCAGGACGAAAACCACACTGCTCCTCCTGAATCCGAGTTTCGACTATCGGCCGGATTCTCCTCTCCAGCACCCTGGCGTAGACCTTACCGGGGAGGCTGAGGAGTGTGATTCCTCTGTAATTGGAACACATCCTCCGGTCCCCCTTCTTAAATAGGGGAAACACCACCCCGGTCTGCCAATCCATAGGCACTGTTCCAGACCGCCACGCGATGCTGCAGAGGCGTGTCCACCAGGACAGTTCCACAACATCCAGAGACTTTAGGTACTCAGGACGGATCTCGTCCACCCCCGGAGCCCTGCCACCAAAGAGCCCATCGACTACCTCAGTGACTTCAGCCCGGGTGATAGGCGGGTCCGCCCCGGAGTCCCCAGTCTCTGCTTCCTCCTCGGAAGACGTGACGGCAGGATTGAGGAGATCCTCAAAGTATTCCTTCCATCGTCCGACAACATCCCCAGTTGAGGTCAACAGCTCCCCACCCGCACCGTAAACGGTGTTGGTGAAGCACTGCTTCCCCCTCCTGAGGCGCCGAACAGTTTGCCAGAATTTCCTTGGGGCCGACCGATAGTCCTTCTCCATGGCCTCCCCGAACTCCTCCCAGAGCCGAGTTTTTGCCTCTGTGACTACCCGAGTCGCGGCATGCTTGGTCTGCCGGTACCGGTCAACTGTTTCGGGAGTCCCACAAGCCAGAACGGCTCGATAGGACTTCTTCTTCAGTTTGACGGCATCCCTTATTTCCGGTGTCCACCACCGGGTTCTGGGATTGCCGCCGCGACCAGGACCAGAGACCTTGCGACCACAACTCCGGACTGCCACATTGACAATGGAGGTCGAGAACATGGTCCATTCAGACTCAATGTCCCCAGCCTCCCCCGGGATCTGTGAGAAGCTCTCCCGGAGGTGTGAGTTGAAGACCGGTCCGCCAGGCGTTCCCAGCAGACCCTCACGATACGTTTGGGCCTGCCAAGTCTGTCTAACTCCCCCCCCCCGCCAGCGGATCTGACTCACAACCAGGTGGTGATCAGTTGACAGCTCCGCCCCTCTCTTCACCCGAGTGTCCAAGACACACGGCCGCAGGTCAGAAGACACGACAACAAAGTCGATCATCGACCTTCGGCCTCGAGTAATCTGGTGCCATGTGCACAGATTGTGTTAGTTATGGACAAACTGTGACTAGCACAGAAGTCTAATAACAGAACACCACTCGGGTTCCGATCAGGGGGGCCGTTCTTCCCAATCACCCTTCTCCAGGTGTCACTGTCATTTCCCATGTGGGCGTTGAAGTCCCCCAGTAGAACGACGGAGTGGTGGGCCTGCGGGAAGGTGGTCCCACGTCGCCTTTTCGGGCTGGGCCCGGGCCGGGTCCCATGGGAAAAGACCCGGCCACCGGGCGACGTAACGGATTTCGTTCGGGTAGTCATCATAGGTTTTTTTTGAACCGCTCTTGGTCTGGAAAGTGGTAATGGTTTCAGAGGGAGAGTATATATAATGGCTGGCTACAATCTTTATGGGTCTTTATAATCTTGATAGATATTGGCAATTGGAGTGGGAGAGAGGGTGACACCAAACAACTTCCCATCCCTCCTGAACTCACTCCAGGGTAAGTACACACTAGGGATGTGTCCTCCAGGGTTAGTACACTCTAGGGATGTGTCCTCCAGGTTAGTACACTCTAGGGATGTGTCCTCCAGGGTTAGTACACACTAGGGATGTGTCCTCCAGGGTAAGTACACACTAGGGATGTGTCCTCCAGGTTAGTACACTCTAGGGATGTGTCTTTCAGGTTAGTACACTCTAGGGATGTGTCCTCCAGGTTAGTACACACTAGAGATATATCCTCCAGGTTAGTACACACTAGAGATATGTCCTCCAGAGACTGCTTCGAGACAACAGACTGGGAAGCACTCTGCAGCCCCCATGGCAGTGACATCGACAGCATGACCGACTGCATCACGGATTACATAAATGTCTGTGTGGAGAACACTGTGCCCTCCAAGTTGGTACGGTGTTTTCCCAAAACAAACCCTGGGTGACCTCCGAGATTAAGGCCCTGCTGAACGAGAAGAAGAGGGTCTTCAGTTCGGGGGACGAGGAGCTGCGCAGAGTCCAGAAGGAACTCTGGATGAAGATCAGGAAAGGGAAGGACAGCTACAAGAGGAGCCTGAGCTTGAGCCTGGAGAAAGTACCAGCCCTGTGGAAGACCTCCTGTGTGGGCCCGTTACCGAAGACGCCGTGCCCCAAGGAGCCTGTTGCCTTGACTTCTCACCTGATGAAGGGGTTAGGGATAACCCTAGCCCTAACCCTAACCCTAGCCCTAACCCTAACCATGGAGAGGATCACCATGATCAGATTCACACCGATGGTAGAGTCAACGGCAGTCATGAACCCAGTCAGTTAAGTAAGTTTCATTCATTCATTACATGCATCCAACAGGTTATTGAACTCCACCCCACTCCTCCCTTCCTCTCCTTCACTCCTCCCCTCCTCTCCTCCACCCCACTCCTCCCCTCCTCTCCTCCACTCCTCCCCTTCACTCTTCCCCTCCTCTCTTCCACTCCTCTCCTCCACTCCTCCTCTCCTCCACTCCTCTCCTCCTCCTCCACTCCTCCACTCATCCCCTCCTCTCCTCCACTCCTCCCCTCCCCTTTACTCCTCTCCTCCTTCACTCTCTACTTTCAGCGCTTTCAGACTTAGAAATGAGTACATGAAAAAAGGAGACCCCATCCTTCCCTTCTCAAGGACAGCTGGAGGATCAGGGGGACTAAGGTCCATCAAACTATCATTTCACTCCTCCCAGAGGATCGAGATGCCCCACCAGTCAGGTGCCCAGTGCTGGAGAGGACCCCCAGGACCCCCAGGTGTATCCGATGGCAGACAGCTGCGTCTGTCGAAGGGGAGTTCAGATTAGATTAGATTAACCTAAACCCAGCACCCTCACAACTATGTATTGTGCCAGTATCATTTTGGATTTTCAAAGCAACAACTGATTTGAGTTGATCAAGTTGTTTACACAAATAATGTGTCATTTAATCCTCTTTTAGTTTTACAAGGTGCTTTGATTAATTGGATTGTTGTGTGTAAAATGTTATTAATTGTAAGGCCAATAATATCATTGTTTCATGCCCACAGCCCATGCTAATAATAATAAAACAGGTTTCTTCCCTTTATGTATTTCACGTTGTGTTTTCCATTATTCAGTTTGAACATTTTGTTTAGGGTTCAGTGAGGGGGTAAGGGGCCAGCCCAGCTCAGTCCAGCCTAGCCTAGGGGCCAGTCCATAGCTTTATTTATAAAATAGTCACTTTCAGATTCTCATATAAAAACGGGTTACTTACAATCAGTTTATGTCAATGATTTTATTGATTTGAATCAAATGTATTTTGATCCAAACCCCCATGAAGAGCCTTCAACTATGTTACAGTTGCTTTTACTTTCTATGTAAAAATGTGTTTGAAGAAGCCATGACATTTACTGGTGTTATCAGGTTTGACATTGTGTGTTATTCATGTAATCATAAATACCACCATCAGTTTTCATATTACGCCACTAGATGGCGATGATAAACCGCAGACGTACTGTTTTGACATTCTATCCAAATGTTTTATGATAGTGTAGGTTCTTGTCAGCTGTTGAAATTTTAAAATATTGCTAGTTACTTTAATAATGTAAAATCATATTTTGTTACACTGCTCTTTTAAAGCTGTGTTGAAAAATGTGCTACAACCAAGACTTCTGGACTACAGTTATGGCTTCTGGACTACAGTTCCTGCTTTCTGTGAAGGCTTCTGATTCAGGTGTTGCTAGTTAAGATCACATGGTGGTATGAGTCTAATCCTATCCACAATATAAATACCTCCAGCTCAAACAAATGAAGTTAATAGTTAAAATTGTATTGCAAAAATAGATCAGAAAAAATCAGCAATGCTTTCAAAGATAAGTGTTCCATATTAATAAACTCTAACCTTAATTTCAAGTAGAAGTCAAATTAGTGGTGTTTTCAATGTTAAATATTGTAAATGTCTTTTTTTAAAGGGAAGACAAGCAATGGTCCACAATGTCAGTAATGCATCATCATAACCTTCAAACTAAGACATGAGTAATGAGACAGTCAGCTCTATGCCATAGAGAACATAGGTTAGTTTGAAGCTGTCAACCGTTACCTTCAACAATGATACTCAGTGAAGCTTCCCCTATTGTAGATTTTTATCCCCATTATAAGGACATGAAATCAGCACAATGAGAACAACAAAAGAGAGATAGACATCATGCTCCTGCACCACTCAAATGCAGCCCTCAAACACTGGGTTGGTCACCTCTCCAAGTGAGCACTATAGTGGGGGAGGGGGAGCGCTCCCTCTGCAAACTATTTTTATATTTTATTTGAGTCTTTTATGTAATTTGACCTCTAGTTATTATTGCGTTCTTTATTCTGGTGTTTTGTGTTTTATTAGTTTATTAATCTATTACAATGTTCACCGTATGTTACACTGCTCTTTTATCACTGTGTTGAACAATTTGCTACAACCAAGACTCCCGGACTACAGTTATGGCTTCTGGACTACAGTTCCTGCTTCCGGTTTGAGGGGCACTGTTGGTGCAAGGCATTGTGGGTATTTTTGTTCATACTTATATTCTGTTTAATTAATTATCTGTGCATATTTGAGTAGAGTTCTGTGGTACTGTTGATGATATTCGTCAAGTGGATGCTATGGACTGTAAAAAAAAAATATATATATATTCTAACCATAACTGTGAACGGCATCTCATGGAATGACTTACCATGCATTCAAATTGGGGAGTCAGCATTTAATCCTGAAGTTGTGCGGTGTATGGAACTCAGGTGTTAGGTGCTCGGTAAGGTATGGTACGTTAAACATCTCTGGGCAGGCTGTTACAGGGGCAGCTTGTCAGGTAAGGTAAATGTTTTTGGGCAAGCTGTGACAGGGGCAGCTTGCCAGGTAAGGTAACCCTCTTTGGGCAGGCTGCGACAGGGGCAGCTTGCCAGGTAAGGTAACCCTCTTTGGGCAGGCTGCGACAGGGGCAGCTTGCCTGGTAAGGTAACCCTCTTTGGGCAGCTTGCGACAGGGGCAGCTTGCCAGGTAAGGTAACCCTCTTTGGGCAGGCTGTGATGGGGGCAGCTTGCCAGGTAAGGTAACCCTCTTTGGGCAGGCTGTGACAGGGGCAGCTTGTCTAACAGAGTAAACCTAAACTTAACCAGAGTGAACCTAAAATCTCTTTATGTCTTTCTATTTCAAGAGTCTTTGATGCTTGTGTTCCAATACACCGCACAACTACAAGTATTAATACTCTATGGATAGGCTGGATAAACCTAACTTTCTCTCTCTCTCTCTCCAGAGTTTCAGTTGATACTTGCGTTCCAGAACACTGCACTAGTACGAGTATTAAACCTTTCTGGGCAGGCTGTGACAGGGGCAGCTTGCCTGGCTACGTAAACATATTTGGGCAGGCTGTGACAGGGGCAGCTTGTCTGGGTGGGTAAACTTCTCTGGGCAGGCTGTGACAGGGGCAGCTTGACTGGGTGGGTGAACTTCCATGGGCAAGCTGTGACAGGGGCAGTTTGTCTGGCTGGGTAAACCTCCATGGGCAGGCTGTGACAGGGGCAGCTTGCCTGGATGCGTAAACATATCTGGGCAGGCTGTGACAAAGGCAGCTTGTCTGGGTGGGTAAACTTCTCTGGGCAGGCTGTGACAGGGGCAGCTTGACTGGGTGGGTGAACCTCCATGGGCAAGCTGTGACAGGGGCAGCTTGTCTGGCTGGGTAAACTTCTCTGGGCAGGCTGTGACGGGCAGCTTGACTAGGTGGGTAAACTTCTCTGGGCAGGCTGTGACAGGGGCAGCTTGTCTGGGTGGGTAAATGTCTGGGCAGGCTGTGACAGGGGCAGCCTGCCAGGTAAAGTGAACATCTCTGGGCAGGCTGTGACAGGGGCAGCTTGTCTGGCTGGGTAAACTTCTCTGGGCAGGCTGTGACAGGGGCAGCTTGTTTGGCTGGGTAAACCTACCCTCTCTGGCCTCATTTGAAAATTGTAGTTGTGCGGTGTATTGGAACAAAAGTATTAAACCTCTCTGGGCAGGCTGTGACAGGGGCAGCTTGTCTGTGTGGGTAAACTTTTCTGTGCCGGCTGACAGGGGCAGCTTGTCTAGGTGGGTAATCTTCTCTGGGCAGGCTGTGACAGGGGCAGCTTGCCTGGCTGGGTAAACTTCTTTGGGCAGGCTGTGACAGGGGCAGCTTGACTGGGTGGGTAAACTTCTCTGGGCAATCTGTGACAGGGGCAGTTTGTCTGGCTGGGTAAACCTCCATGGGCAGGCTGTGACAGGGGCAGCCTGCCAGGTAAGGTGAATGTCTCTGGGCAAGCTGTGACAGGGGCAGCTTGTCTGGCTGGGTAAACCTACCCTCTCTGGCCTCGTTTAATAATTGTAGTTGTGCGGTGTATTGGAACAAAAGTATTAAACCTCTCTGGGCAGGCTGTGACAGGGGCAGCTTGTCTGTGTGGGTAAACTTTTCTGTGCCGGCTGACAGGGGCAGCTTGTCTAGGTGGGTAATCTTCTCTGGGCAGGCTGTGACAGGGGCAGCTTGCCTGGCTGGGTAAACTTCTTTGGGCAGGCTGTGACAGGGGCAGCTTGACTGGGTGGGTAAACTTCTCTGGGCAATCTGTGACAGGGGCAGTTTGTCTGGCTGGGTAAACCTCCATGGGCAGGCTGTGACAGGGGCAGCCTGCCAGGTAAGGTGAATGTCTCTGGGCAAGCTGTGACAGGGGCAGCTTGTCTGGCTGGGTAAACCTACCCTCTCTGGCCTCGTTTAATAATTGTAGTTGTGCGGCATATTGGAACAAAAGTATTAAACCTCTCTGGGCAGGCTGTGACAGGGGCAGCTTGTCTGGGAGGGTAAACTTTTCTGGGCAGGCTGTGACAGGGGCAGCTTGTCTGGGAGGGTAAACTTTTCTGGGCAGGCTGTGACAGGGGCAGCTTGTCTGGCTGGGTAAACCTCCATGGGCAGGCTGTGACAGGGGCAGCCTGCCAGGTAAGGTGAATGTCTCTGGGCAAGCTGTGACAGGGGCAGCTTGTCTGGCTGGGTAAACCTACCCTCTCTGGCCTCGTTTAATAATTGTAGTTGTGCGGCATATTGGAACAAAATTATTAAACCTCTCTGGGCAGGCTGTGACAGGGGCAGCTTGTCTGGGAGGGTAAACTTTTCTGGGCAGGCTGTGACAGGGGCAGCTTGTCTGGCTGGGTAAACCTACCCTCTCTGGCCTCATTTGAAAATTGTAGTTGTGCGGTGTATTGGAACAAAAGTATTAAACCTCTCTGGGCAGGCTGTGACGGGCAGCTTGACTAGGTGGGTAAACTTCTCTGGGCAGGCTGTGACAGGGGCAGCTTGTCTGGGTGGGTAAATGTCTGGGCAGGCTGTGACAGGGGCAGCCTGCCAGGTAAAGTGAACATCTCTGGGCAGGCTGTGACAGGGGCAGCTTGTCTGGCTGGGTAAACTTCTCTGGGCAGGCTGTGACAGGGGCAGCTTGTTTGGCTGGGTAAACCTACCCTCTCTGGCCTCATTTGAAAATTGTAGTTGTGCGGTGTATTGGAACAAAAGTATTAAACCTCTCTGGGCAGGCTGTGACAGGGGCAGCTTGACTGGGTGGGTAAACTTCTCTGGGCAAGCTGTGACAGGGGCAGTTTGTCTGGCTGGGTAAACCTCCATGGGCAGGCTGACAGGGGCAGCTTGTCTGGGTGGGTAAATCTCTGGGCAGGCTGTAACAGGGGCAGCCTGCCAAGTAAGGTGAACATCTCTGGGCAGGCTGTGACGGGGGCAGCTTGTCTGGCTGGGTAGACCTACCCTCTCTGGCCTCATTTGATAATTGTAGTTGTGCAGTGGATTGGAACAAAAGTACTACACCTCTCTGGGCAGGCTGTGACAGGGGCAGCTTGTCTAGGTGGGTAAACCTCTCCTCATTTGATACTTGTAGTTGTGCGGTGTATTGGAACTCAAGTATTAAACTTTTATGGGCAGGCTGTGACAGGGGCAACTTGTCTGGCTGGGTAAACCTAACCTCTCTCTCTTGGCCCTTAGCTGCTGGTAGAAGCTTGTGGGGAGTTAAGATTTTAGAATGTTCCCTCCCTTCCGCCAGCATTCCCCCTAGCCTCTCTAGGCAAGACTGGTGTCCTTCACCTCAAGCAGTTTTGTTTGGATGAGTCTGGGAGGGAGATCTTCAAGCCTTCTCCGGGCAGGCTGTGGTAACCTAGCGGTGTTAACAAGCAGCTTGTTTGGGTGGGCGGTAAGTATGCGGCCCTCCTGGGTCCCACTCGGGACAGCACGCAGGATGTGGTGGTCCAGGGCTCAGGACCTTCATCGTAGCCCAGTCTTCTAATGGGGAAAAGCCCCACTCATACACTCACCGCACCACACTCCTTGCCTCTTACATCTGTCAATACCCAAGGCCCTCCCAGTGGATCAAGATAGTAATCCCGGACACTGGAGGTATTGCCCCCCCCCATATCTCAGAACGCATACGTGTTTAGGGTTTGGGTGGGCCTAGTCTTGTAACTGACTTATAGAAGTACTCAGGTTCTGGGTGTAGTTCAATCAACCATCAGGGTCAGTGTTGAATTTTGTGTCCTGTGCATTGGAACACAAGTACAAATAACTTCTGAATCAGGTGTAGCTAGTTAAGATATGGTGGGATGAGTCACAGTTGATACTTCTAGTTGTGCAGTGTATAGAAAGACAAGTACAAATGGCTTCTGAAACAGTTGTAATTAGTTCCAATCACATTTTGGGATTGAGTCCATTAATAATAAATAATAAACTTCCCTTATTTCATTTTGTTACATTATGTAGTTGGGGTTATGGTTTCATCAGCTTTTAAGGTTTTGGTGGGCCTAGGCTTGTGTAACTGACTCAGCTTCTGGGTGTAGTTTAATCAACCATGGGGCAGCAACAGGGATAAGATTTGTCTTGGTATGCCATTAATTCTTTTTATCTTCAAGGACTTAAATTCATATTTTATTTGTTATGTCTTTCAATGCACTTGATTCAAATGTAGGGTTATTTTCTAGTGACTGCAGCACTAGATAATGATCCGTTCATTAGTATCAGGAGTGTTGGGAGGGGGAACATAAAAAAACGAATTAAACTCCTTGAAGATAAAAAAAATACTGCCTTACTAACACAAATCTTATCCCTGTTGCAGCCCATGGTTGATTAAACTACACCCAGACGCTGAGTCAGTTACACAAGCTTAGGCCCACCCAAACCCTTAAAGCTGATAAAAGTATAACCCTAACTGAATAATGTAACAAAGTGAAATACAAGTGAAGAAACTCTTTTTTTTTATTATTAACATGGACTTAATCTGAAAATGTGATTAAAACTAACAAAAACTGATTCAGAAGCCATTTGTACTTGTCTTTCAATACACCACACAACTAGAAGTTTAAAACAGATTATGTGGTCTCAAAGTTGTGTGATTAGGCATTAGTTATCAACTTCGTACTCTGTATGACAGGTCATCAATTGTAGTTCATGAGGCCCAATGTCCTGACACTTGATGTTTCCCTGCTCCAGCACAACTAAAAGGGTCAGGCTTCCACCAAGCTTGATAACAGTGCAAGTTAACATCACATGGTAGGATGAGCTCATGCTAATGAAAAACTAATTTCTTCCCTCATTTCACCTTGTCCATTATTCAGTTAGCGTTTCTGTTAGTGGAACACATCAGTTTTTAGGCTTTGGGTGGACTTAGTCTTGTAACTGACCTATAGAAATACTCAGCTTTTTGGTGTAATTCAATCAACCATCATGGATGGTGACAAGGTAAGTAGTTGGTACAGCAGTAATTCTTTCTTTGACTTCAAAGACTTCAATTCTGCTGTTTTAAATTTTGTGTGTATTGGAACAAGTATTTAAAAACTTCAGTATCCTGTGTAGCTAGTTCTGATTACATTTTGGGATGAGCCCATGTAAATTTTCTTGCTTTTCATTATTCAGTTAAGGCTATGGTTTCTGTCAGTAGAACACATCAGCTTTTAGGGTTTGGGTGGGACTAGGCTTGTGTAACTGACCTATAGATGGATATTCTGCTTCTGGGTGTAGTTTAATAAACCATGGGGGAGCAAAAGGGATAATATTTGTTAGTATAGCAGTATATTTTATCTTTTTAAAGGGCTTTAATTCAGTGATTTATTTATTAATTTTTTTTATGTTCCCCCTTTCAATGCACTTGATTCAAATGAAGGGTTATTTTCTAGTGACTGCAGCACTAGACAATGATCCCTTCATTAGTATCAGGAGTGTTTGGGGGTAAATCTTTAAAAGACAGATTGTAGTCTCTGAAAGTTGGAAAATAGTGGGATTAGTCACTAGTCATCAACTTCCTACTCTGTATGACAGGTCCTCAATTTTAGTTCATGCTTATGTCCTGACAGTTTTAGATGTTTCCTTGCTCCAGCACAACAGAAAGGGTCAGTGTTCCACCAAGCTTGGTAATGGTGTTAAGATCACATGGTAGGATGAGCTCATGCTAATAAACAAGTTTCTTTTTGTTTCACTTTGTTGTCCATTATTCGGTTCGCATTCCGGTTAGTGGAACACATCGGTTTTTAGTGTTTGGGTGGTAACTGACCTATAGAAATACTCAGCTTCTCGATGTAGTTCAATCAACCATAAGGTCCAGTGACAGGGTAACTTTAGTATGGCAGTAATTCTTTCTTTTGGACTTCAAAGACTTCACTTAACTTTTTTGGTGTATTGGAACAAGTATTCAAGGCTTCTGAATCCAGTTTATCTAGTTACAATTTCATTTAGGGGTGAGCCCATATTAGTTTATTCCCCTTCCATTTCACTGTTTCATTACACTTAGGGCTACGGTTTGTCAGTGGAACACATTATCTTTTAGGGTTTGGGTGGGCCTAGTCTTGTAACTGACCTATAAATATTCAGCTTCTGGCTGTAGTTCAATCAGGCAGCAACCGTGATAGGATTTGTTAGTATAGCAGTTTCTTAATCCACAACAACTTCAATTCTGTCCTTTTTTTAATGTTCCCCTTGTAATACACCTGATTCAAATGAGAGGTTATTTTCTAGTGACTGCAGCACTAGATAATGATCCATTCATTAGTATCAGGAGTGTTGAGGGTAAATGTTTAAAACAGGCAGATTATGTGGTCTCTGAAAGTTGTGATTAGTCATCAACTTCCTACTCTGTATGACAGGTCATCAATTTTAGTTCATGAGGCCCAATGTCCTGACAGTTGTAGATATTTCCCTGCTCCAGCACAACTGAAAGGGTCAGGGTTCCACCAAGATTGATAATGGTGCTATTTAAGATCACATGGTGGGACGAGCTCATGCTAATGAAACGAATTTCATTTTCCCCCACTTTGTCCATTATTCAGTTAGCGTTTCTGTTAGTGTAACACAGGTTTTTTAGAGTTTTGTTGAATCTAGTCTTGTAACTGACCTATAGAAATACTCAGCTTCTCAATGTAGTTCAATCAACCATCAGTGACAGGGTAAGCGTTAGTATGGCAGTAAATCTTTAATCTTGGACTTCAATTCTTATTTAAAATTTTTGCTGTATTGGAACAAAAGTATTAAAGTCTTCTGAATCCAGCATGGCTAGTTATATGTCATTTTGGGATGAGCCCATATTGATAATAAATTTACTCCCCTTCTATTTAAATGTAATTATTCAGTTAGGGCAATGTTTTCTGTCAGTGGAACACATCAGCTTTTAGGGTTTTGGTGGGCCCAAGTCTTGTAACTGACCTGTAGAACTATTCAGCTTCTGGGTGTAGTTCAATCAGGCAGCAACAGTGATGGGATTTGTGTTGGTATGGCAGTATTTCTTAATCTTCATGGATTTTAAATCTGTATTTTAAATGTTCCCCCTTTTTAATGCACCTGATTCAAATGAAGGTATATTTGTTTTTTGTGACTGCAGCACTAGATAATGATCAATTCATTAGTATCCAGAGTCTGAGGAGGGTAAACATCTTAAACAGACATGTTGTCTGACAGTTAAAAGGTTGTGGGATTAGTTACTGATTATCAACTTCTTACTCTGTGTGTCAAAGGTCACCAAATCTAGTTAATGAGGCCCAATTGCCTGAGATTTGGATGTAACACTGCTCAAGTACACAAGTAATGAAAGGTTAAGTTTTCACCAAGGTTGATAATGGCATGAGTTAAGATAACATGGTGGGGTGTGCTCATGCTAATAAAACCATTTTTTATTCCCTTTAAACATTTCATTTATTTTTTTTAATATTCAGTTAAGTTCATTTTTTGTTACTGAACACAGCTTTTAGGGTTTGGGTGGGCACATGGTCATGTAACTAGATATATTCAGCTTCTGTTTGTAGTTCAATCGACTATCGGGCAGCAACAGTAATGGTGTATGAGTGGCGGTAAATCTTAATCCTCAACGATTTTAATTCCAATGTTGTGTGTTCTAGGAACACAATTGGCGTCTTCTGAGTTGGGTGTTCTTAGTTAAGATCACATGGTCTGATGAGTACATGCTATAATAATAAAACAAAACTAATAATAAAGCTTTTCCCTTGTATTTGATTGTTTTCCATTCATTTAAAGTTTGTCAGTGGAACACATCTTTTGGGCTTTGGGTGGGACTACACTTCTGTAACTGACTTATAGATATTCAGCTTCTGGGTGTAGTTCTATCAAGCAGTGTCATGGTTTGCATCATGGCAGTCATTCATAATCTTCAAGAACATCAACTCTGTCTCTTGCTTAATATCCACAATCATTGGTCATCTTATTGTTTTCATGAGGTATGATTCAATATAAAATAACCCCACTGGGTTTGGCGTCTCATCGCTCAATGACTGCTCTTGTAAATTACTTTCAATAAAAGCACCTGCTAAATGATTAGATGTAAATGTTTTAAAATGTGTGTTTACTCGTGCAGTGGAATGGCAGCTTATGAACGAGGTGTAGCTAGTTAAGACCACATTGTGGGATGAATTCATGTTAATAAAAATGTTTTAATGCTCTTGTGTTTCATAATTCACTTATTTTGTCAGCAGAACACATTTCTCACCCTAGTTTGAGTGGGCCTAGGTTTGTTTAACGTATAGTTATATTCATATTACTGGTTTAGTTCAATTCCCCATTAGGCAGAAACAGGGAATTGTTTTTTATGATGCGAATTAGTCTTCAAGGACCTTTAATCAGTTTCTTTAAATGTTTCCCTTTTAATGCTCCTGATCAAAATAAACTATTATTTCCTAGTGACTGCAGCATTGGAGAATAATAGTTCATTAGTATCAGGAGTGTCTAATGAGGGTAAATAATTAAAACTACCTGAAAATGGTCCTGGGAAAAAAGTAAGACAGTTGTGAGATTAGTTCAGAGTTATCAACCGTCTACTCTGTAAGCAAGAGGTTACTATTAGTTCATGAGACTCAGTGTCTTGACAGTCATTGATGCTTCAGCACACAACTCAATTGAAGGGTCAGACTTCTATCAACCATGATAACAGTGCCTTTTATAAGCAACAGGTGTGCTTGAATATGGAATCTTCAACTGTCAGGACATTGAGCCTTGAGGGTTGAGGACTGGAACTGCTGATCATTAGTGTACGAAATAGGGTTGTAGGTGAGGAAGTAATACAACTCGTAATTAGTGTAGTATTAGAAAAGTGTGGGTGTTAGAACTGTGTTGAATAGTCAGGAAGTAATCGGATATATGGTTATACTGTTGCAGAAAGGGTATCAAAACTATTAACAATATGCAGTTTCTAATGGTCAGTGTAGGAAATCAAATCAAAAACACTGGTCCTAAAGCTTGAGCCTCATGCCCCTCCTTGTCCTGCCCCTTTTTGATTATTCCCCACTCCAACATGCCTAATTTAAATGAACAACTTGTCCCAAAGCTTAAAGCTTGACAAGTTGGTCATTTAAATTGGTTATGTTGGAGTGGGGAAAAATCAAAAATGGGCAGGACAAGGGGGGTGCATGAGGATCAGGCTTTACAGACCCTTGGTCCAGGGGATGGATTACCCAAGGTCCAGAGTTAAGTTGAGAATTAGGGTTAGGGCCCCTAGGGCTAGGGTTAAGTTGAGAATTAGGGTTAGGGCCCCTAGGGCTAGGGTTAAGTTGAGAATTAGGGTTAGGGCCCCTAGGGCTAGGGTTAAGTTGAGAATTAGGGTTAGGGCCCCTAGGGCTAGGGTTAAGTTGAGAATTAGGGTTAGGGCCCCTAGGGCTAGGGTTAAGTTGAGAATTAGGGTTAGGGCCCCTAGGGCTAGGGTTAAGTTGAGAATTAGGGTTAGGGCCCCTAGGGCTAGGGTTAAGTTGAGAATTAGGGTTAGGTATAGGGATGATAACCACGATCGGTCATGACTGATCCTCGACCGATCCTATAAGTGAGTCCTTTCTGGTACTTGTGGGTACTGCAGGTAAGTGAAATTGGCTGTACTGACTAATTGGGACACCCCGGTTCGAATGGTGGTGGTCTTGGGGTCGTGTGACCTTCCGTTCGGGAGCTACATCCGTTTTGGACAGGAAATGGGCTGTATCTCGGGAACGGAAGGTCGTAGAGAGTCGGGGACAAGACTGGCGTGTTGCCCGTGGCCATATTAGGGCAGGCGGATCTTGGTTTGGAAGCTCTACGACCTTCCGTTCAAGAGTTATGATTGGTCAAAGTGTTTTCCATTGAAATGAATGGGAATTTTCGAAAATTCTTCTAAGTCCAGCCCTAGTTGACTGTCCATTGGGCCTTTCCTAACCCTAACCAGGCTTGACCTCTGGTGTTTCTGACCCTAACCTGTCCTGTAACCCTAATCCTAACCATAACCCCCAATTAGGGTTGTGGGAGTGGTTATGGTTAGGGTTTGGGTTGTGGGAGTGGTTGTGATTAGGGTTAGGGTTGTGGTTTGGCCTAGTATTGTGGCAGACTTTGTGTATAGGGTTTGGTGAGTGTTTTGACTTGGCCTGCGTGCTGGTCTGTGGCTGCTAGGGTTAGGGTTCCGCTAGGTATAGGGATGATAACCACGATCAGTCATGACTGATCCTCGACTGATCCTATAAGTGGGTGATTTGAGGCCTTTCTGGGTACTGCAGGTAAGTGAAATTGGCTGTACTGACTAATTGGGACACCCCGGTTCGAATGGTGGTGGTCTTGGGGTCGTGTGACCTTCCGTTCGGGAGCTACATCCGTTTTGGACAGGAAATGGGCTGTATCTCGGGAACGGAAGGTCGTAGAGAGTCGGGGACAAGACTGGCGTGTTGCCCGTGGCCATATTAGGGCAGGCGGATCTTGGTTTGGAAGCTCTACGACCTTCCGTTCAAGAGTTATGATTGGTCAAAGTGTTTTCCATTGAAATGAATGGGAATTTTCGAAAATTCTTCTAAGTCCAGCCCTAGTTGACTGTCCATTGGGCCTTTCCTAACCCTAACCAGGCTTGACCTCTGGTGTTTCTGACCCTAACCTGTCCTGTAACCCTAATCCTAACCATAACCCCCAATTAGGGTTGTGGGAGTGGTTATGGTTAGGGTTTGGGTTGTGGGAGTGGTTGTGATTAGGGTTAGGGTTGTGGTTTGGCCTAGTATTGTGGCAGACTTTGTGTATAGGGTTTGGTGAGTGTTTTGACTTGGCCTGCGTGCTGGTCTGTGGCTGCTAGGGTTAGGGTTCCGCTAGGTATAGGGATGATAACCACGATCGGTCATGACTGATCCTCGACCGATCCTATAAGTGAGTCCTTTCTGGTACTTGTGGGTACTGCAGGTAAGTGAAATTGGCTGTACTGACTAATTGGGACACCCCGGTTCGAATGGTGGTGGTCTTGGGGTCGTGTGACCTTCCGTTCGGGAGCTACATCCGTTTTGGACAGGAAATGGGCTGTATCTCGGGAACGGAAGGTCGTAGAGAGTCGGGGACAAGACTGGCGTGTTGCCCGTGGCCATATTAGGGCAGGCGGATCTTGGTTTGGAAGCTCTACGACCTTCCGTTCAAGAGTTATGATTGGTCAAAGTGTTTTCCATTGAAATGAATGGGAATTTTCGAAAATTCTTCTAAGTCCAGCCCTAGTTGACTGTCCATTGGGCCTTTCCTAACCCTAACCAGGCTTGACCTCTGGTGTTTCTGACCCTAACCTGTCCTGTAACCCTAATCCTAACCATAACCCCCAATTAGGGTTGTGGGAGTGGTTATGGTTAGGGTTTGGGTTGTGGGAGTGGTTGTGATTAGGGTTAGGGTTGTGGTTTGGCCTAGTATTGTGGCAGACTTTGTGTGTAGGGTTTGGTTAGTGTTTTGACTTGGCCTGTGTGCTGGTCTGTGGCTGCTAGGGTTAGGGTTCCGCTAGGTATAGGGATGATAACCACGATCAGTCATGACTGATCCTCGACTGATCCTATAAGTGGGTGATTTGAGGCCTTTCTGGGTACTGCAGGTAAGTGAAATTGGCTGTACTGACTAATTGGGACACCCCGGTTCGAATGGTGGTGGTCTTGGGGTCGTGTGACCTTCCGTTCGGGAGCTACATCCGTTTTGGACAGGAAATGGGCTGTATCTCGGGAACGGAAGGTCGTAGAGAGTCGGGGACAAGACTGGCGTGTTGCCCGTGGCCATATTAGGGCAGGCGGATCTTGGTTTGGAAGCTCTACGACCTTCCGTTCAAGAGTTATGATTGGTCAAAGTGTTTTCCATTGAAATGAATGGGAATTTTCGAAAATTCTTCTAAGTCCAGCCCTAGTTGACTGTCCATTGGCCCTTTCCTAACCCTAACCAGGCTTGACCTCTGGTGTTTCTGACCCTAACCTGTCCTGTAACCCTAATCCTAACCATAACCCCCAATTAGGGTTGTGGGAGTGGTTATGGTTAGGGTTTGGGTTGTGGGAGTGGTTGTGATTAGGGTTAGGGTTGTGGTTTGGCCTAGTATTGTGGCAGACTTTGTGTGTAGGGTTTGGTTAGTGTTTTGACTTGGCCTGTGTGCTGGTCTGTGGCTGCTAGGGTTAGGGTTCCGCTAGGTATAGGGATGATAACCACGATCAGTCATGACTGATCCTCGACTGATCCTATAAGTGGGTGATTTGAGGCCTTTCTGGGTACTGCAGGTAAGTGAAATTGGCTGTACTGACTAATTGGGACACCCCGGTTCGAATGGTGGTGGTCTTGGGGTCGTGTGACCTTCCGTTCGGGAGCTACATCCGTTTTGGACAGGAAATGGGCTGTATCTCGGGAACGGAAGGTCGTAGAGAGTCGGGGACAAGACTGGCGTGTTGCCCGTGGCCATATTAGGGCAGGCGGATCTTGGTTTGGAAGCTCTACGACCTTCCGTTCAAGAGTTATGATTGGTCAAAGTGTTTTCCATTGAAATGAATGGGAATTTTCGAAAATTCTTCTAAGTCCAGCCCTAGTTGACTGTCCATTGGGCCTTTCCTAACCCTAACCAGGCTTGACCTCTGGTGTTTCTGACCCTAACCTGTCCTGTAACCCTAATCCTAACCATAACCCCCAATTAGGGTTGTGGGAGTGGTTATGGTTAGGGTTTGGGTTGTGGGAGTGGTTGTGATTAGGGTTAGGGTTGTGGTTTGGCCTAGTATTGTGGCAGACTTTGTGTATAGGGTTTGGTGAGTGTTTTGACTTGGCCTGCGTGCTGGTCTGTGGCTGCTAGGGTTAGGGTTCCGCTAGGTATAGGGATGATAACCACGATCAGTCATGACTGATCCTCGACTGATCCTATAAGTGGGTGATTTGAGGCCTTTCTGGGTACTGCAGGTAAGTGAAATTGGCTGTACTGACTAATTGGGACACCCCGGTTCGAATGGTGGTGGTCTTGGGGTCGTGTGACCTTCCGTTCGGGAGCTACATCCGTTTTGGACAGGAAATGGGCTGTATCTCGGGAACGGAAGGTCGTAGAGAGTCGGGGACAAGACTGGCGTGTTGCCCGTGGCCATATTAGGGCAGGCGGATCTTGGTTTGGAAGCTCTACGACCTTCCGTTCAAGAGTTATGATTGGTCAAAGTGTTTTCCATTGAAATGAATGGGAATTTTCGAAAATTCTTCTAAGTCCAGCCCTAGTTGACTGTCCATTGGGCCTTTCCTAACCCTAACCAGGCTTGACCTCTGGTGTTTCTGACCCTAACCTGTCCTGTAACCCTAATCCTAACCATAACCCCCAATTAGGGTTGTGGGAGTGGTTATGGTTAGGGTTTGGGTTGTGGGAGTGGTTGTGATTAGGGTTAGGGTTGTGGTTTGGCCTAGTATTGTGGCAGACTTTGTGTGTAGGGTTTGGTTAGTGTTTTGACTTGGCCTGTGTGCTGGTCTGTGGCTGCTAGGGTTAGGGTTCCGCTAGGTATAGGGATGATAACCACGATCAGTCATGACTGATCCTCGACTGATCCTATAAGTGGGTGATTTGAGGCCTTTCTGGGTACTGCAGGTAAGTGAAATTGGCTGTACTGACTAATTGGGACACCCCGGTTCGAATGGTGGTGGTCTTGGGGTCGTGTGACCTTCCGTTCGGGAGCTACATCCGTTTTGGACAGGAAATGGGCTGTATCTCGGGAACGGAAGGTCGTAGAGAGTCGGGGACAAGACTGGCGTGTTGCCCGTGGCCATATTAGGGCAGGCGGATCTTGGTTTGGAAGCTCTACGACCTTCCGTTCAAGAGTTATGATTGGTCAAAGTGTTTTCCATTGAAATGAATGGGAATTTTCGAAAATTCTTCTAAGTCCAGCCCTAGTTGACTGTCCATTGGCCCTTTCCTAACCCTAACCAGGCTTGACCTCTGGTGTTTCTGACCCTAACCTGTCCTGTAACCCTAATCCTAACCATAACCCCCAATTAGGGTTGTGGGAGTGGTTATGGTTAGGGTTTGGGTTGTGGGAGTGGTTGTGATTAGGGTTAGGGTTGTGGTTTGGCCTAGTATTGTGGCAGACTTTGTGTGTAGGGTTTGGTTAGTGTTTTGACTTGGCCTGTGTGCTGGTCTGTGGCTGCTAGGGTTAGGGTTCCGCTAGGTATAGGGATGATAACCACGATCGGTCATGACTGATCCTCGACCGATCCTATAAGTGAGTCCTTTCTGGTACTTGTGGGTACTGCAGGTAAGTGAAATTGGCTGTACTGACTAATTGGGACACCCCGGTTCGAATGGTGGTGGTCTTGGGGTCGTGTGACCTTCCGTTCGGGAGCTACATCCGTTTTGGACAGGAAATGGGCTGTATCTCGGGAACGGAAGGTCGTAGAGAGTCGGGGACAAGACTGGCGTGTTGCCCGTGGCCATATTAGGGTTAGGGTTAGGGTTAGGGTTAGGGTTAGGTATAGGGATGATAACCACGATCAGTCATGACTGATCCTCGACTGATCCTATAAGTGGGTGATTTGAGGCCTTTCTGGGTACTGCAGGTAAGTGAAATTGGCTGTACTGACTAATTGGGACACCCCGGTTCGAATGGTGGTGGTCTTGGGGTCGTGTGACCTTCCGTTCGGGAGCTACATCCGTTTTGGACAGGAAATGGGCTGTATCTCGGGAACGGAAGGTCGTAGAGAGTCGGGGACAAGACTGGCGTGTTGCCCGTGGCCATATTAGGGCAGGCGGATCTTGGTTTGGAAGCTCTACGACCTTCCGTTCAAGAGTTATGATTGGTCAAAGTGTTTTCCATTGAAATGAATGGGAATTTTCGAAAATTCTTCTAAGTCCAGCCCTAGTTGACTGTCCATTGGGCCTTTCCTAACCCTAACCAGGCTTGACCTCTGGTGTTTCTGACCCTAACCTGTCCTGTAACCCTAATCCTAACCATAACCCCCAATTAGGGTTGTGGGAGTGGTTATGGTTAGGGTTTGGGTTGTGGGAGTGGTTGTGATTAGGGTTAGGGTTGTGGTTTGGCCTAGTATTGTGGCAGACTTTGTGTATAGGGTTTGGTGAGTGTTTTGACTTGGCCTGCGTGCTGGTCTGTGGCTGCTAGGGTTAGGGTTCCGCTAGGGTATAGGGATGATAACCACGATCAGTCATGACTGATCCTCGACTGATCCTATAAGTGGGTGATTTGAGGCCTTTCTGGGTACTGCAGGTAAGTGAAATTGGCTGTACTGACTAATTGGGACACCCCGGTTCGAATGGTGGTGGTCTTGGGGTCGTGTGACCTTCCGTTCGGGAGCTACATCCGTTTTGGACAGGAAATGGGCTGTATCTCGGGAACGGAAGGTCGTAGAGAGTCGGGGACAAGACTGGCGTGTTGCCCGTGGCCATATTAGGGCAGGCGGATCTTGGTTTGGAAGCTCTACGACCTTCCGTTCAAGAGTTATGATTGGTCAAAGTGTTTTCCATTGAAATGAATGGGAATTTTCGAAAATTCTTCTAAGTCCAGCCCTAGTTGACTGTCCATTGGGCCTTTCCTAACCCTAACCAGGCTTGACCTCTGGTGTTTCTGACCCTAACCTGTCCTGTAACCCTAATCCTAACCATAACCCCCAATTAGGGTTGTGGGAGTGGTTATGGTTAGGGTTTGGGTTGTGGGAGTGGTTGTGATTAGGGTTAGGGTTGTGGTTTGGCCTAGTATTGTGGCAGACTTTGTGTATAGGGTTTGGTGAGTGTTTTGACTTGGCCTGCGTGCTGGTCTGTGGCTGCTAGGGTTAGGGTTCCGCTAGGTATAGGGATGATAACCACGATCAGTCATGACTGATCCTCGACTGATCCTATAAGTGGGTGATTTGAGGCCTTTCTGGGTACTGCAGGTAAGTGAAATTGGCTGTACTGACTAATTGGGACACCCCGGTTCGAATGGTGGTGGTCTTGGGGTCGTGTGACCTTCCGTTCGGGAGCTACATCCGTTTTGGACAGGAAATGGGCTGTATCTCGGGAACGGAAGGTCGTAGAGAGTCGGGGACAAGACTGGCGTGTTGCCCGTGGCCATATTAGGGCAGGCGGATCTTGGTTTGGAAGCTCTACGACCTTCCGTTCAAGAGTTATGATTGGTCAAAGTGTTTTCCATTGAAATGAATGGGAATTTTCGAAAATTCTTCTAAGTCCAGCCCTAGTTGACTGTCCATTGGGCCTTTCCTAACCCTAACCAGGCTTGACCTCTGGTGTTTCTGACCCTAACCTGTCCTGTAACCCTAATCCTAACCATAACCCCCAATTAGGGTTGTGGGAGTGGTTATGGTTAGGGTTTGGGTTGTGGGAGTGGTTGTGATTAGGGTTAGGGTTGTGGTTTGGCCTAGTATTGTGGCAGACTTTGTGTATAGGGTTTGGTGAGTGTTTTGACTTGGCCTGCGTGCTGGTCTGTGGCTGCTAGGGTTAGGGTTCCGCTAGGTATAGGGATGATAACCACGATCAGTCATGACTGATCCTCGACTGATCCTATAAGTGGGTGATTTGAGGCCTTTCTGGGTACTGCAGGTAAGTGAAATTGGCTGTACTGACTAATTGGGACACCCCGGTTCGAATGGTGGTGGTCTTGGGGTCGTGTGACCTTCCGTTCGGGAGCTACATCCGTTTTGGACAGGAAATGGGCTGTATCTCGGGAACGGAAGGTCGTAGAGAGTCGGGGACAAGACTGGCGTGTTGCCCGTGGCCATATTAGGGCAGGCGGATCTTGGTTTGGAAGCTCTACGACCTTCCGTTCAAGAGTTATGATTGGTCAAAGTGTTTTCCATTGAAATGAATGGGAATTTTCGAAAATTCTTCTAAGTCCAGCCCTAGTTGACTGTCCATTGGGCCTTTCCTAACCCTAACCAGGCTTGACCTCTGGTGTTTCTGACCCTAACCTGTCCTGTAACCCTAATCCTAACCATAACCCCCAATTAGGGTTGTGGGAGTGGTTATGGTTAGGGTTTGGGTTGTGGGAGTGGTTGTGATTAGGGTTAGGGTTGTGGTTTGGCCTAGTATTGTGGCAGACTTTGTGTATAGGGTTTGGTGAGTGTTTTGACTTGGCCTGCGTGCTGGTCTGTGGCTGCTAGGGTTAGGGTTCCGCTAGGTATAGGGATGATAACCACGATCAGTCATGACTGATCCTCGACTGATCCTATAAGTGGGTGATTTGAGGCCTTTCTGGGTACTGCAGGTAAGTGAAATTGGCTGTACTGACTAATTGGGACACCCCGGTTCGAATGGTGGTGGTCTTGGGGTCGTGTGACCTTCCGTTCGGGAGCTACATCCGTTTTGGACAGGAAATGGGCTGTATCTCGGGAACGGAAGGTCGTAGAGAGTCGGGGACAAGACTGGCGTGTTGCCCGTGGCCATATTAGGGCAGGCGGATCTTGGTTTGGAAGCTCTACGACCTTCCGTTCAAGAGTTATGATTGGTCAAAGTGTTTTCCATTGAAATGAATGGGAATTTTCGAAAATTCTTCTAAGTCCAGCCCTAGTTGACTGTCCATTGGGCCTTTCCTAACCCTAACCAGGCTTGACCTCTGGTGTTTCTGACCCTAACCTGTCCTGTAACCCTAATCCTAACCATAACCCCCAATTAGGGTTGTGGGAGTGGTTATGGTTAGGGTTTGGGTTGTGGGAGTGGTTGTGATTAGGGTTAGGGTTGTGGTTTGGCCTAGTATTGTGGCAGACTTTGTGTATAGGGTTTGGTGAGTGTTTTGACTTGGCCTGCGTGCTGGTCTGTGGCTGCTAGGGTTAGGGTTCCGCTAGGTATAGGGATGATAACCACGATCAGTCATGACTGATCCTCGACTGATCCTATAAGTGGGTGATTTGAGGCCTTTCTGGGTACTGCAGGTAAGTGAAATTGGCTGTACTGACTAATTGGGACACCCCGGTTCGAATGGTGGTGGTCTTGGGGTCGTGTGACCTTCCGTTCGGGAGCTACATCCGTTTTGGACAGGAAATGGGCTGTATCTCGGGAACGGAAGGTCGTAGAGAGTCGGGGACAAGACTGGCGTGTTGCCCGTGGCCATATTAGGGCAGGCGGATCTTGGTTTGGAAGCTCTACGACCTTCCGTTCAAGAGTTATGATTGGTCAAAGTGTTTTCCATTGAAATGAATGGGAATTTTCGAAAATTCTTCTAAGTCCAGCCCTAGTTGACTGTCCATTGGGCCTTTCCTAACCCTAACCAGGCTTGACCTCTGGTGTTTCTGACCCTAACCTGTCCTGTAACCCTAATCCTAACCATAACCCCCAATTAGGGTTGTGGGAGTGGTTATGGTTAGGGTTTGGGTTGTGGGAGTGGTTGTGATTAGGGTTAGGGTTGTGGTTTGGCCTAGTATTGTGGCAGACTTTGTGTATAGGGTTTGGTGAGTGTTTTGACTTGGCCTGCGTGCTGGTCTGTGGCTGCTAGGGTTAGGGTTCCGCTAGGTATAGGGATGATAACCACGATCAGTCATGACTGATCCTCGACTGATCCTATAAGTGGGTGATTTGAGGCCTTTCTGGGTACTGCAGGTAAGTGAAATTGGCTGTACTGACTAATTGGGACACCCCGGTTCGAATGGTGGTGGTCTTGGGGTCGTGTGACCTTCCGTTCGGGAGCTACATCCGTTTTGGACAGGAAATGGGCTGTATCTCGGGAACGGAAGGTCGTAGAGAGTCGGGGACAAGACTGGCGTGTTGCCCGTGGCCATATTAGGGCAGGCGGATCTTGGTTTGGAAGCTCTACGACCTTCCGTTCAAGAGTTATGATTGGTCAAAGTGTTTTCCATTGAAATGAATGGGAATTTTCGAAAATTCTTCTAAGTCCAGCCCTAGTTGACTGTCCATTGGGCCTTTCCTAACCCTAACCAGGCTTGACCTCTGGTGTTTCTGACCCTAACCTGTCCTGTAACCCTAATCCTAACCATAACCCCCAATTAGGGTTGTGGGAGTGGTTATGGTTAGGGTTTGGGTTGTGGGAGTGGTTGTGATTAGGGTTAGGGTTGTGGTTTGGCCTAGTATTGTGGCAGACTTTGTGTATAGGGTTTGGTGAGTGTTTTGACTTGGCCTGCGTGCTGGTCTGTGGCTGCTAGGGTTAGGGTTCCGCTAGGTATAGGGATGATAACCACGATCAGTCATGACTGATCCTCGACTGATCCTATAAGTGGGTGATTTGAGGCCTTTCTGGGTACTGCAGGTAAGTGAAATTGGCTGTACTGACTAATTGGGACACCCCGGTTCGAATGGTGGTGGTCTTGGGGTCGTGTGACCTTCCGTTCGGGAGCTACATCCGTTTTGGACAGGAAATGGGCTGTATCTCGGGAACGGAAGGTCGTAGAGAGTCGGGGACAAGACTGGCGTGTTGCCCGTGGCCATATTAGGGCAGGCGGATCTTGGTTTGGAAGCTCTACGACCTTCCGTTCAAGAGTTATGATTGGTCAAAGTGTTTTCCATTGAAATGAATGGGAATTTTCGAAAATTCTTCTAAGTCCAGCCCTAGTTGACTGTCCATTGGGCCTTTCCTAACCCTAACCAGGCTTGACCTCTGGTGTTTCTGACCCTAACCTGTCCTGTAACCCTAATCCTAACCATAACCCCCAATTAGGGTTGTGGGAGTGGTTATGGTTAGGGTTTGGGTTGTGGGAGTGGTTGTGATTAGGGTTAGGGTTGTGGTTTGGCCTAGTATTGTGGCAGACTTTGTGTATAGGGTTTGGTGAGTGTTTTGACTTGGCCTGCGTGCTGGTCTGTGGCTGCTAGGGTTAGGGTTCCGCTAGGTATAGGGATGATAACCACGATCAGTCATGACTGATCCTCGACTGATCCTATAAGTGGGTGATTTGAGGCCTTTCTGGGTACTGCAGGTAAGTGAAATTGGCTGTACTGACTAATTGGGACACCCCGGTTCGAATGGTGGTGGTCTTGGGGTCGTGTGACCTTCCGTTCGGGAGCTACATCCGTTTTGGACAGGAAATGGGCTGTATCTCGGGAACGGAAGGTCGTAGAGAGTCGGGGACAAGACTGGCGTGTTGCCCGTGGCCATATTAGGGCAGGCGGATCTTGGTTTGGAAGCTCTACGACCTTCCGTTCAAGAGTTATGATTGGTCAAAGTGTTTTCCATTGAAATGAATGGGAATTTTCGAAAATTCTTCTAAGTCCAGCCCTAGTTGACTGTCCATTGGGCCTTTCCTAACCCTAACCAGGCTTGACCTCTGGTGTTTCTGACCCTAACCTGTCCTGTAACCCTAATCCTAACCATAACCCCCAATTAGGGTTGTGGGAGTGGTTATGGTTAGGGTTTGGGTTGTGGGAGTGGTTGTGATTAGGGTTAGGGTTGTGGTTTGGCCTAGTATTGTGGCAGACTTTGTGTATAGGGTTTGGTGAGTGTTTTGACTTGGCCTGCGTGCTGGTCTGTGGCTGCTAGGGTTAGGGTTCCGCTAGGTATAGGGATGATAACCACGATCAGTCATGACTGATCCTCGACTGATCCTATAAGTGGGTGATTTGAGGCCTTTCTGGGTACTGCAGGTAAGTGAAATTGGCTGTACTGACTAATTGGGACACCCCGGTTCGAATGGTGGTGGTCTTGGGGTCGTGTGACCTTCCGTTCGGGAGCTACATCCGTTTTGGACAGGAAATGGGCTGTATCTCGGGAACGGAAGGTCGTAGAGAGTCGGGGACAAGACTGGCGTGTTGCCCGTGGCCATATTAGGGCAGGCGGATCTTGGTTTGGAAGCTCTACGACCTTCCGTTCAAGAGTTATGATTGGTCAAAGTGTTTTCCATTGAAATGAATGGGAATTTTCGAAAATTCTTCTAAGTCCAGCCCTAGTTGACTGTCCATTGGGCCTTTCCTAACCCTAACCAGGCTTGACCTCTGGTGTTTCTGACCCTAACCTGTCCTGTAACCCTAATCCTAACCATAACCCCCAATTAGGGTTGTGGGAGTGGTTATGGTTAGGGTTTGGGTTGTGGGAGTGGTTGTGATTAGGGTTAGGGTTGTGGTTTGGCCTAGTATTGTGGCAGACTTTGTGTATAGGGTTTGGTGAGTGTTTTGACTTGGCCTGCGTGCTGGTCTGTGGCTGCTAGGGTTAGGGTTCCGCTAGGTATAGGGATGATAACCACGATCAGTCATGACTGATCCTCGACTGATCCTATAAGTGGGTGATTTGAGGCCTTTCTGGGTACTGCAGGTAAGTGAAATTGGCTGTACTGACTAATTGGGACACCCCGGTTCGAATGGTGGTGGTCTTGGGGTCGTGTGACCTTCCGTTCGGGAGCTACATCCGTTTTGGACAGGAAATGGGCTGTATCTCGGGAACGGAAGGTCGTAGAGAGTCGGGGACAAGACTGGCGTGTTGCCCGTGGCCATATTAGGGCAGGCGGATCTTGGTTTGGAAGCTCTACGACCTTCCGTTCAAGAGTTATGATTGGTCAAAGTGTTTTCCATTGAAATGAATGGGAATTTTCGAAAATTCTTCTAAGTCCAGCCCTAGTTGACTGTCCATTGGCCCTTTCCTAACCCTAACCAGGCTTGACCTCTGGTGTTTCTGACCCTAACCTGTCCTGTAACCCTAATCCTAACCATAACCCCCAATTAGGGTTGTGGGAGTGGTTATGGTTAGGGTTTGGGTTGTGGGAGTGGTTGTGATTAGGGTTAGGGTTAGGGTTAGGGTTAGGGTTAGGGTTAGGGTTAGGGTTAGGGTTAGGGTTAGGGTTAGGGTTAGGTATAGGGATGATAACCACGATCGGTCATGACTGATCCTCGACCGATCCTATAAGTGAGTCCTTTCTGGTACTTGTGGGTACTGCAGGTAAGTGAAATTGGCTGTACTGACTAATTGGGACACCCCGGTTCGAATGGTGGTGGTCTTGGGGTCGTGTGACCTTCCGTTCGGGAGCTACATCCGTTTTGGACAGGAAATGGGCTGTATCTCGGGAACGGAAGGTCGTAGAGAGTCGGGGACAAGACTGGCGTGTTGCCCGTGGCCATATTAGGGCAGGCGGATCTTGGTTTGGAAGCTCTACGACCTTCCGTTCAAGAGTTATGATTGGTCAAAGTGTTTTCCATTGAAATGAATGGGAATTTTCGAAAATTCTTCTAAGTCCAGCCCTAGTTGACTGTCCATTGGGCCTTTCCTAACCCTAACCAGGCTTGACCTCTGGTGTTTCTGACCCTAACCTGTCCTGTAACCCTAATCCTAACCATAACCCCCAATTAGGGTTGTGGGAGTGGTTATGGTTAGGGTTTGGGTTGTGGGAGTGGTTGTGATTAGGGTTAGGGTTGTGGTTTGGCCTAGTATTGTGGCAGACTTTGTGTGTAGGGTTTGGTTAGTGTTTTGACTTGGCCTGTGTGCTGGTCTGTGGCTGCTAGGGTTAGGGTTCCGCTAGGTATAGGGATGATAACCACGATCAGTCATGACTGATCCTCGACTGATCCTATAAGTGGGTGATTTGAGGCCTTTCTGGGTACTGCAGGTAAGTGAAATTGGCTGTACTGACTAATTGGGACACCCCGGTTCGAATGGTGGTGGTCTTGGGGTCGTGTGACCTTCCGTTCGGGAGCTACATCCGTTTTGGACAGGAAATGGGCTGTATCTCGGGAACGGAAGGTCGTAGAGAGTCGGGGACAAGACTGGCGTGTTGCCCGTGGCCATATTAGGGCAGGCGGATCTTGGTTTGGAAGCTCTACGACCTTCCGTTCAAGAGTTATGATTGGTCAAAGTGTTTTCCATTGAAATGAATGGGAATTTTCGAAAATTCTTCTAAGTCCAGCCCTAGTTGACTGTCCATTGGCCCTTTCCTAACCCTAACCAGGCTTGACCTCTGGTGTTTCTGACCCTAACCTGTCCTGTAACCCTAATCCTAACCATA
The DNA here is from genome assembly GCA_030340685.1 of Protosalanx chinensis. NCBI lineage: Eukaryota > Metazoa > Chordata > Actinopteri > Osmeriformes > Salangidae > Protosalanx > Protosalanx chinensis. The sequence continues at coordinate 18,048,814 of CM059321.1, forward strand.
ACCCCCAATTAGGGTTGTGGGAGTGGTTATGGTTAGGGTTTGGGTTGTGGGAGTGGTTGTGATTAGGGTTAGGGTTGTGGTTTGGCCTAGTATTGTGGCAGACTTTGTGTGTAGGGTTTGGTTAGTGTTTTGACTTGGCCTGTGTGCTGGTCTGTGGCTGCTAGGGTTAGGGTTCCGCTAGGTATAGGGATGATAACCACGATCAGTCATGACTGATCCTCGACTGATCCTATAAGTGGGTGATTTGAGGCCTTTCTGGGTACTGCAGGTAAGTGAAATTGGCTGTACTGACTAATTGGGACACCCCGGTTCGAATGGTGGTGGTCTTGGGGTCGTGTGACCTTCCGTTCGGGAGCTACATCCGTTTTGGACAGGAAATGGGCTGTATCTCGGGAACGGAAGGTCGTAGAGAGTCGGGGACAAGACTGGCGTGTTGCCCGTGGCCATATTAGGGCAGGCGGATCTTGGTTTGGAAGCTCTACGACCTTCCGTTCAAGAGTTATGATTGGTCAAAGTGTTTTCCATTGAAATGAATGGGAATTTTCGAAAATTCTTCTAAGTCCAGCCCTAGTTGACTGTCCATTGGGCCTTTCCTAACCCTAACCAGGCTTGACCTCTGGTGTTTCTGACCCTAACCTGTCCTGTAACCCTAATCCTAACCATAACCCCCAATTAGGGTTGTGGGAGTGGTTATGGTTAGGGTTTGGGTTGTGGGAGTGGTTGTGATTAGGGTTAGGGTTGTGGTTTGGCCTAGTATTGTGGCAGACTTTGTGTATAGGGTTTGGTGAGTGTTTTGACTTGGCCTGCGTGCTGGTCTGTGGCTGCTAGGGTTAGGGTTCCGCTAGGTATAGGGATGATAACCACGATCAGTCATGACTGATCCTCGACTGATCCTATAAGTGGGTGATTTGAGGCCTTTCTGGGTACTGCAGGTAAGTGAAATTGGCTGTACTGACTAATTGGGACACCCCGGTTCGAATGGTGGTGGTCTTGGGGTCGTGTGACCTTCCGTTCGGGAGCTACATCCGTTTTGGACAGGAAATGGGCTGTATCTCGGGAACGGAAGGTCGTAGAGAGTCGGGGACAAGACTGGCGTGTTGCCCGTGGCCATATTAGGGCAGGCGGATCTTGGTTTGGAAGCTCTACGACCTTCCGTTCAAGAGTTATGATTGGTCAAAGTGTTTTCCATTGAAATGAATGGGAATTTTCGAAAATTCTTCTAAGTCCAGCCCTAGTTGACTGTCCATTGGGCCTTTCCTAACCCTAACCAGGCTTGACCTCTGGTGTTTCTGACCCTAACCTGTCCTGTAACCCTAATCCTAACCATAACCCCCAATTAGGGTTGTGGGAGTGGTTATGGTTAGGGTTTGGGTTGTGGGAGTGGTTGTGATTAGGGTTAGGGTTAGGGTTAGGGTTAGGGTTAGGGTTAGGGTTAGGGTTAGGGTTAGGGTTAGGGTTAGGGTTAGGGTTAGGGTTAGGTATAGGGATGATAACCACGATCGGTCATGACTGATCCTCGACCGATCCTATAAGTGAGTCCTTTCTGGTACTTGTGGGTACTGCAGGTAAGTGAAATTGGCTGTACTGACTAATTGGGACACCCCGGTTCGAATGGTGGTGGTCTTGGGGTCGTGTGACCTTCCGTTCGGGAGCTACATCCGTTTTGGACAGGAAATGGGCTGTATCTCGGGAACGGAAGGTCGTAGAGAGTCGGGGACAAGACTGGCGTGTTGCCCGTGGCCATATTAGGGCAGGCGGATCTTGGTTTGGAAGCTCTACGACCTTCCGTTCAAGAGTTATGATTGGTCAAAGTGTTTTCCATTGAAATGAATGGGAATTTTCGAAAATTCTTCTAAGTCCAGCCCTAGTTGACTGTCCATTGGGCCTTTCCTAACCCTAACCAGGCTTGACCTCTGGTGTTTCTGACCCTAACCTGTCCTGTAACCCTAATCCTAACCATAACCCCCAATTAGGGTTGTGGGAGTGGTTATGGTTAGGGTTTGGGTTGTGGGAGTGGTTGTGATTAGGGTTAGGGTTGTGGTTTGGCCTAGTATTGTGGCAGACTTTGTGTGTAGGGTTTGGTTAGTGTTTTGACTTGGCCTGTGTGCTGGTCTGTGGCTGCTAGGGTTAGGGTTCCGCTAGGTATAGGGATGATAACCACGATCAGTCATGACTGATCCTCGACTGATCCTATAAGTGGGTGATTTGAGGCCTTTCTGGGTACTGCAGGTAAGTGAAATTGGCTGTACTGACTAATTGGGACACCCCGGTTCGAATGGTGGTGGTCTTGGGGTCGTGTGACCTTCCGTTCGGGAGCTACATCCGTTTTGGACAGGAAATGGGCTGTATCTCGGGAACGGAAGGTCGTAGAGAGTCGGGGACAAGACTGGCGTGTTGCCCGTGGCCATATTAGGGCAGGCGGATCTTGGTTTGGAAGCTCTACGACCTTCCGTTCAAGAGTTATGATTGGTCAAAGTGTTTTCCATTGAAATGAATGGGAATTTTCGAAAATTCTTCTAAGTCCAGCCCTAGTTGACTGTCCATTGGCCCTTTCCTAACCCTAACCAGGCTTGACCTCTGGTGTTTCTGACCCTAACCTGTCCTGTAACCCTAATCCTAACCATAACCCCCAATTAGGGTTGTGGGAGTGGTTATGGTTAGGGTTTGGGTTGTGGGAGTGGTTGTGATTAGGGTTAGGGTTGTGGTTTGGCCTAGTATTGTGGCAGACTTTGTGTGTAGGGTTTGGTTAGTGTTTTGACTTGGCCTGTGTGCTGGTCTGTGGCTGCTAGGGTTAGGGTTCCGCTAGGTATAGGGATGATAACCACGATCGGTCATGACTGATCCTCGACCGATCCTATAAGTGAGTCCTTTCTGGTACTTGTGGGTACTGCAGGTAAGTGAAATTGGCTGTACTGACTAATTGGGACACCCCGGTTCGAATGGTGGTGGTCTTGGGGTCGTGTGACCTTCCGTTCGGGAGCTACATCCGTTTTGGACAGGAAATGGGCTGTATCTCGGGAACGGAAGGTCGTAGAGAGTCGGGGACAAGACTGGCGTGTTGCCCGTGGCCATATTAGGGTTAGGGTTAGGGTTAGGGTTAGGGTTAGGTATAGGGATGATAACCACGATCAGTCATGACTGATCCTCGACTGATCCTATAAGTGGGTGATTTGAGGCCTTTCTGGGTACTGCAGGTAAGTGAAATTGGCTGTACTGACTAATTGGGACACCCCGGTTCGAATGGTGGTGGTCTTGGGGTCGTGTGACCTTCCGTTCGGGAGCTACATCCGTTTTGGACAGGAAATGGGCTGTATCTCGGGAACGGAAGGTCGTAGAGAGTCGGGGACAAGACTGGCGTGTTGCCCGTGGCCATATTAGGGCAGGCGGATCTTGGTTTGGAAGCTCTACGACCTTCCGTTCAAGAGTTATGATTGGTCAAAGTGTTTTCCATTGAAATGAATGGGAATTTTCGAAAATTCTTCTAAGTCCAGCCCTAGTTGACTGTCCATTGGGCCTTTCCTAACCCTAACCAGGCTTGACCTCTGGTGTTTCTGACCCTAACCTGTCCTGTAACCCTAATCCTAACCATAACCCCCAATTAGGGTTGTGGGAGTGGTTATGGTTAGGGTTTGGGTTGTGGGAGTGGTTGTGATTAGGGTTAGGGTTGTGGTTTGGCCTAGTATTGTGGCAGACTTTGTGTATAGGGTTTGGTGAGTGTTTTGACTTGGCCTGCGTGCTGGTCTGTGGCTGCTAGGGTTAGGGTTCCGCTAGGGTATAGGGATGATAACCACGATCAGTCATGACTGATCCTCGACTGATCCTATAAGTGGGTGATTTGAGGCCTTTCTGGGTACTGCAGGTAAGTGAAATTGGCTGTACTGACTAATTGGGACACCCCGGTTCGAATGGTGGTGGTCTTGGGGTCGTGTGACCTTCCGTTCGGGAGCTACATCCGTTTTGGACAGGAAATGGGCTGTATCTCGGGAACGGAAGGTCGTAGAGAGTCGGGGACAAGACTGGCGTGTTGCCCGTGGCCATATTAGGGCAGGCGGATCTTGGTTTGGAAGCTCTACGACCTTCCGTTCAAGAGTTATGATTGGTCAAAGTGTTTTCCATTGAAATGAATGGGAATTTTCGAAAATTCTTCTAAGTCCAGCCCTAGTTGACTGTCCATTGGGCCTTTCCTAACCCTAACCAGGCTTGACCTCTGGTGTTTCTGACCCTAACCTGTCCTGTAACCCTAATCCTAACCATAACCCCCAATTAGGGTTGTGGGAGTGGTTATGGTTAGGGTTTGGGTTGTGGGAGTGGTTGTGATTAGGGTTAGGGTTGTGGTTTGGCCTAGTATTGTGGCAGACTTTGTGTATAGGGTTTGGTGAGTGTTTTGACTTGGCCTGCGTGCTGGTCTGTGGCTGCTAGGGTTAGGGTTCCGCTAGGTATAGGGATGATAACCACGATCAGTCATGACTGATCCTCGACTGATCCTATAAGTGGGTGATTTGAGGCCTTTCTGGGTACTGCAGGTAAGTGAAATTGGCTGTACTGACTAATTGGGACACCCCGGTTCGAATGGTGGTGGTCTTGGGGTCGTGTGACCTTCCGTTCGGGAGCTACATCCGTTTTGGACAGGAAATGGGCTGTATCTCGGGAACGGAAGGTCGTAGAGAGTCGGGGACAAGACTGGCGTGTTGCCCGTGGCCATATTAGGGCAGGCGGATCTTGGTTTGGAAGCTCTACGACCTTCCGTTCAAGAGTTATGATTGGTCAAAGTGTTTTCCATTGAAATGAATGGGAATTTTCGAAAATTCTTCTAAGTCCAGCCCTAGTTGACTGTCCATTGGGCCTTTCCTAACCCTAACCAGGCTTGACCTCTGGTGTTTCTGACCCTAACCTGTCCTGTAACCCTAATCCTAACCATAACCCCCAATTAGGGTTGTGGGAGTGGTTATGGTTAGGGTTTGGGTTGTGGGAGTGGTTGTGATTAGGGTTAGGGTTGTGGTTTGGCCTAGTATTGTGGCAGACTTTGTGTATAGGGTTTGGTGAGTGTTTTGACTTGGCCTGCGTGCTGGTCTGTGGCTGCTAGGGTTAGGGTTCCGCTAGGTATAGGGATGATAACCACGATCAGTCATGACTGATCCTCGACTGATCCTATAAGTGGGTGATTTGAGGCCTTTCTGGGTACTGCAGGTAAGTGAAATTGGCTGTACTGACTAATTGGGACACCCCGGTTCGAATGGTGGTGGTCTTGGGGTCGTGTGACCTTCCGTTCGGGAGCTACATCCGTTTTGGACAGGAAATGGGCTGTATCTCGGGAACGGAAGGTCGTAGAGAGTCGGGGACAAGACTGGCGTGTTGCCCGTGGCCATATTAGGGCAGGCGGATCTTGGTTTGGAAGCTCTACGACCTTCCGTTCAAGAGTTATGATTGGTCAAAGTGTTTTCCATTGAAATGAATGGGAATTTTCGAAAATTCTTCTAAGTCCAGCCCTAGTTGACTGTCCATTGGGCCTTTCCTAACCCTAACCAGGCTTGACCTCTGGTGTTTCTGACCCTAACCTGTCCTGTAACCCTAATCCTAACCATAACCCCCAATTAGGGTTGTGGGAGTGGTTATGGTTAGGGTTTGGGTTGTGGGAGTGGTTGTGATTAGGGTTAGGGTTGTGGTTTGGCCTAGTATTGTGGCAGACTTTGTGTATAGGGTTTGGTGAGTGTTTTGACTTGGCCTGCGTGCTGGTCTGTGGCTGCTAGGGTTAGGGTTCCGCTAGGTATAGGGATGATAACCACGATCAGTCATGACTGATCCTCGACTGATCCTATAAGTGGGTGATTTGAGGCCTTTCTGGGTACTGCAGGTAAGTGAAATTGGCTGTACTGACTAATTGGGACACCCCGGTTCGAATGGTGGTGGTCTTGGGGTCGTGTGACCTTCCGTTCGGGAGCTACATCCGTTTTGGACAGGAAATGGGCTGTATCTCGGGAACGGAAGGTCGTAGAGAGTCGGGGACAAGACTGGCGTGTTGCCCGTGGCCATATTAGGGCAGGCGGATCTTGGTTTGGAAGCTCTACGACCTTCCGTTCAAGAGTTATGATTGGTCAAAGTGTTTTCCATTGAAATGAATGGGAATTTTCGAAAATTCTTCTAAGTCCAGCCCTAGTTGACTGTCCATTGGGCCTTTCCTAACCCTAACCAGGCTTGACCTCTGGTGTTTCTGACCCTAACCTGTCCTGTAACCCTAATCCTAACCATAACCCCCAATTAGGGTTGTGGGAGTGGTTATGGTTAGGGTTTGGGTTGTGGGAGTGGTTGTGATTAGGGTTAGGGTTGTGGTTTGGCCTAGTATTGTGGCAGACTTTGTGTATAGGGTTTGGTGAGTGTTTTGACTTGGCCTGCGTGCTGGTCTGTGGCTGCTAGGGTTAGGGTTCCGCTAGGTATAGGGATGATAACCACGATCAGTCATGACTGATCCTCGACTGATCCTATAAGTGGGTGATTTGAGGCCTTTCTGGGTACTGCAGGTAAGTGAAATTGGCTGTACTGACTAATTGGGACACCCCGGTTCGAATGGTGGTGGTCTTGGGGTCGTGTGACCTTCCGTTCGGGAGCTACATCCGTTTTGGACAGGAAATGGGCTGTATCTCGGGAACGGAAGGTCGTAGAGAGTCGGGGACAAGACTGGCGTGTTGCCCGTGGCCATATTAGGGCAGGCGGATCTTGGTTTGGAAGCTCTACGACCTTCCGTTCAAGAGTTATGATTGGTCAAAGTGTTTTCCATTGAAATGAATGGGAATTTTCGAAAATTCTTCTAAGTCCAGCCCTAGTTGACTGTCCATTGGGCCTTTCCTAACCCTAACCAGGCTTGACCTCTGGTGTTTCTGACCCTAACCTGTCCTGTAACCCTAATCCTAACCATAACCCCCAATTAGGGTTGTGGGAGTGGTTATGGTTAGGGTTTGGGTTGTGGGAGTGGTTGTGATTAGGGTTAGGGTTGTGGTTTGGCCTAGTATTGTGGCAGACTTTGTGTATAGGGTTTGGTGAGTGTTTTGACTTGGCCTGCGTGCTGGTCTGTGGCTGCTAGGGTTAGGGTTCCGCTAGGTATAGGGATGATAACCACGATCAGTCATGACTGATCCTCGACTGATCCTATAAGTGGGTGATTTGAGGCCTTTCTGGGTACTGCAGGTAAGTGAAATTGGCTGTACTGACTAATTGGGACACCCCGGTTCGAATGGTGGTGGTCTTGGGGTCGTGTGACCTTCCGTTCGGGAGCTACATCCGTTTTGGACAGGAAATGGGCTGTATCTCGGGAACGGAAGGTCGTAGAGAGTCGGGGACAAGACTGGCGTGTTGCCCGTGGCCATATTAGGGCAGGCGGATCTTGGTTTGGAAGCTCTACGACCTTCCGTTCAAGAGTTATGATTGGTCAAAGTGTTTTCCATTGAAATGAATGGGAATTTTCGAAAATTCTTCTAAGTCCAGCCCTAGTTGACTGTCCATTGGGCCTTTCCTAACCCTAACCAGGCTTGACCTCTGGTGTTTCTGACCCTAACCTGTCCTGTAACCCTAATCCTAACCATAACCCCCAATTAGGGTTGTGGGAGTGGTTATGGTTAGGGTTTGGGTTGTGGGAGTGGTTGTGATTAGGGTTAGGGTTGTGGTTTGGCCTAGTATTGTGGCAGACTTTGTGTATAGGGTTTGGTGAGTGTTTTGACTTGGCCTGCGTGCTGGTCTGTGGCTGCTAGGGTTAGGGTTCCGCTAGGTATAGGGATGATAACCACGATCAGTCATGACTGATCCTCGACTGATCCTATAAGTGGGTGATTTGAGGCCTTTCTGGGTACTGCAGGTAAGTGAAATTGGCTGTACTGACTAATTGGGACACCCCGGTTCGAATGGTGGTGGTCTTGGGGTCGTGTGACCTTCCGTTCGGGAGCTACATCCGTTTTGGACAGGAAATGGGCTGTATCTCGGGAACGGAAGGTCGTAGAGAGTCGGGGACAAGACTGGCGTGTTGCCCGTGGCCATATTAGGGCAGGCGGATCTTGGTTTGGAAGCTCTACGACCTTCCGTTCAAGAGTTATGATTGGTCAAAGTGTTTTCCATTGAAATGAATGGGAATTTTCGAAAATTCTTCTAAGTCCAGCCCTAGTTGACTGTCCATTGGGCCTTTCCTAACCCTAACCAGGCTTGACCTCTGGTGTTTCTGACCCTAACCTGTCCTGTAACCCTAATCCTAACCATAACCCCCAATTAGGGTTGTGGGAGTGGTTATGGTTAGGGTTTGGGTTGTGGGAGTGGTTGTGATTAGGGTTAGGGTTGTGGTTTGGCCTAGTATTGTGGCAGACTTTGTGTATAGGGTTTGGTGAGTGTTTTGACTTGGCCTGCGTGCTGGTCTGTGGCTGCTAGGGTTAGGGTTCCGCTAGGTATAGGGATGATAACCACGATCAGTCATGACTGATCCTCGACTGATCCTATAAGTGGGTGATTTGAGGCCTTTCTGGGTACTGCAGGTAAGTGAAATTGGCTGTACTGACTAATTGGGACACCCCGGTTCGAATGGTGGTGGTCTTGGGGTCGTGTGACCTTCCGTTCGGGAGCTACATCCGTTTTGGACAGGAAATGGGCTGTATCTCGGGAACGGAAGGTCGTAGAGAGTCGGGGACAAGACTGGCGTGTTGCCCGTGGCCATATTAGGGCAGGCGGATCTTGGTTTGGAAGCTCTACGACCTTCCGTTCAAGAGTTATGATTGGTCAAAGTGTTTTCCATTGAAATGAATGGGAATTTTCGAAAATTCTTCTAAGTCCAGCCCTAGTTGACTGTCCATTGGGCCTTTCCTAACCCTAACCAGGCTTGACCTCTGGTGTTTCTGACCCTAACCTGTCCTGTAACCCTAATCCTAACCATAACCCCCAATTAGGGTTGTGGGAGTGGTTATGGTTAGGGTTTGGGTTGTGGGAGTGGTTGTGATTAGGGTTAGGGTTAGGGTTAGGGTTAGGGTTAGGGTTAGGGTTAGGGTTAGGGTTAGGGTTAGGGTTAGGGTTAGGGTTAGGGTTAGGGTTAGGGTTAGGGTTAGGGTTAGGGTTAGGGTTAGGGTTAGGGTTAGGGTTAGGGTTAGGGTTAGGGTTAGGGTTAGGGTTAGGGTTAGGGTTAGGGTTAGGTATAGGGATGATAACCACGATCAGTCATGACTGATCCTCGACTGATCCTATAAGTGGGTGATTTGAGGCCTTTCTGGGTACTGCAGGTAAGTGAAATTGGCTGTACTGACTAATTGGGACACCCCGGTTCGAATGGTGGTGGTCTTGGGGTCGTGTGACCTTCCGTTCGGGAGCTACATCCGTTTTGGACAGGAAATGGGCTGTATCTCGGGAACGGAAGGTCGTAGAGAGTCGGGGACAAGACTGGCGTGTTGCCCGTGGCCATATTAGGGCAGGCGGATCTTGGTTTGGAAGCTCTACGACCTTCCGTTCAAGAGTTATGATTGGTCAAAGTGTTTTCCATTGAAATGAATGGGAATTTTCGAAAATTCTTCTAAGTCCAGCCCTAGTTGACTGTCCATTGGGCCTTTCCTAACCCTAACCAGGCTTGACCTCTGGTGTTTCTGACCCTAACCTGTCCTGTAACCCTAATCCTAACCATAACCCCCAATTAGGGTTGTGGGAGTGGTTATGGTTAGGGTTTGGGTTGTGGGAGTGGTTGTGATTAGGGTTAGGGTTAGGGTTAGGGTTAGGGTTAGGGTTAGGGTTAGGGTTAGGGTTAGGGTTAGGGTTAGGGTTAGGGTTAGGGTTAGGGTTAGGTATAGGGATGATAACCACGATCGGTCATGACTGATCCTCGACCGATCCTATAAGTGAGTCCTTTCTGGTACTTGTGGGTACTGCAGGTAAGTGAAATTGGCTGTACTGACTAATTGGGACACCCCGGTTCGAATGGTGGTGGGTTAGGGTTAGGGTTAGGGTTAGGGTTAGGGTTAGGGTTAGGGTTAGGGTTAGGGTTAGGGTTAGGGTTAGGGTTAGGGTTAGGGTTAGGGTTAGGGTTAGGGTTAGGGTTAGGGTTAGGGTATAGGGATGATAACCACGATCGGTCATGACTGATCCTCGACCGATCCTATAAGTGAGTCCTTTCTGGTACTTGTGGGTACTGCAGGTAAGTGAAATTGGCTGTACTGACTAATTGGGACACCCCGGTTCGAATGGTGGTGGTCTTGGGGTCGTGTGACCTTCCGTTCGGGAGCTACATCCGTTTTGGACAGGAAATGGGCTGTATCTCGGGAACGGAAGGTCGTAGAGAGTCGGGGACAAGACTGGCGTGTTGCCCGTGGCCATATTAGGGCAGGCGGATCTTGGTTTGGAAGCTCTACGACCTTCCGTTCAAGAGTTATGATTGGTCAAAGTGTTTTCCATTGAAATGAATGGGAATTTTCGAAAATTCTTCTAAGTCCAGCCCTAGTTGACTGTCCATTGGGCCTTTCCTAACCCTAACCAGGCTTGACCTCTGGTGTTTCTGACCCTAACCTGTCCTGTAACCCTAATCCTAACCATAACCCCCAATTAGGGTTGTGGGAGTGGTTATGGTTAGGGTTTGGGTTGTGGGAGTGGTTGTGATTAGGGTTAGGGTTGTGGTTTGGCCTAGTATTGTGGCAGACTTTGTGTGTAGGGTTTGGTTAGTGTTTTGACTTGGCCTGTGTGCTGGTCTGTGGCTGCTAGGGTTAGGGTTCCGCTAGGTATAGGGATGATAACCACGATCAGTCATGACTGATCCTCGACTGATCCTATAAGTGGGTGATTTGAGGCCTTTCTGGGTACTGCAGGTAAGTGAAATTGGCTGTACTGACTAATTGGGACACCCCGGTTCGAATGGTGGTGGTCTTGGGGTCGTGTGACCTTCCGTTCGGGAGCTACATCCGTTTTGGACAGGAAATGGGCTGTATCTCGGGAACGGAAGGTCGTAGAGAGTCGGGGACAAGACTGGCGTGTTGCCCGTGGCCATATTAGGGCAGGCGGATCTTGGTTTGGAAGCTCTACGACCTTCCGTTCAAGAGTTATGATTGGTCAAAGTGTTTTCCATTGAAATGAATGGGAATTTTCGAAAATTCTTCTAAGTCCAGCCCTAGTTGACTGTCCATTGGCCCTTTCCTAACCCTAACCAGGCTTGACCTCTGGTGTTTCTGACCCTAACCTGTCCTGTAACCCTAATCCTAACCATAACCCCCAATTAGGGTTGTGGGAGTGGTTATGGTTAGGGTTTGGGTTGTGGGAGTGGTTGTGATTAGGGTTAGGGTTGTGGTTTGGCCTAGTATTGTGGCAGACTTTGTGTGTAGGGTTTGGTTAGTGTTTTGACTTGGCCTGTGTGCTGGTCTGTGGCTGCTAGGGTTAGGGTTCCGCTAGGTATAGGGATGATAACCACGATCAGTCATGACTGATCCTCGACTGATCCTATAAGTGGGTGATTTGAGGCCTTTCTGGGTACTGCAGGTAAGTGAAATTGGCTGTACTGACTAATTGGGACACCCCGGTTCGAATGGTGGTGGTCTTGGGGTCGTGTGACCTTCCGTTCGGGAGCTACATCCGTTTTGGACAGGAAATGGGCTGTATCTCGGGAACGGAAGGTCGTAGAGAGTCGGGGACAAGACTGGCGTGTTGCCCGTGGCCATATTAGGGCAGGCGGATCTTGGTTTGGAAGCTCTACGACCTTCCGTTCAAGAGTTATGATTGGTCAAAGTGTTTTCCATTGAAATGAATGGGAATTTTCGAAAATTCTTCTAAGTCCAGCCCTAGTTGACTGTCCATTGGGCCTTTCCTAACCCTAACCAGGCTTGACCTCTGGTGTTTCTGACCCTAACCTGTCCTGTAACCCTAATCCTAACCATAACCCCCAATTAGGGTTGTGGGAGTGGTTATGGTTAGGGTTTGGGTTGTGGGAGTGGTTGTGATTAGGGTTAGGGTTGTGGTTTGGCCTAGTATTGTGGCAGACTTTGTGTATAGGGTTTGGTGAGTGTTTTGACTTGGCCTGCGTGCTGGTCTGTGGCTGCTAGGGTTAGGGTTCCGCTAGGTATAGGGATGATAACCACGATCAGTCATGACTGATCCTCGACTGATCCTATAAGTGGGTGATTTGAGGCCTTTCTGGGTACTGCAGGTAAGTGAAATTGGCTGTACTGACTAATTGGGACACCCCGGTTCGAATGGTGGTGGTCTTGGGGTCGTGTGACCTTCCGTTCGGGAGCTACATCCGTTTTGGACAGGAAATGGGCTGTATCTCGGGAACGGAAGGTCGTAGAGAGTCGGGGACAAGACTGGCGTGTTGCCCGTGGCCATATTAGGGCAGGCGGATCTTGGTTTGGAAGCTCTACGACCTTCCGTTCAAGAGTTATGATTGGTCAAAGTGTTTTCCATTGAAATGAATGGGAATTTTCGAAAATTCTTCTAAGTCCAGCCCTAGTTGACTGTCCATTGGGCCTTTCCTAACCCTAACCAGGCTTGACCTCTGGTGTTTCTGACCCTAACCTGTCCTGTAACCCTAATCCTAACCATAACCCCCAATTAGGGTTGTGGGAGTGGTTATGGTTAGGGTTTGGGTTGTGGGAGTGGTTGTGATTAGGGTTAGGGTTAGGGTTAGGGTTAGGGTTAGGGTTAGGGTTAGGGTTAGGGTTAGGGTTAGGGTTAGGGTTAGGGTTAGGGTTAGGGTTAGGTATAGGGATGATAACCACGATCGGTCATGACTGATCCTCGACCGATCCTATAAGTGAGTCCTTTCTGGTACTTGTGGGTACTGCAGGTAAGTGAAATTGGCTGTACTGACTAATTGGGACACCCCGGTTCGAATGGTGGTGGTCTTGGGGTCGTGTGACCTTCCGTTCGGGAGCTACATCCGTTTTGGACAGGAAATGGGCTGTATCTCGGGAACGGAAGGTCGTAGAGAGTCGGGGACAAGACTGGCGTGTTGCCCGTGGCCATATTAGGGCAGGCGGATCTTGGTTTGGAAGCTCTACGACCTTCCGTTCAAGAGTTATGATTGGTCAAAGTGTTTTCCATTGAAATGAATGGGAATTTTCGAAAATTCTTCTAAGTCCAGCCCTAGTTGACTGTCCATTGGGCCTTTCCTAACCCTAACCAGGCTTGACCTCTGGTGTTTCTGACCCTAACCTGTCCTGTAACCCTAATCCTAACCATAACCCCCAATTAGGGTTGTGGGAGTGGTTATGGTTAGGGTTTGGGTTGTGGGAGTGGTTGTGATTAGGGTTAGGGTTGTGGTTTGGCCTAGTATTGTGGCAGACTTTGTGTGTAGGGTTTGGTTAGTGTTTTGACTTGGCCTGTGTGCTGGTCTGTGGCTGCTAGGGTTAGGGTTCCGCTAGGTATAGGGATGATAACCACGATCAGTCATGACTGATCCTCGACTGATCCTATAAGTGGGTGATTTGAGGCCTTTCTGGGTACTGCAGGTAAGTGAAATTGGCTGTACTGACTAATTGGGACACCCCGGTTCGAATGGTGGTGGTCTTGGGGTCGTGTGACCTTCCGTTCGGGAGCTACATCCGTTTTGGACAGGAAATGGGCTGTATCTCGGGAACGGAAGGTCGTAGAGAGTCGGGGACAAGACTGGCGTGTTGCCCGTGGCCATATTAGGGCAGGCGGATCTTGGTTTGGAAGCTCTACGACCTTCCGTTCAAGAGTTATGATTGGTCAAAGTGTTTTCCATTGAAATGAATGGGAATTTTCGAAAATTCTTCTAAGTCCAGCCCTAGTTGACTGTCCATTGGCCCTTTCCTAACCCTAACCAGGCTTGACCTCTGGTGTTTCTGACCCTAACCTGTCCTGTAACCCTAATCCTAACCATAACCCCCAATTAGGGTTGTGGGAGTGGTTATGGTTAGGGTTTGGGTTGTGGGAGTGGTTGTGATTAGGGTTAGGGTTGTGGTTTGGCCTAGTATTGTGGCAGACTTTGTGTGTAGGGTTTGGTTAGTGTTTTGACTTGGCCTGTGTGCTGGTCTGTGGCTGCTAGGGTTAGGGTTCCGCTAGGTATAGGGATGATAACCACGATCGGTCATGACTGATCCTCGACCGATCCTATAAGTGAGTCCTTTCTGGTACTTGTGGGTACTGCAGGTAAGTGAAATTGGCTGTACTGACTAATTGGGACACCCCGGTTCGAATGGTGGTGGTCTTGGGGTCGTGTGACCTTCCGTTCGGGAGCTACATCCGTTTTGGACAGGAAATGGGCTGTATCTCGGGAACGGAAGGTCGTAGAGAGTCGGGGACAAGACTGGCGTGTTGCCCGTGGCCATATTAGGGTTAGGGTTAGGGTTAGGGTTAGGGTTAGGTATAGGGATGATAACCACGATCAGTCATGACTGATCCTCGACTGATCCTATAAGTGGGTGATTTGAGGCCTTTCTGGGTACTGCAGGTAAGTGAAATTGGCTGTACTGACTAATTGGGACACCCCGGTTCGAATGGTGGTGGTCTTGGGGTCGTGTGACCTTCCGTTCGGGAGCTACATCCGTTTTGGACAGGAAATGGGCTGTATCTCGGGAACGGAAGGTCGTAGAGAGTCGGGGACAAGACTGGCGTGTTGCCCGTGGCCATATTAGGGCAGGCGGATCTTGGTTTGGAAGCTCTACGACCTTCCGTTCAAGAGTTATGATTGGTCAAAGTGTTTTCCATTGAAATGAATGGGAATTTTCGAAAATTCTTCTAAGTCCAGCCCTAGTTGACTGTCCATTGGGCCTTTCCTAACCCTAACCAGGCTTGACCTCTGGTGTTTCTGACCCTAACCTGTCCTGTAACCCTAATCCTAACCATAACCCCCAATTAGGGTTGTGGGAGTGGTTATGGTTAGGGTTTGGGTTGTGGGAGTGGTTGTGATTAGGGTTAGGGTTGTGGTTTGGCCTAGTATTGTGGCAGACTTTGTGTATAGGGTTTGGTGAGTGTTTTGACTTGGCCTGCGTGCTGGTCTGTGGCTGCTAGGGTTAGGGTTCCGCTAGGGTATAGGGATGATAACCACGATCAGTCATGACTGATCCTCGACTGATCCTATAAGTGGGTGATTTGAGGCCTTTCTGGGTACTGCAGGTAAGTGAAATTGGCTGTACTGACTAATTGGGACACCCCGGTTCGAATGGTGGTGGTCTTGGGGTCGTGTGACCTTCCGTTCGGGAGCTACATCCGTTTTGGACAGGAAATGGGCTGTATCTCGGGAACGGAAGGTCGTAGAGAGTCGGGGACAAGACTGGCGTGTTGCCCGTGGCCATATTAGGGCAGGCGGATCTTGGTTTGGAAGCTCTACGACCTTCCGTTCAAGAGTTATGATTGGTCAAAGTGTTTTCCATTGAAATGAATGGGAATTTTCGAAAATTCTTCTAAGTCCAGCCCTAGTTGACTGTCCATTGGGCCTTTCCTAACCCTAACCAGGCTTGACCTCTGGTGTTTCTGACCCTAACCTGTCCTGTAACCCTAATCCTAACCATAACCCCCAATTAGGGTTGTGGGAGTGGTTATGGTTAGGGTTTGGGTTGTGGGAGTGGTTGTGATTAGGGTTAGGGTTGTGGTTTGGCCTAGTATTGTGGCAGACTTTGTGTATAGGGTTTGGTTAGTGTTTTGACTTGGCCTGTGTGCTGGTCTGTGGCTGCTAGGGTTAGGGTTCCGCTAGGTATAGGGATGATAACCACGATCGGTCATGACTGATCCTCGACCGATCCTATAAGTGAGTCCTTTCTGGTACTTGTGGGTACTGCAGGTAAGTGAAATTGGCTGTACTGACTAATTGGGACACCCCGGTTCGAATGGTGGTGGTCTTGGGGTCGTGTGACCTTCCGTTCGGGAGCTACATCCGTTTTGGACAGGAAATGGGCTGTATCTCGGGAACGGAAGGTCGTAGAGAGTCGGGGACAAGACTGGCGTGTTGCCCGTGGCCATATTAGGGCAGGCGGATCTTGGTTTGGAAGCTCTACGACCTTCCGTTCAAGAGTTATGATTGGTCAAAGTGTTTTCCATTGAAATGAATGGGAATTTTGGAAAATTCTTCTAAGTCCAGCCCTAGTTGACTGTCCATTGGGCCTTTCCTAACCCTAACCAGGCTTGACCTCTGGTGTTTCTGACCCTAACCTGTCCTGTAACCCTAATCCTAACCATAACCCCCAATTAGGGTTGTTAGGGTTAGGGTTAGGGTTAGGGTTAGGGTTAGGGTTAGGGTTAGGGTTAGGGTTAGGGTTAGGGTTAGGGTTAGGGTTAGGGTTAGGGTTAGGGTTAGGGTTAGGGTTAGGGTTAGGGTTAGGGTTAGGGTTAGGGTTAGGGTTAGGGTTAGGGTTAGGGTTAGGGTTAGGGTTAGGGTTAGGGTTAGGGTTAGGGTTAGGGTTAGGGTTAGGGTTAGGGTTAGGGTTAGGGTTAGGGTTAGGGTTAGGGTTAGGGTTAGGGTTAGGGTTAGGGTTAGGGTTAGGGTTAGGTATAGGGATGATAACCACGATCGGTCATGACTGATCCTCGACCGATCCTATAAGTGAGTCCTTTCTGGTACTTGTGGGTACTGCAGGTAAGTGAAATTGGCTGTACTGACTAATTGGGACACCCCGGTTCGAATGGTGGTGGTCTTGGGGTCGTGTGACCTTCCGTTCGGGAGCTACATCCGTTTTGGACAGGAAATGGGCTGTATCTCGGGAACGGAAGGTCGTAGAGAGTCGGGGACAAGACTGGCGTGTTGCCCGTGGCCATATTAGGGTTAGGGTTAGGGTTAGGGTTAGGGTTAGGTATAGGGATGATAACCACGATCAGTCATGACTGATCCTCGACTGATCCTATAAGTGGGTGATTTGAGGCCTTTCTGGGTACTGCAGGTAAGTGAAATTGGCTGTACTGACTAATTGGGACACCCCGGTTCGAATGGTGGTGGTCTTGGGGTCGTGTGACCTTCCGTTCGGGAGCTACATCCGTTTTGGACAGGAAATGGGCTGTATCTCGGGAACGGAAGGTCGTAGAGAGTCGGGGACAAGACTGGCGTGTTGCCCGTGGCCATATTAGGGCAGGCGGATCTTGGTTTGGAAGCTCTACGACCTTCCGTTCAAGAGTTATGATTGGTCAAAGTGTTTTCCATTGAAATGAATGGGAATTTTCGAAAATTCTTCTAAGTCCAGCCCTAGTTGACTGTCCATTGGGCCTTTCCTAACCCTAACCAGGCTTGACCTCTGGTGTTTCTGACCCTAACCTGTCCTGTAACCCTAATCCTAACCATAACCCCCAATTAGGGTTGTGGGAGTGGTTATGGTTAGGGTTTGGGTTGTGGGAGTGGTTGTGATTAGGGTTAGGGTTGTGGTTTGGCCTAGTATTGTGGCAGACTTTGTGTATAGGGTTTGGTGAGTGTTTTGACTTGGCCTGCGTGCTGGTCTGTGGCTGCTAGGGTTAGGGTTCCGCTAGGGTATAGGGATGATAACCACGATCAGTCATGACTGATCCTCGACTGATCCTATAAGTGGGTGATTTGAGGCCTTTCTGGGTACTGCAGGTAAGTGAAATTGGCTGTACTGACTAATTGGGACACCCCGGTTCGAATGGTGGTGGTCTTGGGGTCGTGTGACCTTCCGTTCGGGAGCTACATCCGTTTTGGACAGGAAATGGGCTGTATCTCGGGAACGGAAGGTCGTAGAGAGTCGGGGACAAGACTGGCGTGTTGCCCGTGGCCATATTAGGGCAGGCGGATCTTGGTTTGGAAGCTCTACGACCTTCCGTTCAAGAGTTATGATTGGTCAAAGTGTTTTCCATTGAAATGAATGGGAATTTTCGAAAATTCTTCTAAGTCCAGCCCTAGTTGACTGTCCATTGGGCCTTTCCTAACCCTAACCAGGCTTGACCTCTGGTGTTTCTGACCCTAACCTGTCCTGTAACCCTAATCCTAACCATAACCCCCAATTAGGGTTGTGGGAGTGGTTATGGTTAGGGTTTGGGTTGTGGGAGTGGTTGTGATTAGGGTTAGGGTTGTGGTTTGGCCTAGTATTGTGGCAGACTTTGTGTATAGGGTTTGGTGAGTGTTTTGACTTGGCCTGCGTGCTGGTCTGTGGCTGCTAGGGTTAGGGTTCCGCTAGGTATAGGGATGATAACCACGATCAGTCATGACTGATCCTCGACTGATCCTATAAGTGGGTGATTTGAGGCCTTTCTGGGTACTGCAGGTAAGTGAAATTGGCTGTACTGACTAATTGGGACACCCCGGTTCGAATGGTGGTGGTCTTGGGGTCGTGTGACCTTCCGTTCGGGAGCTACATCCGTTTTGGACAGGAAATGGGCTGTATCTCGGGAACGGAAGGTCGTAGAGAGTCGGGGACAAGACTGGCGTGTTGCCCGTGGCCATATTAGGGCAGGCGGATCTTGGTTTGGAAGCTCTACGACCTTCCGTTCAAGAGTTATGATTGGTCAAAGTGTTTTCCATTGAAATGAATGGGAATTTTCGAAAATTCTTCTAAGTCCAGCCCTAGTTGACTGTCCATTGGGCCTTTCCTAACCCTAACCAGGCTTGACCTCTGGTGTTTCTGACCCTAACCTGTCCTGTAACCCTAATCCTAACCATAACCCCCAATTAGGGTTGTGGGAGTGGTTATGGTTAGGGTTTGGGTTGTGGGAGTGGTTGTGATTAGGGTTAGGGTTGTGGTTTGGCCTAGTATTGTGGCAGACTTTGTGTATAGGGTTTGGTGAGTGTTTTGACTTGGCCTGCGTGCTGGTCTGTGGCTGCTAGGGTTAGGGTTCCGCTAGGTATAGGGATGATAACCACGATCAGTCATGACTGATCCTCGACTGATCCTATAAGTGGGTGATTTGAGGCCTTTCTGGGTACTGCAGGTAAGTGAAATTGGCTGTACTGACTAATTGGGACACCCCGGTTCGAATGGTGGTGGTCTTGGGGTCGTGTGACCTTCCGTTCGGGAGCTACATCCGTTTTGGACAGGAAATGGGCTGTATCTCGGGAACGGAAGGTCGTAGAGAGTCGGGGACAAGACTGGCGTGTTGCCCGTGGCCATATTAGGGCAGGCGGATCTTGGTTTGGAAGCTCTACGACCTTCCGTTCAAGAGTTATGATTGGTCAAAGTGTTTTCCATTGAAATGAATGGGAATTTTCGAAAATTCTTCTAAGTCCAGCCCTAGTTGACTGTCCATTGGGCCTTTCCTAACCCTAACCAGGCTTGACCTCTGGTGTTTCTGACCCTAACCTGTCCTGTAACCCTAATCCTAACCATAACCCCCAATTAGGGTTGTGGGAGTGGTTATGGTTAGGGTTTGGGTTGTGGGAGTGGTTGTGATTAGGGTTAGGGTTGTGGTTTGGCCTAGTATTGTGGCAGACTTTGTGTATAGGGTTTGGTGAGTGTTTTGACTTGGCCTGCGTGCTGGTCTGTGGCTGCTAGGGTTAGGGTTCCGCTAGGTATAGGGATGATAACCACGATCAGTCATGACTGATCCTCGACTGATCCTATAAGTGGGTGATTTGAGGCCTTTCTGGGTACTGCAGGTAAGTGAAATTGGCTGTACTGACTAATTGGGACACCCCGGTTCGAATGGTGGTGGTCTTGGGGTCGTGTGACCTTCCGTTCGGGAGCTACATCCGTTTTGGACAGGAAATGGGCTGTATCTCGGGAACGGAAGGTCGTAGAGAGTCGGGGACAAGACTGGCGTGTTGCCCGTGGCCATATTAGGGCAGGCGGATCTTGGTTTGGAAGCTCTACGACCTTCCGTTCAAGAGTTATGATTGGTCAAAGTGTTTTCCATTGAAATGAATGGGAATTTTCGAAAATTCTTCTAAGTCCAGCCCTAGTTGACTGTCCATTGGGCCTTTCCTAACCCTAACCAGGCTTGACCTCTGGTGTTTCTGACCCTAACCTGTCCTGTAACCCTAATCCTAACCATAACCCCCAATTAGGGTTGTGGGAGTGGTTATGGTTAGGGTTTGGGTTGTGGGAGTGGTTGTGATTAGGGTTAGGGTTGTGGTTTGGCCTAGTATTGTGGCAGACTTTGTGTATAGGGTTTGGTGAGTGTTTTGACTTGGCCTGCGTGCTGGTCTGTGGCTGCTAGGGTTAGGGTTCCGCTAGGTATAGGGATGATAACCACGATCAGTCATGACTGATCCTCGACTGATCCTATAAGTGGGTGATTTGAGGCCTTTCTGGGTACTGCAGGTAAGTGAAATTGGCTGTACTGACTAATTGGGACACCCCGGTTCGAATGGTGGTGGTCTTGGGGTCGTGTGACCTTCCGTTCGGGAGCTACATCCGTTTTGGACAGGAAATGGGCTGTATCTCGGGAACGGAAGGTCGTAGAGAGTCGGGGACAAGACTGGCGTGTTGCCCGTGGCCATATTAGGGCAGGCGGATCTTGGTTTGGAAGCTCTACGACCTTCCGTTCAAGAGTTATGATTGGTCAAAGTGTTTTCCATTGAAATGAATGGGAATTTTCGAAAATTCTTCTAAGTCCAGCCCTAGTTGACTGTCCATTGGGCCTTTCCTAACCCTAACCAGGCTTGACCTCTGGTGTTTCTGACCCTAACCTGTCCTGTAACCCTAATCCTAACCATAACCCCCAATTAGGGTTGTGGGAGTGGTTATGGTTAGGGTTTGGGTTGTGGGAGTGGTTGTGATTAGGGTTAGGGTTGTGGTTTGGCCTAGTATTGTGGCAGACTTTGTGTATAGGGTTTGGTGAGTGTTTTGACTTGGCCTGCGTGCTGGTCTGTGGCTGCTAGGGTTAGGGTTCCGCTAGGTATAGGGATGATAACCACGATCAGTCATGACTGATCCTCGACTGATCCTATAAGTGGGTGATTTGAGGCCTTTCTGGGTACTGCAGGTAAGTGAAATTGGCTGTACTGACTAATTGGGACACCCCGGTTCGAATGGTGGTGGTCTTGGGGTCGTGTGACCTTCCGTTCGGGAGCTACATCCGTTTTGGACAGGAAATGGGCTGTATCTCGGGAACGGAAGGTCGTAGAGAGTCGGGGACAAGACTGGCGTGTTGCCCGTGGCCATATTAGGGCAGGCGGATCTTGGTTTGGAAGCTCTACGACCTTCCGTTCAAGAGTTATGATTGGTCAAAGTGTTTTCCATTGAAATGAATGGGAATTTTCGAAAATTCTTCTAAGTCCAGCCCTAGTTGACTGTCCATTGGGCCTTTCCTAACCCTAACCAGGCTTGACCTCTGGTGTTTCTGACCCTAACCTGTCCTGTAACCCTAATCCTAACCATAACCCCCAATTAGGGTTGTGGGAGTGGTTATGGTTAGGGTTTGGGTTGTGGGAGTGGTTGTGATTAGGGTTAGGGTTAGGGTTAGGGTTAGGGTTAGGGTTAGGGTTAGGGTTAGGGTTAGGGTTAGGGTTAGGGTTAGGGTTAGGGTTAGGGTTAGGGTTAGGGTTAGGGTTAGGGTTAGGGTTAGGGTTAGGGTTAGGGTTAGGGTTAGGGTTAGGGTTAGGGTTAGGGTTAGGGTTAGGGTTAGGGTTAGGGTTAGGGTTAGGGTTAGGGTTAGGGTTAGGGTTAGGGTTAGGGTTAGGGTTAGGGTTAGGGTTAGGGTTAGGGTTAGGGTTAGGGTTAGGGTTAGGGTTAGGGTTAGGGTTAGGGTTAGGGTTAGGTATAGGGATGATAACCACGATCGGTCATGACTGATCCTCGACCGATCCTATAAGTGAGTCCTTTCTGGTACTTGTGGGTACTGCAGGTAAGTGAAATTGGCTGTACTGACTAATTGGGACACCCCGGTTCGAATGGTGGTGGTCTTGGGGTCGTGTGACCTTCCGTTCGGGAGCTACATCCGTTTTGGACAGGAAATGGGCTGTATCTCGGGAACGGAAGGTCGTAGAGAGTCGGGGACAAGACTGGCGTGTTGCCCGTGGCCATATTAGGGCAGGCGGATCTTGGTTTGGAAGCTCTACGACCTTCCGTTCAAGAGTTATGATTGGTCAAAGTGTTTTCCATTGAAATGAATGGGAATTTTCGAAAATTCTTCTAAGTCCAGCCCTAGTTGACTGTCCATTGGGCCTTTCCTAACCCTAACCAGGCTTGACCTCTGGTGTTTCTGACCCTAACCTGTCCTGTAACCCTAATCCTAACCATAACCCCCAATTAGGGTTGTGGGAGTGGTTATGGTTAGGGTTTGGGTTGTGGGAGTGGTTGTGATTAGGGTTAGGGTTGTGGTTTGGCCTAGTATTGTGGCAGACTTTGTGTGTAGGGTTTGGTTAGTGTTTTGACTTGGCCTGTGTGCTGGTCTGTGGCTGCTAGGGTTAGGGTTCCGCTAGGTATAGGGATGATAACCACGATCAGTCATGACTGATCCTCGACTGATCCTATAAGTGGGTGATTTGAGGCCTTTCTGGGTACTGCAGGTAAGTGAAATTGGCTGTACTGACTAATTGGGACACCCCGGTTCGAATGGTGGTGGTCTTGGGGTCGTGTGACCTTCCGTTCGGGAGCTACATCCGTTTTGGACAGGAAATGGGCTGTATCTCGGGAACGGAAGGTCGTAGAGAGTCGGGGACAAGACTGGCGTGTTGCCCGTGGCCATATTAGGGCAGGCGGATCTTGGTTTGGAAGCTCTACGACCTTCCGTTCAAGAGTTATGATTGGTCAAAGTGTTTTCCATTGAAATGAATGGGAATTTTCGAAAATTCTTCTAAGTCCAGCCCTAGTTGACTGTCCATTGGCCCTTTCCTAACCCTAACCAGGCTTGACCTCTGGTGTTTCTGACCCTAACCTGTCCTGTAACCCTAATCCTAACCATAACCCCCAATTAGGGTTGTGGGAGTGGTTATGGTTAGGGTTTGGGTTGTGGGAGTGGTTGTGATTAGGGTTAGGGTTGTGGTTTGGCCTAGTATTGTGGCAGACTTTGTGTGTAGGGTTTGGTTAGTGTTTTGACTTGGCCTGTGTGCTGGTCTGTGGCTGCTAGGGTTAGGGTTCCGCTAGGTATAGGGATGATAACCACGATCGGTCATGACTGATCCTCGACCGATCCTATAAGTGAGTCCTTTCTGGTACTTGTGGGTACTGCAGGTAAGTGAAATTGGCTGTACTGACTAATTGGGACACCCCGGTTCGAATGGTGGTGGTCTTGGGGTCGTGTGACCTTCCGTTCGGGAGCTACATCCGTTTTGGACAGGAAATGGGCTGTATCTCGGGAACGGAAGGTCGTAGAGAGTCGGGGACAAGACTGGCGTGTTGCCCGTGGCCATATTAGGGTTAGGGTTAGGGTTAGGGTTAGGGTTAGGTATAGGGATGATAACCACGATCAGTCATGACTGATCCTCGACTGATCCTATAAGTGGGTGATTTGAGGCCTTTCTGGGTACTGCAGGTAAGTGAAATTGGCTGTACTGACTAATTGGGACACCCCGGTTCGAATGGTGGTGGTCTTGGGGTCGTGTGACCTTCCGTTCGGGAGCTACATCCGTTTTGGACAGGAAATGGGCTGTATCTCGGGAACGGAAGGTCGTAGAGAGTCGGGGACAAGACTGGCGTGTTGCCCGTGGCCATATTAGGGCAGGCGGATCTTGGTTTGGAAGCTCTACGACCTTCCGTTCAAGAGTTATGATTGGTCAAAGTGTTTTCCATTGAAATGAATGGGAATTTTCGAAAATTCTTCTAAGTCCAGCCCTAGTTGACTGTCCATTGGGCCTTTCCTAACCCTAACCAGGCTTGACCTCTGGTGTTTCTGACCCTAACCTGTCCTGTAACCCTAATCCTAACCATAACCCCCAATTAGGGTTGTGGGAGTGGTTATGGTTAGGGTTTGGGTTGTGGGAGTGGTTGTGATTAGGGTTAGGGTTGTGGTTTGGCCTAGTATTGTGGCAGACTTTGTGTATAGGGTTTGGTGAGTGTTTTGACTTGGCCTGCGTGCTGGTCTGTGGCTGCTAGGGTTAGGGTTCCGCTAGGGTATAGGGATGATAACCACGATCAGTCATGACTGATCCTCGACTGATCCTATAAGTGGGTGATTTGAGGCCTTTCTGGGTACTGCAGGTAAGTGAAATTGGCTGTACTGACTAATTGGGACACCCCGGTTCGAATGGTGGTGGTCTTGGGGTCGTGTGACCTTCCGTTCGGGAGCTACATCCGTTTTGGACAGGAAATGGGCTGTATCTCGGGAACGGAAGGTCGTAGAGAGTCGGGGACAAGACTGGCGTGTTGCCCGTGGCCATATTAGGGCAGGCGGATCTTGGTTTGGAAGCTCTACGACCTTCCGTTCAAGAGTTATGATTGGTCAAAGTGTTTTCCATTGAAATGAATGGGAATTTTCGAAAATTCTTCTAAGTCCAGCCCTAGTTGACTGTCCATTGGGCCTTTCCTAACCCTAACCAGGCTTGACCTCTGGTGTTTCTGACCCTAACCTGTCCTGTAACCCTAATCCTAACCATAACC
Organism: Protosalanx chinensis; assembly: GCA_030340685.1. Lineage (NCBI taxonomy): Eukaryota > Metazoa > Chordata > Actinopteri > Osmeriformes > Salangidae > Protosalanx > Protosalanx chinensis. The sequence goes on from CM059321.1 coordinate 18,073,179, forward strand.
CCCAATTAGGGTTGTGGGAGTGGTTATGGTTAGGGTTTGGGTTGTGGGAGTGGTTGTGATTAGGGTTAGGGTTGTGGTTTGGCCTAGTATTGTGGCAGACTTTGTGTATAGGGTTTGGTGAGTGTTTTGACTTGGCCTGCGTGCTGGTCTGTGGCTGCTAGGGTTAGGGTTCCGCTAGGTATAGGGATGATAACCACGATCAGTCATGACTGATCCTCGACTGATCCTATAAGTGGGTGATTTGAGGCCTTTCTGGGTACTGCAGGTAAGTGAAATTGGCTGTACTGACTAATTGGGACACCCCGGTTCGAATGGTGGTGGTCTTGGGGTCGTGTGACCTTCCGTTCGGGAGCTACATCCGTTTTGGACAGGAAATGGGCTGTATCTCGGGAACGGAAGGTCGTAGAGAGTCGGGGACAAGACTGGCGTGTTGCCCGTGGCCATATTAGGGCAGGCGGATCTTGGTTTGGAAGCTCTACGACCTTCCGTTCAAGAGTTATGATTGGTCAAAGTGTTTTCCATTGAAATGAATGGGAATTTTCGAAAATTCTTCTAAGTCCAGCCCTAGTTGACTGTCCATTGGGCCTTTCCTAACCCTAACCAGGCTTGACCTCTGGTGTTTCTGACCCTAACCTGTCCTGTAACCCTAATCCTAACCATAACCCCCAATTAGGGTTGTGGGAGTGGTTATGGTTAGGGTTTGGGTTGTGGGAGTGGTTGTGATTAGGGTTAGGGTTGTGGTTTGGCCTAGTATTGTGGCAGACTTTGTGTATAGGGTTTGGTGAGTGTTTTGACTTGGCCTGCGTGCTGGTCTGTGGCTGCTAGGGTTAGGGTTCCGCTAGGTATAGGGATGATAACCACGATCAGTCATGACTGATCCTCGACTGATCCTATAAGTGGGTGATTTGAGGCCTTTCTGGGTACTGCAGGTAAGTGAAATTGGCTGTACTGACTAATTGGGACACCCCGGTTCGAATGGTGGTGGTCTTGGGGTCGTGTGACCTTCCGTTCGGGAGCTACATCCGTTTTGGACAGGAAATGGGCTGTATCTCGGGAACGGAAGGTCGTAGAGAGTCGGGGACAAGACTGGCGTGTTGCCCGTGGCCATATTAGGGCAGGCGGATCTTGGTTTGGAAGCTCTACGACCTTCCGTTCAAGAGTTATGATTGGTCAAAGTGTTTTCCATTGAAATGAATGGGAATTTTCGAAAATTCTTCTAAGTCCAGCCCTAGTTGACTGTCCATTGGGCCTTTCCTAACCCTAACCAGGCTTGACCTCTGGTGTTTCTGACCCTAACCTGTCCTGTAACCCTAATCCTAACCATAACCCCCAATTAGGGTTGTGGGAGTGGTTATGGTTAGGGTTTGGGTTGTGGGAGTGGTTGTGATTAGGGTTAGGGTTGTGGTTTGGCCTAGTATTGTGGCAGACTTTGTGTATAGGGTTTGGTGAGTGTTTTGACTTGGCCTGCGTGCTGGTCTGTGGCTGCTAGGGTTAGGGTTCCGCTAGGTATAGGGATGATAACCACGATCAGTCATGACTGATCCTCGACTGATCCTATAAGTGGGTGATTTGAGGCCTTTCTGGGTACTGCAGGTAAGTGAAATTGGCTGTACTGACTAATTGGGACACCCCGGTTCGAATGGTGGTGGTCTTGGGGTCGTGTGACCTTCCGTTCGGGAGCTACATCCGTTTTGGACAGGAAATGGGCTGTATCTCGGGAACGGAAGGTCGTAGAGAGTCGGGGACAAGACTGGCGTGTTGCCCGTGGCCATATTAGGGCAGGCGGATCTTGGTTTGGAAGCTCTACGACCTTCCGTTCAAGAGTTATGATTGGTCAAAGTGTTTTCCATTGAAATGAATGGGAATTTTCGAAAATTCTTCTAAGTCCAGCCCTAGTTGACTGTCCATTGGGCCTTTCCTAACCCTAACCAGGCTTGACCTCTGGTGTTTCTGACCCTAACCTGTCCTGTAACCCTAATCCTAACCATAACCCCCAATTAGGGTTGTGGGAGTGGTTATGGTTAGGGTTTGGGTTGTGGGAGTGGTTGTGATTAGGGTTAGGGTTGTGGTTTGGCCTAGTATTGTGGCAGACTTTGTGTATAGGGTTTGGTGAGTGTTTTGACTTGGCCTGCGTGCTGGTCTGTGGCTGCTAGGGTTAGGGTTCCGCTAGGTATAGGGATGATAACCACGATCAGTCATGACTGATCCTCGACTGATCCTATAAGTGGGTGATTTGAGGCCTTTCTGGGTACTGCAGGTAAGTGAAATTGGCTGTACTGACTAATTGGGACACCCCGGTTCGAATGGTGGTGGTCTTGGGGTCGTGTGACCTTCCGTTCGGGAGCTACATCCGTTTTGGACAGGAAATGGGCTGTATCTCGGGAACGGAAGGTCGTAGAGAGTCGGGGACAAGACTGGCGTGTTGCCCGTGGCCATATTAGGGCAGGCGGATCTTGGTTTGGAAGCTCTACGACCTTCCGTTCAAGAGTTATGATTGGTCAAAGTGTTTTCCATTGAAATGAATGGGAATTTTCGAAAATTCTTCTAAGTCCAGCCCTAGTTGACTGTCCATTGGGCCTTTCCTAACCCTAACCAGGCTTGACCTCTGGTGTTTCTGACCCTAACCTGTCCTGTAACCCTAATCCTAACCATAACCCCCAATTAGGGTTGTGGGAGTGGTTATGGTTAGGGTTTGGGTTGTGGGAGTGGTTGTGATTAGGGTTAGGGTTGTGGTTTGGCCTAGTATTGTGGCAGACTTTGTGTATAGGGTTTGGTGAGTGTTTTGACTTGGCCTGCGTGCTGGTCTGTGGCTGCTAGGGTTAGGGTTCCGCTAGGTATAGGGATGATAACCACGATCAGTCATGACTGATCCTCGACTGATCCTATAAGTGGGTGATTTGAGGCCTTTCTGGGTACTGCAGGTAAGTGAAATTGGCTGTACTGACTAATTGGGACACCCCGGTTCGAATGGTGGTGGTCTTGGGGTCGTGTGACCTTCCGTTCGGGAGCTACATCCGTTTTGGACAGGAAATGGGCTGTATCTCGGGAACGGAAGGTCGTAGAGAGTCGGGGACAAGACTGGCGTGTTGCCCGTGGCCATATTAGGGCAGGCGGATCTTGGTTTGGAAGCTCTACGACCTTCCGTTCAAGAGTTATGATTGGTCAAAGTGTTTTCCATTGAAATGAATGGGAATTTTCGAAAATTCTTCTAAGTCCAGCCCTAGTTGACTGTCCATTGGGCCTTTCCTAACCCTAACCAGGCTTGACCTCTGGTGTTTCTGACCCTAACCTGTCCTGTAACCCTAATCCTAACCATAACCCCCAATTAGGGTTGTGGGAGTGGTTATGGTTAGGGTTTGGGTTGTGGGAGTGGTTGTGATTAGGGTTAGGGTTGTGGTTTGGCCTAGTATTGTGGCAGACTTTGTGTATAGGGTTTGGTGAGTGTTTTGACTTGGCCTGCGTGCTGGTCTGTGGCTGCTAGGGTTAGGGTTCCGCTAGGTATAGGGATGATAACCACGATCAGTCATGACTGATCCTCGACTGATCCTATAAGTGGGTGATTTGAGGCCTTTCTGGGTACTGCAGGTAAGTGAAATTGGCTGTACTGACTAATTGGGACACCCCGGTTCGAATGGTGGTGGTCTTGGGGTCGTGTGACCTTCCGTTCGGGAGCTACATCCGTTTTGGACAGGAAATGGGCTGTATCTCGGGAACGGAAGGTCGTAGAGAGTCGGGGACAAGACTGGCGTGTTGCCCGTGGCCATATTAGGGCAGGCGGATCTTGGTTTGGAAGCTCTACGACCTTCCGTTCAAGAGTTATGATTGGTCAAAGTGTTTTCCATTGAAATGAATGGGAATTTTCGAAAATTCTTCTAAGTCCAGCCCTAGTTGACTGTCCATTGGGCCTTTCCTAACCCTAACCAGGCTTGACCTCTGGTGTTTCTGACCCTAACCTGTCCTGTAACCCTAATCCTAACCATAACCCCCAATTAGGGTTGTGGGAGTGGTTATGGTTAGGGTTTGGGTTGTGGGAGTGGTTGTGATTAGGGTTAGGGTTGTGGTTTGGCCTAGTATTGTGGCAGACTTTGTGTATAGGGTTTGGTGAGTGTTTTGACTTGGCCTGCGTGCTGGTCTGTGGCTGCTAGGGTTAGGGTTCCGCTAGGTATAGGGATGATAACCACGATCAGTCATGACTGATCCTCGACTGATCCTATAAGTGGGTGATTTGAGGCCTTTCTGGGTACTGCAGGTAAGTGAAATTGGCTGTACTGACTAATTGGGACACCCCGGTTCGAATGGTGGTGGTCTTGGGGTCGTGTGACCTTCCGTTCGGGAGCTACATCCGTTTTGGACAGGAAATGGGCTGTATCTCGGGAACGGAAGGTCGTAGAGAGTCGGGGACAAGACTGGCGTGTTGCCCGTGGCCATATTAGGGCAGGCGGATCTTGGTTTGGAAGCTCTACGACCTTCCGTTCAAGAGTTATGATTGGTCAAAGTGTTTTCCATTGAAATGAATGGGAATTTTCGAAAATTCTTCTAAGTCCAGCCCTAGTTGACTGTCCATTGGGCCTTTCCTAACCCTAACCAGGCTTGACCTCTGGTGTTTCTGACCCTAACCTGTCCTGTAACCCTAATCCTAACCATAACCCCCAATTAGGGTTGTGGGAGTGGTTATGGTTAGGGTTTGGGTTGTGGGAGTGGTTGTGATTAGGGTTAGGGTTAGGGTTAGGGTTAGGGTTAGGGTTAGGGTTAGGGTTAGGGTTAGGGTTAGGGTTAGGGTTAGGGTTAGGGTTAGGGTTAGGGTTAGGGTTAGGGTTAGGGTTAGGGTTAGGGTTAGGGTTAGGGTTAGGGTTAGGGTTAGGGTTAGGGTTAGGGTTAGGGTTAGGGTTAGGGTTAGGGTTAGGGTTAGGGTTAGGGTTAGGGTTAGGGTTAGGGTTAGGGTTAGGGTTAGGGTTAGGGTTAGGGTTAGGGTTAGGGTTAGGGTTAGGGTTAGGGTTAGGGTTAGGGTTAGGGTTAGGGTTAGGGTTAGGGTTAGGGTTAGGGTTAGGGTTAGGGTTAGGGTTAGGGTTAGGGTTAGGGTTAGGGTTAGGGTTAGGGTTAGGGTTAGGGTTAGGGTTAGGGTTAGGGTTAGGGTTAGGGTTAGGGTTAGGGTTAGGGTTAGGGTTAGGGTTAGGGTTAGGGTTAGGGTTAGGGTTAGGGTTAGGGTTAGGGTTAGGGTTAGGGTTAGGGTTAGGGTTAGGGTTAGGGTTAGGGTTAGGGTTAGGGTTAGGGTTAGGGTTAGGGTTAGGGTTAGGGTTAGGGTTAGGGTTAGGGTTAGGGTTAGGGTTAGGGTTAGGGTTAGGGTTAGGGTTAGGGTTAGGGTTAGGGTTAGGGTTAGGGTTAGGGTTAGGGTTAGGGTTAGGGTTAGGGTTAGGGTTAGGGTTAGGGTTAGGGTTAGGGTTAGGGTTAGGGTTAGGGTTAGGGTTAGGGTTAGGGTTAGGGTTAGGGTTAGGGTTAGGGTTAGGGTTAGGGTTAGGGTTAGGGTTAGGGTTAGGGTTAGGGTTAGGGTTAGGGTTAGGGTTAGGGTTAGGGTTAGGGTTAGGGTTAGGGTTAGGGTTAGGGTTAGGGTTAGGGTTAGGGTTAGGGTTAGGGTTAGGGTTAGGGTTAGGGTTAGGGTTAGGGTTAGGGTTAGGGTTAGGGTTAGGGTTAGGGTTAGGGTTAGGGTTAGGGTTAGGGTTAGGGTTAGGGTTAGGGTTAGGGTTAGGGTTAGGGTTAGGGTTAGGGTTAGGGTTAGGGTTAGGGTTAGGGTTAGGGTTAGGGTTAGGGTTAGGGTTAGGGTTAGGGTTAGGGTTAGGGTTAGGGTTAGGGTTAGGGTTAGGGTTAGGGTTAGGGTTAGGGTTAGGGTTAGGGTTAGGGTTAGGGTTAGGGTTAGGGTTAGGGTTAGGGTTAGGGTTAGGGTTAGGGTTAGGGTTAGGGTTAGGGTTAGGGTTAGGGTTAGGGTTAGGGTTAGGGTTAGGGTTAGGGTTAGGGTTAGGGTTAGGGTTAGGGTTAGGGTTAGGGTTAGGGTTAGGGTTAGGGTTAGGGTTAGGGTTAGGGTTAGGGTTAGGGTTAGGGTTAGGGTTAGGGTTAGGGTTAGGGTTAGGGTTAGGGTTAGGGTTAGGGTTAGGGTTAGGGTTAGGGTTAGGGTTAGGGTTAGGGTTAGGGTTAGGGTTAGGGTTAGGGTTAGGGTTAGGGTTAGGGTTAGGGTTAGGGTTAGGGTTAGGGTTAGGGTTAGGGTTAGGGTTAGGGTTAGGGTTAGGGTTAGGGTTAGGGTTAGGGTTAGGGTTAGGGTTAGGGTTAGGGTTAGGGTTAGGGTTAGGGTTAGGGTTAGGGTTAGGGTTAGGGTTAGGGTTAGGGTTAGGGTTAGGGTTAGGGTTAGGGTTAGGGTTAGGGTTAGGGTTAGGGTTAGGGTTAGGGTTAGGGTTAGGGTTAGGGTTAGGGTTAGGGTTAGGGTTAGGGTTAGGGTTAGGGTTAGGGTTAGGGTTAGGGTTAGGGTTAGGGTTAGGGTTAGGGTTAGGGTTAGGGTTAGGGTTAGGGTTAGGGTTAGGGTTAGGGTTAGGGTTAGGGTTAGGGTTAGGGTTAGGGTTAGGGTTAGGGTTAGGGTTAGGGTTAGGGTTAGGGTTAGGGTTAGGGTTAGGGTTAGGGTTAGGGTTAGGGTTAGGGTTAGGGTTAGGGTTAGGGTTAGGGTTAGGGTTAGGGTTAGGGTTAGGGTTAGGGTTAGGGTTAGGGTTAGGGTTAGGGTTAGGGTTAGGGTTAGGGTTAGGGTTAGGGTTAGGGTTAGGGTTAGGGTTAGGGTTAGGGTTAGGGTTAGGGTTAGGGTTAGGGTTAGGGTTAGGGTTAGGGTTAGGGTTAGGGTTAGGGTTAGGGTTAGGGTTAGGGTTAGGGTTAGGGTTAGGGTTAGGGTTAGGGTTAGGGTTAGGGTTAGGGTTAGGGTTAGGGTTAGGGTTAGGGTTAGGGTTAGGGTTAGGGTTAGGGTTAGGGTTAGGGTTAGGGTTAGGGTTAGGGTTAGGGTTAGGGTTAGGGTTAGGGTTAGGGTTAGGGTTAGGGTTAGGGTTAGGGTTAGGGTTAGGGTTAGGGTTAGGGTTAGGGTTAGGGTTAGGGTTAGGGTTAGGGTTAGGGTTAGGGTTAGGGTTAGGGTTAGGGTTAGGGTTAGGGTTAGGGTTAGGGTTAGGGTTAGGGTTAGGGTTAGGGTTAGGGTTAGGGTTAGGGTTAGGGTTAGGGTTAGGGTTAGGGTTAGGGTTAGGGTTAGGGTTAGGGTTAGGGTTAGGGTTAGGGTTAGGGTTAGGGTTAGGGTTAGGGTTAGGGTTAGGGTTAGGGTTAGGGTTAGGGTTAGGGTTAGGGTTAGGGTTAGGGTTAGGGTTAGGGTTAGGGTTAGGGTTAGGGTTAGGGTTAGGGTTAGGGTTAGGGTTAGGGTTAGGGTTAGGGTTAGGGTTAGGGTTAGGGTTAGGGTTAGGGTTAGGGTTAGGGTTAGGGTTAGGGTTAGGGTTAGGGTTAGGGTTAGGGTTAGGGTTAGGGTTAGGGTTAGGGTTAGGGTTAGGGTTAGGGTTAGGGTTAGGGTTAGGGTTAGGGTTAGGGTTAGGGTTAGGGTTAGGGTTAGGGTTAGGGTTAGGGTTAGGGTTAGGGTTAGGGTTAGGGTTAGGGTTAGGGTTAGGGTTAGGGTTAGGGTTAGGGTTAGGGTTAGGGTTAGGGTTAGGGTTAGGGTTAGGGTTAGGGTTAGGGTTAGGGTTAGGGTTAGGGTTAGGGTTAGGGTTAGGGTTAGGGTTAGGGTTAGGGTTAGGGTTAGGGTTAGGGTTAGGGTTAGGGTTAGGGTTAGGGTTAGGGTTAGGGTTAGGGTTAGGGTTAGGGTTAGGGTTAGGGTTAGGGTTAGGGTTAGGGTTAGGGTTAGGGTTAGGGTTAGGGTTAGGGTTAGGGTTAGGGTTAGGGTTAGGGTTAGGGTTAGGGTTAGGGTTAGGGTTAGGGTTAGGGTTAGGGTTAGGGTTAGGGTTAGGGTTAGGGTTAGGGTTAGGGTTAGGGTTAGGGTTAGGGTTAGGGTTAGGGTTAGGGTTAGGGTTAGGGTTAGGGTTAGGGTTAGGGTTAGGGTTAGGGTTAGGGTTAGGGTTAGGGTTAGGGTTAGGGTTAGGGTTAGGGTTAGGGTTAGGGTTAGGGTTAGGGTTAGGGTTAGGGTTAGGGTTAGGGTTAGGGTTAGGGTTAGGGTTAGGGTTAGGGTTAGGGTTAGGGTTAGGGTTAGGGTTAGGGTTAGGGTTAGGGTTAGGGTTAGGGTTAGGGTTAGGGTTAGGGTTAGGGTTAGGGTTAGGGTTAGGGTTAGGGTTAGGGTTAGGGTTAGGGTTAGGGTTAGGGTTAGGGTTAGGGTTAGGGTTAGGGTTAGGGTTAGGGTTAGGGTTAGGGTTAGGGTTAGGGTTAGGGTTAGGGTTAGGGTTAGGGTTAGGGTTAGGGTTAGGGTTAGGGTTAGGGTTAGGGTTAGGGTTAGGGTTAGGGTTAGGGTTAGGGTTAGGGTTAGGGTTAGGGTTAGGGTTAGGGTTAGGGTTAGGGTTAGGGTTAGGGTTAGGGTTAGGGTTAGGGTTAGGGTTAGGGTTAGGGTTAGGGTTAGGGTTAGGGTTAGGGTTAGGGTTAGGGTTAGGGTTAGGGTTAGGGTTAGGGTTAGGGTTAGGGTTAGGGTTAGGGTTAGGGTTAGGGTTAGGGTTAGGGTTAGGGTTAGGGTTAGGGTTAGGGTTAGGGTTAGGGTTAGGGTTAGGGTTTAGGGTTTAGGGTTAGGGTTAGGGTTAGGGTTAGGGTTAGGGTTTGGGTTTTAGGGTTAGGGTTAGGGTTAGGGTTAGGAGTTAGGGTTAGGGTTAGGGGTTAGGGTTAGGGTTAGGGTTAGGGTTAGGGTTAG